>VWZW01000314.1:87533-173583 GCA_013397115.1 Edolisoma coerulescens | reverse complement strand
TATATATATATTTTTATATATATATATATATTCCTCATATCTTTGCCTGAAAGCCCTTAATTCCAAAATTATAATAATTTGGAGGGAAAGGGGGTTTCATTCTCCATTCCAAGGGAGGCTCCTGCCTTCCTTAGCAGACACCTGTCTTTCAAACCGAGACAGTAGGTTTCCTTTTATGTACAGCAGCATTTAAGAGCTTGTCCTAGCAGACCATACCTTACTTGAATGATCTGAAAGAAGTCAGCAAAGAACCTCTTAGGAAGGTGCCAATAATTCCAGGCAGTTCATGTGGTTTGTGGTCATTAGGTGAGGGAAGTTCAGCATACAAAAGAAAAATATTCTCCTTAGGCACAGAGTGCTTTCAATGACAATATCAGCTCCACCTATCACTTTTGCTGTATTTCATCTCTCAACAGGATGAACATTTTTCAGATCAGTCTATTTCAGGAGCCGTTTACATTACTGTGTGTGCAATGAACACACACCCGCACATGCAACAAAATGGCAAATACATTGCAAATGTGAATTTGCAATGTTCTCTATTTCACTGGACACTGGCCTTGAAACCACAAACTCAATTCTGTCAGTGACAATTTATAATCACTATTAAGCAGCTAAAGCTGGTGGTGATGGTAGGGACTGTTTAGCACTGATATTTTTTGGTTTTCTGTTTTCTACTCTTAACTATCCAACTCACCTATACATCAGAGGAACATTGTGAGGAAAGGTTAAAAACTGCATTTCTTATGTGCAGATATTAAAGGGAAATATGATTCACATAGAGTTATCAGCAAACCTGTTTTTGAAGCTTTGGGCTTTGTTGCTTGGAAGAGACGAGAGGAAGATTTAGATTGCAAGCCAATACTAAAAACTGCCTGGTTTTGCTAGACAGCAAAGGTAAACACCTGTAAGCCAGTTCAATGCACAGATGCAAATCAGACTACACATGAATTTCTCTATTATGATGAGTCTCAAAGGGGATCCATTAGAGCTCAATTAAGAAACAGCTTGATGTAAATTTTCTTCTTCCATTTACTTGCTTATGTTTTACACATATGCTGCATAGGAGAAAAAGAGGTATCTGTGAATTTTAGAAACTATGCAAGTCTCCCTTTGACCATTTCATTTTATTCAGCTTTCTGTTTATTTTTCTCTTGTGTATTTTTCTTACAAGGGTGTACTTTGCCTACTAGGTCTTTATGGGTGTTTGTTAAAAAGAAAAAAAATCATAACCACCAACTTGTTCCGAAACCCAGACCTTGCTGAGGTATGCGAATATTACACAGTAAGCAAAAGTAAATTACTTGGACACTTCCTGGAATGCACAACAACAGAACAATAGAAAGGCCTTTCTTTTTTCTTAATTTTAATGGTGAATACAAGCATAATTGCAGATAAAGAAGAGGTTTATCACAGTGAAGTATTATTTGGATGTTTGAGAGTGTGATCTTTTTGGTCATTTATCTTCTGTGACCTCTTAAGAAAGCAGCAGCTCAGTGCCTTTAAGGCAGGATGGTGAAAACTGTCTGTAATTACTGGTGACAAGTGTTATTTGCTTTACCTTGTCCCGAAGTATTTGAACTGTAGCTTGCAATTAAAGGTACTGAATAGTAATTAACTACTACCTTGACTCTTGGTGTTAAGCCTTAAGTCAATATACTGCAACAAAAGAGTTTAATAAGGGAACAAAACCCTTAATTTCTTATTACCAAAGCCAAATTAACCCAGGGAAAAAAAAAGGTCAGAAAGACTTCTATAAAGTCGTAAACTGACAGCATTGAATATAGCTGTTTCTTTTAAACTTCACAAATTGATATTTTTTTGGCAGAGTTAATTTATATGCACATCAGATGGGATATTATTCAGTGTAAATGCAAGATCATTAAGTTTTTATGAGAGTTTATGCATCTGAGGTTAAAGGAGAAGATTGAGATACCGTTTTGTATTGGACAGAGAACCACCACAACCTTTTTTTTTTTTTGAGAAACAAAGCTTTTGGTGTGGCACTGCTGATTTGTCATAGTTACAGAGTGAGCAAGTATCTTAAATGGAAATTCTGAGTTTTATACACAAACATATGATGTCAACAAAAGAATGGCCCCTGAAGTTTGTAGAAAATTAATCTCATCAAAAAAGGCTTAAAAAACTTGATCCAAATCTGCCACAAATATGCAATTTAAATAAAGAGTGAATGCACAGATGTACTGTAAGGTGAAGCCAGGAGATCAACAGAGAGGAGGCAGACCAGCAACAGCCATATCTCCTGGGCATTCAATTAATCCTGCCTGCTTCATCATTTTCCAGTTCTTATTTAAGCTGCCATAAAAAACTGAACTTTCCATTAGTGTTGAGGCAGATAGTAGTAATAGAAAGAGATTTATATCCTCAATTTAATATGCTGTATTACTTTCTACAGTCTGTTCATTATTAGAGTGTAGGTAGGTCATCCAATCATTATCACTCAAGCACCCATAACAATTTCAGAGAAGCATGTTCAAGTAACAGTCTGCTCCTACTGAATGAAATTATCTGGTTTACTCTTAACTAGACAGTGGTGGGAAGATACAATGCAAGCAGAGCAATGGGGTTTAGTATTGTTGTGCAAGATAGTAAACTATGGCCTGGAGATTAGAAGAGCATAACAATGATAGGTACTTTAAAGGAAAAAAAATATTTCTATTACATTCATCATGTTTTGAAATTCCAAGGGCAGATTAAATCAAAGTTAGGTCTTACTTTCTGGATCTGAAGGATTTTTGAACTGTCCACTTTTGATTAAAGAAGACTGGTAGAAGAATGGTATGAAGAGAAGGGAAAATAATGTCCCTTTAGCGTGCCCAGTTTCTAACCCACACAACATTAAAGAAGGTACTAAAAGCCGGTGCTAAGGACAGCCAATTATAAAAGCAGTATCTGCCAGGGCACTTACATATTTGGAAGCAGTAGTCTTGAGTTTCAGTGGATTTGTCAGTGAAATAACAACCCTGACAGCTCTCAGCAGTCCTGTCACAAAACTTTGTACTCAAGTCTGCCCTTCTTTCAACTGTGCGTAAGCCCTGAATTAAGCAGGGAACAGTTATTGACATAATTTTCCAGTTGAACAAATTAGTCTTATAGCTCACTTTCCTTGTAATCATTCTCCCTGATTTGCATGTGAGGACCATTGCATGATATAATTTGTCTTGTTTTGCTCTGATCCTTACTTTATTTCCAGGATGGGCTCTTGTGATCTGTGTTCAATGAAGCCACAAACTCCTTGAAAGATAAAACAGGCTTTAGAATCACATATTCATAGGATTATTTACTTGGAAAGGAACTCTGGAGGTCATTTTCTCAAAAATCCAACTCAAAGAAGGACCAAATTTTCCCAAGTGATAGTAAGACAACTGCTTTTTAAAGTAGCTCTTCCCAAATTTATTATGGCAGCTTTTATCATGGAGTCCTGCTTTTGATTTCTCCATATGTTAGGTTAGTTTATCTGCTGGGTGGGAGGGGGAGGAATAACTGAATTCTCAAAAAAAAAAAATCAAATTATTATAAAAGATGTTGTTGAAACTAGAGAGATGGAATTAAGATACACAATTTTATAGGCAGTTGTCTCTCAAACTTTATTTAAAAAAAAGAAGTTATGAGGACAATATAGTCTTGATCAGCTTTAATTCTCATTACTGATCTGCAGCTGACTGCAGACTATTTTTTAAGAAGGCTGTAGAGCAACCTCTCATAATCTCTGAGTGCTACCTTCCTTCCGAGTGGGATGTGGTTGAAGTTGAGTAAGGTAGCTTGGACTAATTTTCTGGTGTTTCAGAGCACAGGGATCATTTCTAGGTTTATAGTGTGCTTGGAAAAAATCTAACGTGATTATTACCTTCCTGATTCCCAGCTCTTCTCCAAACAAGATTGAAATGTCTGTAAGTTTTTTCAAGCTGTGAAATGAAGTGTTAAGAATATCAGCATAAGTTCCCTTCAGAGGAGAGAATGTCTGCAGGAGGTGCATACAATGCTAATTTAAAAACTATCAAGCAGGAGTCTTGAAAAATACCAATGCCAAAAAATCTTAACTAAGATGAGGAAATAAGACAATGAAGCTCTATGGCAATTACAAGGCGAAAGAAGAGAAAAGAAAAACTATAGCTTCTAAAATGGTCTGTGTTTTGTTGTTTTTTGGTTTTTTGTTTAATTGGGCCATTGAATCAAGTGCTGTGCACTCGCTAGCAGTAAAAAAAAATCAGATGCTGTCTATAGCCATCTGCTACAAAGCAGCTGCAGGTACGTACTGTACTTTAGTTGTTGTGGTGCATATAAAGTGGTGACTATCCAGCATAATAAATAAAAGATTCACATTTCTATCTACTTCAAATTGCACAAGAAATTCAAAAGATTAATTGATAAATTAAATTAAATATTTTGCTAATTTAAAATAAAAAAGGAAAGAAGTATTTTTGCATTTAATCCAACAGATACAAGATGCTGTTAAGCAGAAATGCCATGAGATACAAATAGGGAGTTCTAGGCAAAGTGATTGAGAAGTTTATTGTAAAGTAATTGAGAAGGTCTCTGTGTTTAATGCTTCTTATAGTCTTGGATCTGTAATTAACAGTATCTCAATTTAGATTGCGTTACAAGGAAGTTTTCTTCTGCAAAAGTGATAGTTTAAATAACAGTTTTGATTATGTTTTATTTTTCATCTTACTATAATTTTTGTCTTAAGGATAATTTCATGTAATGTGAGCTGATGCTCTGTTTTCAATTCATAGGGACTTGCTGGCCAATGGCTGCACAACACCGTGCACTGTAGGGATGTTAAATGTAACATCTTCAATTTTAAAACAGCTGTTTTGTGCTCTCCTTTATGGTGAAAGTAAGACAACTCCCAACGTGGACAAGCTGCAAAGAGTTAGACACCTACATTTAGGTGTCCTCTTGCAAGCTAGCATCCAAGATACCACTGTATTTTTAGAAGATTTTAGTCTTGATTTAGGTGCCCACTCAAAGGCTCTCAGTGCCTTTTGAGATGTCACACACACTGACAAATCTTAAACAAGGTCTACAGAAGTCCCATGTCCTTTACAAGAGTAAAGGATTAATAGAATAAAGTATGGTATTTCAAATGGTGTTAGTCACCAACATCTTTTCAACTGCTTTACAGGCAATAGTCTACAGAATGACCCAGCTGATGAAATGCTACCAGCTCTCTGAGTGATGGAAAGGTAGGTGCTTAAGTGAATAATAACTTTAGAGTAAGATTTGAGTGCCTATACACAGGCACCTAGTACCATTTTGAATACTCATGGGCCTTTCAGCTATCTACACAGGGCTAGCTGATATGAGATCTACGGATAGCTCATGGGCTTTCAAAGAAGTGTCTGTAGACCAGGAGGACTATCCCAAAGAAGCTCAAATGGCACTTGAGGTCTGTGTTTGGTCAGCTGGATCTGACCCTAACAGTACATGGTTTGCATTTACATAAAATCTTTCAATATTTGTACTTTGGAGTTAATATGAGAGAATTACAGAATCTTCTGATTTGAAAGAGACCAAGTTGAGTCCAAGTCTTGGTCCGGCACAGGACATCCCAAGAATCACACCACGTGCTTGAGAGCATTGTCCAAATGCTTCTGGAACTCTGTCAGGCTGGTGCTGTGATCACTTCCCTGGGGAGCCTGTTCCAGTGCCCAGCCACCGTCTATTTTCTAATATCCAACCTAAACCTCCCCTGACACAACTTCAGGCCATTTCCTCCCGTCCTGTCACTGGTTACCACAGAGAAGAGATGTCTGCTCTTCCTCTTCCCCTCATGAGGAAGTTGTAGAGTGCAATGAGGTCTCCCCTGTGTCTCCTCTTCTCCAGGCTGAACAGACCAAGTGACCTCAGCTGCTCCTCATTTGGCTTCCCCTCAAGGCCCTTCACCAGCTTTGTTGCCCTCCTTTGGACGCTCTCCAAGAGCTCAGTGTCTTTTTTACATTGTGTTGCCAAAAACAACGTTCAAGTTTAGGCTGTACCAGGGCAGAGTAGATTGGGATAATCATCTCCCTCAGTGTGCCGGGGATGCTGTGCCTGAATATGCTGCTACATTACATAGAATATATTCTTAATATGTTAGTACAAATTGATCTTATTTATAAGGGTTTTACTTAATGATTAAAGGGAATTAATTCTGATACGAAATAAAAAAGTACACTTGGATATAGATATGACTAAGCATAATAAAATCTTCATTCATAGCCAAGTGACTGTAATGCAATGTAATAAATAGAATTTCAAATGAAATTAATAAAAAGCACTTGAAAATGAGCAAAATATTCTCATAGTTGATAATTTATGTCAAAAAGTTTTTACTTTTTTTTCCCATGGTCATTAAATGCTTTTATATATAGAGAGAGAGAAATATATTCATGATCAAAATATCTTGAGAAATCATTATGATAACAACAGTATGTGAATTCGTTTGGCCTACAAAAGTTCACACTAATATAGAGGAAGGCAGATAAAGGTTGTGGTTACCTTCCAAAGATCTTATGAATGCATTGTAAGACTGTTTTTCCTCTCTCCTACGTTGCTGCAATTCAGGAATCATTTTATGTAAAAGTCATTATAAGGGTTTAAAGCAAGAAAATGTGACAGGGAAACTCTGGTCTTCATAAACCATTTAACTTTGTTGAACAATACTTCAATATTTTCCTGGAGTGAAAACATTTTTTTGTATCCTACCAAACTCCATTTCTTATGGTACTGAAAGGCAGCTTCACAACGAGTCCAGCTATACTCCCCAGGTACTCACATCTTTCTGAAGAAACAGAGTGAATGACACAAATTTGATTTCCCTCTGAATTGTCCTTATAGTAAGCTAAAGAGAAATAATAATAATAAAAAATTTATAGTTCATTGACTTGTGTCAAACGTAAATGTGGTTAAAGTTCTTAACCACAGAATCACAGAAAAACTGAGGTTGCAAGGGGCCTCTGAAGGTGATCTTGTGTAAACCCCCTGCTCACTCAGGGTCACCTAGAGCCGATTGTCCAAGACTTCATAATCAAAGTCACAAACAGAAATAGAAATCTTATAAATACTTTGCCTTTACCACTTGAGATGTAGTTTTGTGTTCAGAAAATTTTGTAGGACTTTTATTTTGGTTTGGTTTGGTTTTTTTTTCCCCTCATTTTTGATATTGTGACTGCAGTAAGGATCATGTTTTATAGAATTACCAAATAAAAGTTTCACTGAAGAGCAGCATGAAAATCCACTTTCCCCCAAAACATCAGTTCAACTCTTTGAGTTCCATGACACTTCTCTCAGCCTTTCTGCTGTTTTCCAAATCTTCTCTGGTGCCACAAATAAATTTCCAGTGATGACCAAGTCAGAAAAATGTCAAAATACAATGAAACAAAAGCATATTAAAAAAAAGCCCTAAAAAATAAGGCCAAACCCCATGTGATATTCACTTTTGTTTTCAGACTAATTTTTCATTCTTTTTTCAGTATTGTAATCACTTCATCTTTGTAATGAGCTCTATGGGGATTTTAATAGGGAATATTTCCCTCATGTCATGCTATTTCTTGTGCAATGGTTAAAACACTACAGAAGTCCATCTCATAATATATTGAGTATAGAATGAAATAATTATTAGTTTCCAGTTATCTATGAATTCACATGAGTGTCAATCTTTCTGCTAACCCTCCTTACTTTGATACAAGAATACAGTTCATTTCCAGGGAAGAAATGTAAGAAAAATCCCAGATTTCATGGTTGCAGAAATACACTTCTAGACATGGGATCAGGTGTGATATGATATGAATGCATTTTACATCTTTTAAGCCCGTAGCACCTTCAAAGAGACCATTAACATGTTAGGACCAAGCCACAGAGAACCCTATTTAACTAATCAGCTTCTTTCAAAACTCAAGAGAAAACATTGTGAAATACCTGCATGAGTATTTATGCATCTGTGTGAAGATGGGCAGTATAAAATAACAATTTAGCAGAACACTGATCTTGGTGCCTTGCTTCATCAGACAGCTTCTAGGAGAAAACAGAATAACTCCTATAGATTTATAGCAGCTAGTGTTACCTGTAACACTTTATCTGAGTAGGACTAATGAAAGAAGGTGTAGGAGTAGCCAAATCTAAGGCTTTTTCTCAGCTCACGGTCTCTTTTTTATCAGTGATCTGTAGGATCTGAGCAAGTAGTTCATGAAACAGTATGTCTTCACATACAGGCAGTGAAACAATTGAAATGGAAAAATGCAAAAATAAAATTTGAGCATCCCATGCTAAGTTTAATTTTTTCATATGATGTGGATGAAAAGCATTTTTCCAACATTGCACAAGATAATTTTTGTATTTTTAGAACAGTAGTTCTTTTTCTGATTAAAAAAAGGCTGTGCTTGAGAGGCACTGGTTTAACAGTTGCAGTGTAGTGTTTCTGTAGTGCCATCCTCTAATCTTTCATGACCTTTCTGTTAACAGAATTGCATAATGAAATTTTCATATTGTGAGTCCCTTGATATATAGCTTTTATAGCAAAGATCTTGAATTTCTACACCATTTTTACATGTTTAGTTTACTAGAGGCTCAGTTTTGTTCATAACCTCTGCTCTGATGATAGCAATTCGTTGACAGTTGCACGTCTCTCTGCAGACTCCCTTACATACTCTGATTTGTCTACAGGAGTGTAAGGAGCATAATGAATTATTCAAAAAGTACAATCCAACACATATGAGCGAGCTGAATAAATGCCAAGTGTGCATAACTTCGTTCATTACCTGAAAAACAACAGATGAAAATATGCTGTACACTGTTAAATTACTTTCCTCCCATTTTACCTAAGACAACGAGAGAAAAAACATCCAGCAGAATACATATCTTGACTGATTAGAAAAGGAAGAGCTGAACAACCAAGGAAAATACAGCTGGAATTTTTATGTGTTTTATTACATCCTCTTCCCCATCCCTGTTTGCCCCTGTGAATCAAAGTCCTGCAGAATACTGACTAAAATTACTTTATAAAAGTTATAATCATGAGTGCTGAGTGTGCTGGTTTGAAAACAAACCAGTGAGAGACTCCAAGTCAGAAATACAATTTAATAATAGGAAAAATAAAATAAATGCAATAGTACAAAAAAAGAAACTGCTGACAGAGTCGGAATACAATCTGACACCCTGTCAGTCGGGGTGTTGGTAGCAGTCCGATTCAATGGTGGCTGCAGTCATCCTGGAGTGATGGTTCTGTTGAAGCAGTAGATCCTATAGAAAAGGGTCTGGTCTTCACCTGAAGGTCCAGTGGTAGCCCTTGTCCTCTGGGAATCCAGTAGGTAAGGACTACTTGTGGTGCTCAAAATCTCAGCTTATATCCAGGATGGGATGCTTGGTTCCTCCCTCTGGGCGGAGCGTCTCACAATAGGATGATGTAATTTTGTCAGTCATGGGGTGAGACCAGATGGTCCATTAACTGAAGATATCCCCCTAGAGGGAGGATGGGTCATGGAAGAGATAAAGAACACTGCCTCACCTGGTTTCAGCAGCTGGCCCATTAACAGGAGATAGTTCAGGAGTTATCTGTGAGTCATGGGGCAAGGCCTTGATGGGCCCATTAACAGGAAACAGTCTAGAGGGAGGAGACAAGGAACCCCACCCCACCTGGTTTACACGGCTCATGAAGATGGTAATAGAATACACTGCAACCCAGGACACTGAGCTAAGGGGAAAATGAAATTAATTGCATGATGATAACAAAGATTATGACTATCATAGGTTATTATCTCTGTAGGACTGAGCCATGTAGGATAGAAGTTTAAAACTTAAAGAACCTATACTGTTATTTAACAACAGTCCCAGAATACTTCATTACATGTCTTTATAACTGAAGGCCCCAAAGTGTTATTAACCATCCTAGGGGCTATGAAACCCAGATGGGAAACACTTCTCTAAACTACTATGGGCGTTTTCAAATCAATGACTCTTACGTGTAGAACACAAAACAGGGAGCACGATCCAGGGTTCCACAGCCTGACAAAGTGTTTTAAGCACTACACTGTGAAGTCAAGATACCTTTTATCTTGTAAATCTCTTCTGCTTAGCATTTGAGTGCTGCATTTTCAACAGAAAGTCTTCTTTATGCTTGTCTTTCCCATACAATTTTTCAAATTGAGTGTGGGGTAGAGGAAAGAGGACATTATTTGGGTGAATTTGGGTTTCACAAGAATACAAGAAATCCCCTCTGAAGTCAAACCAATGGTTCATTTTGCCTGTGTTCTAATCCAAGATCAGCAGTAGGAATTGTCATTTAGAAAGACAGTACAAATCAACCCATTTCATGCATCCCCTTTAGTGGATCCCCTTGTACTCCCCCAGGATTCCTCTGTTGCATTAAAGGTGCTGGAGGACGCTTCCTTGCTTAAAAGCTGCAAAGAGTATTCTTGATGAAGGCCACTTTGAGTAGGAACTCAAGTAACACATTCTGACATTACTAAAGTCAGCCTGAATGTTGTCTCAGATATGATCCAGCAGAGACCTCTGTGACATATCCTTCTTTCAAGAATGACAAACTCTGAAACAGCCGTGTAGAATATTTAGGTCCGACAACATCAGTGTGACTGGAACTGTATTGTGGACCCTTAATTGCTATATTTTGCATTATATTCTCCTTTGCTCTCTGTTGTTAGTTTTTAGTATATTGCGAGTAGTAGCAGTGGGTTCCAAAGCATTTTAGACTCAGATTATTCAAGCCAGCATAGACAAGTTGAGGAACGTAAACACGGGAAGAAACCTCTGTCTAAAAAGTCACAATAGGAGGTTAAAAAGACAGAGAAATATAAAGGAGAAGGAAAGGAGAATAGTAAATTCAGACATGTTTGCATAAATTAAACAACAAAAGTAAAATGTTCCTTCTGCAGCCATTTAAAGTGATTTGCAAGTAC
This sequence comes from Edolisoma coerulescens, assembly GCA_013397115.1. Taxonomy (NCBI): domain Eukaryota; kingdom Metazoa; phylum Chordata; class Aves; order Passeriformes; family Campephagidae; genus Edolisoma; species Edolisoma coerulescens. The sequence goes on along the minus strand of VWZW01000314.1, from coordinate 162,667 downwards.
ATCAAAAACAATTATAATACAGTGAAGCCAGTTGAAATAATGAGAGATGTACCTTCACTTTGTAACATGTTCTAAAGTGGGCAGATGTATTGTGTCATTGTCATGCAATCATCTCGGGTTTTGTTTCATTTTCAGCATTAATTTCATTAAGTGATACCCTCCAGTATAGTATTCCATGCATAATGAGACAAGAGGACAGGGTAGCAGTTCTAACAAAATGTGACACTTCTGCAGCCTGCTCAGCAGAACTTGCTCTGTGAAGACACTTACCAGAATCCTCTTCTAATAGTGTGTGTCACATTCCTGACAAATCAAGGCTGCATTCTGTTGGAAAACAAGTGTTTGAGTGCTGGAATGTCGTGCTTTGTATGACAGGGCAACTCTGAGGGCAATGTGACTGCTTTCATTTACCAAGTGCCTTGTCTGAAACCGACCTTCAAGTTCTTCAACAAGTTAGTTCAGTTCCAGTACATTTTTAGAAGCATTTGTTTGTCATTATAGATATAATATTGCATATTGCCAAGCATTCACCCTTTTATTACACACTCAAGCCTTTTTGTTATTTTTAGTAATATGTCAAGTCTGTCATAAATGCTAGTAGGCTTGGAACTATGCTTTTCTGACTGGAAAAGCACTATTTTTACAAAAAAACGTTTATTTGTTTGGAAATACATGTCTCATTTTGTTATTAGTTCAGAACCAGAGAAGGTCTCTGAATACGTCAGTATTGTACAGTTTGCAAAAGAAATTAGCCCTACAAAGTTGTGCCGTGTTCTCATTTGTCCAAAGCTGCTAAAAGCTAAGATACAGAGCTGTGGGTTGGCCTGTGGTAGAAATTAGAAACTACATTGTCCAGCTGCAATTCTATGTAAAATGAAGACAAATATATATTAAGATCTGTGATTTTGGTTCAGAGCAATCATTAATTTGAATGAAACAAATGTGGAGAATGCACCTAATTTTTTTGTGCATAATTCCCTGGATCCTCTCAAACTGTTAAAAAAAAATTAAAGGTTCAAAAATTATTTTTTTTCCAAGGCATGCGAAGAAAAAAAAATTAACAAATTCTGCGTATTTTGTTCATGGTTTTCATATTTTCTCTAGCTCTGAGGAACTATAATGCTGGTTTCTGCAATTACATTATTCTCCTGAGTGATCCAGTTATTGTGAGGATACTCTTCTAACTCTTTCTGATTGTGCTGGCAGTAGATGTTTTGCTGATTCAGTATATGTGTGTCCATATCTGTAGCTGAGACACATATATTTCCAAGAAAGAATCTGTTAAAAATTGGGGGTAGATAAATCCTTAAAAAGATAAGCTACTTGAAACAAAGTAACTTTAAGGATAAAATGAAAACAGGTTTCTACAGTTAATGTTGCATTTGTGTTTCATTCTACTTTGCTATGGCTGAAATATGAGTATTGGTTTCAGGCAATCTTGATTTGTAGCAAGCATTAATGTAAGCATAAAATATTTTTTTAATGTGTTCCAATTTTAATTTCAGATACTCATAAGGAAAACATAGTTTATGAACCGAGAATCAGAACACTAACCACTAAGCACAAAAATGCCAGTTATTTGGTTTGGGGGTTTTTTACGTGATTTAGTGCAAATATTTTTACTGCTTTTTCTTCCCATAAACAACAAAGAAAGGTCCAGCAGCTGATTTCCTAGTGTATTCAAATTTTGTATTTAATAATATCAAAATATGACATCTAAATTCAGAGCAACACTCTTTAGAAGCATTTAGCTTTTCTCCTTAATTCCTGTTCATTTTTCCTCTTATTTTGTAATGAATAATATTGTGTGATGTTAAAGTTTCCATTTGCATGTCCTACCCATCAAAACTTGGGATCAATATAATGAAGTTACTAAAAACAATCAAACAGCTGAAACATTCTTGTAACTTGATCAGAGTAGAAGTAGGTAATCTTTATGCAAATTCCCTTGTTTATTTAGCATTAGACTTAAGGAGAGTGGAGGTTTACACTTGGTTTCTGAGAACAAGCAAACAAAAGTCAAAAGAGTGGCATAGTTGAATGTGAAGATGTGTTTACATACGTTCATCGAGTAATTTTGTTTTACAAGGTCTCAAAACACAGGATTCAGTTTTCTAAAGGTAGACATGCAGAGCTCTTTCCAATACCCATCTCCTCTCCTTACGTGATTCTAGCTCCATGCAACAATCTGGAAAAATATTAGAGCACCTATAATGACATTAGTCGCCCACTTTTAAAGAACTAAATTGCTTTTTTCTGAGTTGGAAAGAAACACTAAATATATGAGAAATATGTCATAATGAAAGTGCAAGAAGAAAAACATCTGTAAAGATTAATCAAAACATTCTGCTTCAATGTTTTCTAAAACATTTCTTCTCAGTTTTGGCTTTTATTTCTCACTTAATAAATTTATTTATACTTTAATATTGAAAGTATTTTTCTTCTGAAGGCCAAAAAATAGATTTTAAAAAGATATAAAACTTTAACAGTCATAAATTTTTTTACCCAGAAAATTCAGTGACAATTTTACTAAGAGATTGTTTCAATATATTGTGACTTTTTAAGTTGAAAAATTTCACATGCAAGTTTGTGACTAATTCCATTTATGGTCTTTCTTTCAGATGTCACAATATACAGTACTTCTATGAGATGCAAAGAAGGAACTTCTATGTCATTGAGTTGGTATTTGCTATATTAACCTAGACATCAGCTGCTTCTCATAAATCTCAGTGTTGTATGTGGGAAATAGCCACTGGTAACACGATATTTTTTTAATGGCATAGTTATCATTACATAATTTAATTATTTAATCATCCAAAGAAAATGTTTGGGGTTTTTTTTTTACTAAAGACAGGTGCTTTCTTCCTGGGTCCCGCAGTGCTTTTCTAACTGCTGTGGGGAGAGGAACACCCTGATACACTACTTTGCAAGGCAGGGTTTTTTTGTATTTGCCTTCTGTCATTCTCCATAAAAAGTTGTTCGATTTCCTGACAGGAAATAGTTTCTTTCAGTGTGCCAGGAAGTGAGTCATTGAAATAAATCTATGTATTCTCAGTACGCATCACAATTGTCATTGTTCCTTTGAAAGTCTTTGTGTGTCAAGATTTGGGTTAAAGATTATCTTGCTTCCTATCTTTTCTTTTGCACTAGCTGGGGGAAAAAAAAGTAAATTGTGGAGCCCAGCCTTACTGTGGCTGTCACTTTCTCCACAAAATATCTCAAAGCTGAGCCATATGATCACGCATGGAATGTACAAGAGTGTTCTAAGCTCCTGAATAGCACATTGTAAGTTCTCTGTGGAGAGTTCTTCCCAGTTCCAAATCCATTGACATTTGAAGTAGTCATATGTATTTACCAAAGGTCCACTGTCTCATGCTGTTTTTCAGATGGAAACCAAACATGCAGACAGAGGAGACACAGGACTTCTAATGACTTAGTGTACCTAAGACCTAAATAGTTTTGACAACCCAGAAAAGGAAACACCGTTCACCATTAGAAACACTTTTTTCTATTGTTGTAATAGTGGCATGATTTCCAAGTATCTGTCAGATATTATGCATTTTTCAAACCTTTATATGGAAATATTGTTTCAGACAGAAGTCTGAGGTCAAGAAGAAGTAAATGGCTCCTTCCAGACAGTTGTACCAGCTGTGGCAATCTCTGTCACCTTCATCATGTGCCCCAGGAAGCCATCCTGATTCCCTGAGTCCCTTGGTTCAGAGCACTTTGCTTCAATTCTTTTCCTTTTAGGTCCTTTCTAAAACAAGCTGGACGTTTCTTCACGAGAATTGCTCCTACCTCACAGCTGAAGCACTGGCGCTTCCTGCTCTCAAGCCTCTCAAGAATATTCCTTGTACCCTGAGTGCCCTGTGCCTGCAGTGTGACCAAATAATCTTCCAAGTTTTAGAATTTGAATACTGCTCGGATTATGTTTGGTTGTTATATCACCACAGCCACTCAGGCCTGGTGAGGACTAGAGAAACAATGAGAGGCCAAGGAGCTGAGTAACTCCACATGCACAAGACTCTGCTTGGCCCTGAAGTTGATGAGAATGGTAATAGTCCCCATAAGAGTGTGCTGCTGATGTGCAACTACCTCATGAAGTGTCAGAGAAGGATGTGTCAAATGCTAAGAGTACGATGTACCAAGCAGAGCCTGAAGGCAGGAAACATCCCATAGAAAGATATGAGATGTAGGAAACCTTGATATGCATTTGTCTCCAGTGTCTAATTTGAGATGTTCTGTCTGTATGAAATAAGTCAACTTTATTTTCCAACCTAACAAATGTGCAGAAGGAACAACCTATCAGTGGAGTTGCTATGAGACACAACATTTTTGATAACAGAAATACACTGAGATGCATTATCAAACTAAATATTTTTGGCACTTAGATGAATAAAGTGCCAGAAAATCAAATATATAGATTAAAAAGTCTATAAGTAATATGGACAAAGTCTGTAAGTAATGCCACTTTCTTATAAATCAGGTCTATACATGAGTGCGTTGCTGAGTTATATATGATTTAAAAAAACTGTTTTCCTTTAATGCATTATGGAGATTCTATATAAAATTTGATAAATAATTTTATAAGTATATACATTTTAGTGCAGCTCCTTAGAAAGTAAAAATATGAAAGATTTCTCCTAGATTACATCGTTGTGGAGGTGAGGAGATTCTTGAAATGAGCTGAGGTACTAACACATCTTCAGATGTCCAAATTGTTACTGATGATTTTATTCCAAAAGTTCGTTAAAAAAATACCTTCTCAGATAAGACTATCTTTCCTCACCAATATTTCAATTTTTTTTCGTTACCCATGGCATACAATGAACAGAATTTAATTGTCTTACGTTCTGATCACCTGTTCCAAAGTTACCCGAAAACGCTCATTCATAGAACAAAGTGGAACTTTCTGAAACACTGGTTTTACTTTTGCAGTAGCTCTGAAGATCAGATAAAATGTGTCAGGAATTCCTGCCGTATTGAAACCTGTAAATTACAGGGACTAATGATGGAATCAAGAAGTTAATGATACCCACTGATAGGAATTTTCTCCATTTTTAATTCTAGTTCAAACCCATGCTTAATCTTGAAAGATGAGGAAAAGGACTTTCTTTTGCGCTTTTCCACAAAAGGTTTCTGCATAAACGGTTTTCATCAAGACTAGCATATTGTAGGAGACTTTGTAACATGAGGCAGAACAAAGATAGGCTTTTCTTTCAGCTTTACTATCTACTTCAGGAAAAAAAGAGAAGGAAATCAAGCTTTTCCATTTCATTACTTTTTAGCTTGAAAAAGTTTTTGATGGGACTTTGTTCCCAAATCTGAAATAGCTTCTGAACTTTTAGCAGGTTTTAATAAAGGAGATCTTTATTCTATCAGTGCAGTGATCAATAAAATGGTTTTGGGTCTTCCCATATACATTCTCAGATAGCTTAAATATGACCTCTGTGGTTACTGGGTCTTGTAAACCAGAAATATAAATTTGCAAATCAAGTTTCGGTTTTCTCTCTCTCTTATGCTAACATATGATATTATGCTAAAAGTTAAGTTATTTTATCTATAAAAAAGGTGACTGGCTGTTACCTTAGCCCCTCAGAAGGCTCTCACACAGCCATTTTCACCTTGTTTACAGGGGAGTGGTTGAAGGTACAGAGTTTTGACTGGTCCCACTCCTGCCAAACAGATGCTCAGGCATGGTTTGCCCATGGTAAAGCCATATGAGCTGTTCCTCATACCTTGTTCTTCACGTGCCCGGACAAAGTTTCCTGGAGAATTTAGCCCATAACTTTTCCAGGTCTTGAAGTGAGCCTGCCTTCCTGCCTGTCCTAAAAAGGAGTGTGAGTGATGTCTACCTTTTTATTCCTAGACAGGAAAGGCAGACATCACTGATGTTTCTGCTTTTGAATGCCTTAGATTGTTAGAGCTTTGCTTTTAAAAGATAAATCAGTGTCTTAGGCTCATCTTGCATGAAACTGCAAGTCTTTTTCTATAGATGCAATAATTATATCTATATATAATTAAGAAGAGCAATCAGAGTTAGGATTAAAGGTTCAGATCACTCATTGCCATGAATGCTGTTTGCAATATTGAAGAACTGCCATCACTTGAAGAGAACATACCACAAGACAAGTAACTATAACAATAATGTCTTCAAATATTTGATTGAATGATAGGTTTTCTTTCATGCTTACAATATAGAAGATGGAAAAATATATGAAGAACATATAATGCATATGTTATTATAAATTATTTTTAATATTTCAATCAAATTGATTTTTCTGTATTGACCTCTTGTTTCCTTACCAGCTATCTCTCAGTCAACATCATATATGTTTTCTGGAAACAGCTGTAGGAAGGAAACTTCTGAATTAAACTTGAAACTGAATTTATGTGTAAAAAAAAACGTTGCTGTAGGTATTCATTTGCACATAGGACACATGCTGTAAATAGAACAAGTTGTAATCAATAGGACTTGTCTCAGCACGTACAGTTGTACATAATTGTAAAACTGAGATTAGGATATGTGTTAAAATGGATGAAAAGATGCAGTGTTATATGAACTACTTGCATTATTTTAAAGAGAAAAAAAAATTCTATTAGTGACTCTTCTGTCAAAACCTAGCCACTGAGGCTCAGATTCTCCAAAGGGCCTGTTCAGATGGAAACTATAGACTAATACTTACTCGAAAGAATTAGCCTAGAATTAATTTGAATTAATTTAATTTGATATCATGAACTTTGAGTTTATATGGTGTTAAGTTACAGAGAGATTTATTTTGCAAGCTCTCAATATTCAAATAAGAGACACTTGCTTAGAGAGCCTCATGCAAACCCTGAGAAGGGGAAGATAGTATGTCTATAGGATACTTCTGGAAGCTGCCTTCTTGTTCCTCCCACAAAAGTGGGATTTTGACAAGTGTTATTTGCAGTCTACAATAGACTATCACATGACAGCCAGCTCATATTAAGGATTTCAGTCCTATTTCCTTGCTTCACTCTAAGACTGAGAAAAGCAAGAGCAAACAGGTAGTGTAGTGAGATAGAAGGCTCTGAAAAACATAGATATTTATAGAAACAGAAATGGGAATAAATCCCAAACAACTATTTCATTTGTTTAATTACTTTTTACAAATTTCCTACTTAGTACGAATCTCTCTTGACTTATGTTTTCCCTGAAAATAATAAGATGGCAGTTTCTGCAGAATAAAAAAAGTCATCTAACATTGTATTAAATAAAATTGACATAATGATATTAAAATCAAGTAAACAGTCCATAGAATACTAATAATTTTAAATGCTTTACTTTATTTTTTATTATTATATCTCAAAATATAACTATCAATAAAAGAAAAAGCATTGAAATTCCATGAAACTTCTGAAACAGAGCAGCAGAGAAAAGGGCACAGAGTTTATTCATAAATATAGCAGTTTGATTAATTGAATGTTTTTTGGCTATCCTTTATCAGTAACTAGATATATAAATGATCATTTCAGAATGAATATTAATTATTTAAGCACCTTCATAGCAACAGTTATCATAGTTTTTATAAGTATAATACATAGTGCACAATTTTAAATTAATTATATATATTCAACTATGAATCATAAACCCAATATTTAGCTATATCAAGCATCCACCTTCCTCATTGACTTCTGTTAACTATGGTCTTCAAAGATTGAATACTGAGCTTTAGCAATGTGTGACCAGCTTTAGCTATTTCTCTGGTGGGATATATAATCCCCATGGAATAGATGCAATACAATGTCTTCCTTCTGTACCTGACGACCTGTATTTTCAAAATCTGAGATGAAGAAACAGGTGGTTTAAAAAATGAAGTTTGCTTCTCTCCAAGGGATTTCTGTCTCATGTCTGAGAACCACTGCTTTGAAACTTCTGTGTAACCAAGTGTTTTCATTATTTACTATGCCTTCTTTAATTTCTTGGTCTTGTGAAATACTGGTTTGTCTTTGAGTTAGAGCTTTTTCATTTTGACCTTAACAGCAAGAAGAACATTTGATGATGCACAATTTTCCTATATGAACTACACTATTGAAACAAATTTTTTAAGAAAAGTTGAGTTGTCCATAAATATCCAAGTTCATCAAGCTCTTGTGCCAGAACACTAAACTTAGATTCTATTTATTTTTTCTCTTCATATTGTTTTCCTAAATTAATTTTCTAGAAACTGATCTCTCTTGAGCTCTCTTGGCCAAGTCTTGACTACAGATCATATCGTCATGTGTTTACTGTTTTAGGCTCCCCCTTTCTGTTCAGAGAGCTGAAGAAGAGCCAAAGGTAGTATTTTATCTTAATATCAGGTTTATGTTCCCTTCAGGTATAGTCATGGAAAGAATCATCATCAGCTAAAGAGGGAGCACCTTGATTATCTGCCCAAAATTATACGGGATATTTCTCAGTCTAGCCATCTGAAATGACTGGATAGACATTTCATTTGCACAAAATGACCAAGTTATCACTTGGCAACGCTTTCAATTTCTGTCCAGTAAAGAAAGTAACATAGGAAAAAAGAGATTTTGCCACTGTACAAAGCTTGACCAAGTATAAATGTTTTTGATAGGAGTCAGATGCAGTAAACAATGTTGTCAGCATTGTTAAATATTTTTAATATTTTGTTTTGCTGATGAAACATTTTTGTTACCTATTACTGAAGAGGAAAAACTTGCACCCACCCTCAACTAATATTAAGATCTAAATCAAACTTCTGAATTTTCTACAGTTGTCTGAGCTCTTTGAAGATCTTCTGATATGATAGATGATATATTTAGTGTTATCAATACAATACTTAATTCAGAGTCGATACTTAGAGGTTTGCATTATAACCACTGTTCAAATTGCAGTGTTATCTGGGATATAGAACAGCTAACAGATTTTACCAAAATTTTGGGAGTTTTATTTTTTTAAATTTTACTTGTATGGAGGTAACAATTACAGAGGTAGAGTCAGTTAAAAGAAATAAAACAAGAGAAACTCAATAGTAAATTTTTATGATTATGAGGGTCTACAGTCTAGATATGATTTTAATAAACATCAATAAACTATTTTATAAACGCCTTGATTTCTTGCTGCATTTCACTGGAGCAATAGATAACTGTGATATTGTTCACAGGAAAGTTATACAAATCCTACAGGAGGACTAGATGACCAGACTGATTTTTTTAGCTGTGTAAGTATATGGCTTACTTCAGTTGTCACAAGAACAAGAGATCATAGAATGGCCTGGATTAGGTGGTGTCTTAAAGACCATCTTGTTGCCATTCCTCTGCCATGGGCAGGGACACTTTCCACTAGACCCTGTTGCTCAAAGGTCTCTGTTCATAGCAGGGGGGTTGAAACAGACAATATTTAAGGTCTCTTCCAACACAAATCATTCTGTGATTGTATGATTCCGTTCTAAAATTTATGAAGTCTCATACTTCATTAAATACACTAGGCATTCAAAATGGGAGTAGACTCTTGATTGAAAGAAATGTGGCCATTAAAATTAATTCTGACTTATAAAAGGGAGCCTTTTTTAGTTGTTTTCTGTTTTGCATTCTGTGTAGACTGGTACAAATAATTTATTTAGTAATAATTAAGATATGATGGTATAAAAAACCCCCATTGCTTCAATGTTTAATACTCGAGCTAAATTTAGAATTAATGAAGCTAGCCTAAGCTATAGCACTTCATTAAACTTTGGCTCCAAGGAGTCTGAGCTATTCTAGCTTACTTGCACTGAAATTAAAGGAAAATTCAAATTAAAGTTGTTCATATATGTATGTATGTAGGGAATAATTTATTCTGCTCTATTTACATAGCAATCAGAAGAATAAAAGTATACAATAGTCTGAGTAGTTACTAACTCAGAATAATTTTTTCAAAATACTTTGTGGGACAATTTCTCCAAGAAATTTCATTGACATCTGTTCATTTTGTAATGATCAAGCATGCTTAATCTGTGTTCTGTTCGAGGGGATGGTGAGCAGAATGTCTTTCTGGTAAACAATCCAAGATTTAAATGAAAAGACTGAATATTTTCTTTATTTGAATTAAGAACTGCAGATGCATAAATAGGCCAAGATATAAAGTGAAGATATTTTGGAGCAAGATCAGCAGGGAGATACCAAGATTGTTGAGGAGGTTGATCCATGCACCATGGGGGAAATGCTGAAAGGATGGGGAGTTTTGAACCTGGAGAAGAAAGGCTAAGGGGGGCATACAAGCACCTCATGCAAGAAACTAGAGAAGACAGTCAAACTTCTCAACAAGAGAAAAGAGACACAAACTGGAACGTAGCATAAGAAAATGAAAGAAATTCTTTCTATGTAAGAAAAAAATGCCATAAAGGTGGTCAAGCAGTGTAACAGGCTTCCCAGAGAGACTGTGGAACCTGCATCTCCAGAGATATTTAGAAATCAACTGGACATGGCCTGCTGGATGTGCTCTGAGTAAGAGGCTGGACTACATAGTGTCTGGAGATCTTTTCTGACCTATATGAGTGTGATTTCGTCTTCCATGTAAGAAGAATCTTTGAGAAACATGGGAGACTTTAATTTTACTCCCTTTCCTTTCACAGTGGGTAAGGAAAACAACCGTAGAACCATCAGGCCAAAATGAGACACTGACTACTCTTTTGCTAATGCTTCCAGTCTCTCAAAAGATAATTAATACAAAGCAGATTCTATGTAAGTTGCTGAAGATCTTAAAAAACGTTCAGAGCAACTCCAGATTAGCAGAAGAATTCTGAACTGTCAGTTGCTTTGCTAACAAATGGATTAATTCCAGTAGGCTAGATCCAGGCAAAATAATTCTGACTGCACTGAGGTCAAACGTAGAAGGTTCAGCCCTAGGTAACAACACAGACTGTCTACCCTTGAGACATAGCCTGGTCTGCTTTAAAATTCTCTCATTGCTGCAGACATTTTAAGAAGTGCTCAAGTAAACTGAAGCATAGATTTTTTAGGTGATGACATGGCTAGCAGTCTGTAGACCAAAGGAATTAACAGAGTATCCCTTACATGCCATGCACTGAAGCAGCATACCTGTATATCCCAAAATGCAGAACTTGCAGTATCAAGAACAGACCAAGATGCAGACCTTGATGAAGGAATAACATGTGCCTCACTGATGTTTTAACTCTTGATATGAAAGAATCTCTTTTACGACTATAAAGAAGCGAGCAAACTTTTTTTTTCCCAAAATACATTATTTCAGTTTGATATCTAATAGCTTTCAGGATTTCTGAATTTTAATCTCTTAGAGGTGTTTGCCCAGATTGTTCCATTTGAGTAGTCTTAATTTAGGTGCTTAAGTCCCAAAACATTCAAACATGAAAGATATTTTTTCTCCATATTGAGTTTATGAAGAACCTAGGCAGCAGTTAGATTATCAGAATTACCATGGCTCACAGTAACATCTGCTTTTCAAATATGGTAGTACCTAATTTAGGAACATAAAATGGACTGCATAAAGTTTTCATCACCTTAGCCCATTCTTATAAGCAGAAAGAAAGAATGATTCAATAAGGAGCATTTTCACCAATGGCCTGCATTGAAATCTACAAATTCTAATGGACAGAAAGAGTAAAAATGCAACTCGGTTGCAAACCATGTCATTAAGTCTTGATTTTGAGGTTGAACCCCAAATTTACCTCAGGCAATCCTGTGTAAAATCTGAGTGAGGTAATTTTTCACACTTTTCATAGTTATTTGATCATTTTAAGCACTTTCATAAGATAGTTTTCTCTACTTGTTTTAAGGTTTGGTTTTACGGGTTGTACTGAACTAGGATAGTGCTTCTACTGTGATTCAAACTTCTTTTCTGCCCATAGCCACATTTCCTTCTGTCTTCTAGCACTAGTTATTGCAAAACTTTGCAAGACATGGGAACAGTACGCCCACTGAATCCATCTTCTTTCAGAAAAAAGGAAAAACATTTTTGTGATTTTGAGTAACCTCAGCTGCTTTTGAATCTACTGCCTAAAATGTGTCTCTTAGAATGTAACAACTTCATTCCCATTAAAGCTTTTCAACAGAAAAATATAAATGAGATTGGTAACATGATTAACACCATGGCCTCAAGTATACTTTGATGTTTATTTCTGTGTTTCTGAAGTTACTGTTCAATCTCAAATTACCCAGAAGTTTGTATCCAGGCCAAACTTCTGCAGCAGGGTTTCATGGGAACGGTGGTTTTGGTTCTTTTGTTTGTAAATGATTTCCTTATTGCTAGCAAGCCATTTCTTTCTCTTTTTCTTCTGCATTCCTGAGCAACATCTGGAGAAAACAAGAGTCTGGGTGACTTCCAATTTTTTTTCCCATGTGTTTTCTTCTTTATGGCACAAAAGTAAATGCAAAATCAAAGAAACAAAGACTTCTGTATTGGGTCAGCTAGTCAGGCGCTGTAAATCAACCAAATTGCCAAAAGAGATCTTATCTCTTTTGCATTTGCCATATTGCCCATTTAAAGGGAACCATTTGTCTTTGCCTGTCCATCATTTTAATACTGTGAATGGGAGACAAAATTTAGCATAAAAACAACATTCCTGAAGAAGAGCAACGTACACAGTAAAAAAAAAGTATTCTGTTTTCAGGAACATTGATTGGTCTACACAAATTAATAATCTTGACTACTGTAATTGCGTCTTGAAGTCCTTTCCAGAAGAGAAGTTTGGAACTCCTCTTTCAGCATCTTGAAACTGTACATATCAATGTTTTTTGAAGAAAAATTTGGAAGAGAGAGGGAAAGAAGAGTCCTGATGTAAAATAACACCTGGGATGTCACTTATAGTCTTTACCATTAACATATTCAGTTCACTTGCTATCTTCCTTATTTCATTCTGCAGTGCATTTCTGAGATACACATATCTTGTCATGCTTTCCTTCTGTACTGTAACTTTCACTATAAATTGTCTTTAGTGATGTAAGTATCTTCCACATGACAACCTGTATTTTCACTAATAAATGCATTTTCCAACTTTGTAATTAATAAAGAGGCATATGCATTTATATATAGTCACCACCTCTACCTTGCTTATCAGAACATTCAATGATTCATAACATAGGACTCAGAATCTTGTATTCATATACAGCTGCTGCAGTATATAGATAACTACTCAGAAATTAATGTGGAAATAAAGTCTTCAGGTTCAGCTTCTTTCTGTCCCTTTCAAATTGTAGTTAGCACACTTAACTTTACATTTGAATATAGTATCTGCTGTTTGAATAATATTGCTAAAATGATATTCCATCCATGTTATGCTGTATAGCAACTGCCACAGTTTTGTAACCTTGAAATGCACCATACAGATGCCTTATTTTTGATTTTCCTCTCTAATGAGGTCTCAAATATCTCAAAAATATCTTCTACAGTCTCAAATAGTACATGAAATAACATTGTTAGATGTATGCTGTTACGTACAGAACTAGAAACTGAATTAGCAGAATTAGAAAGAATCCTTCCCTTTCCTCCTNCCCCCCCCACTCCCTTACCTTCCCATGCTCCCTCTCCCCTCTCCCTCCCTTCTCTTCCTCTCCTCGTCTTGCTCCACCTCACCACTTGCTTTAGTCATATTCCCAGGGCACAGTTCCTCATTACCTGTCCATCATTTCAATATTTTAAATGACATTTATTTTTGGGAGATGAAATTTAACATAAAAATTACATTGCCAAAGAACAGAAAATACAGAGCTTTTTGCCCTGTAACCTTTTTCTCCTGTCTGTCTCTGTCCCCAGCCCTTTATCTTTTGATTGTTTTGATATGCACGAGCCTTCTTAAAGGTAACGCAAGTTGTTCTACAAATTGTTGGTTCCATCAATTTTAGCCTCAAGTTCAAAATCCCTCACAGAATGTGATGGGAAGATGAGATCAGAAATTGGTTTGAATTTAATTTAAACTCTGTGACAAGAACTGAATGATATTTTGAATCAAGTTCATTCAACTGTTTTTTTCTTTTCTATTCTATTAAACTTCTCCAAAGAAAGACTTCAGATTTTATCTTTATTGGAGGTTACTGGGTCTTGGATTTTGTGTGTGCATTATGTTCAATATATTGTTCCAAAATATTTAGGTATAGAGTGCTTGTGACTTTTGTCCCTTTACAGTTTTGGAGGACTTTATTCTCTGTTATTAAGCCTGGATTTTATCATTCAATTGCTAGCAAAAATGATCAAAACTGTGTGGTGCATTTTAACTTCTGACAGGGGTAATCTGCACAGAGCAAATTGTACTTGAGAAGATTAAATTATTTTCTTCCATCTGTATAATAATGAACCTTACTCTTGAAATGACCCTTTCAGTTGCAAGAAATAGCTTAAAGGTTAAATAGAAGATTTTAAGACAACCACTGGCAATCAGTGTGCATTTTACCTAAAGCTAAGTATATTATCTGAGGGGATTCATTGATAAAAGCTCCATAAATGGTAATGTAACCTGTAATGTGGGACTGTGTTCTGGGTATCATACAAGCACAAATAGCAGAAAGGCAGAAAGCTCAACAAGAAAACCTGTCTTGCAGCTTATTTCCCATGGCAAGTAACCTGCAACAGATGTGTGAAAGAATGGCTGCACATTTAATATCTTGCTACTTCCTCAGTTGTTACAAATCTATGAGTTGGAAGTTCTGGGATTTCTGGATACTGCTGTACTTACCAGGTGTTTTTACTGCCATTTCATGACTCCCTCTTGGAGCTGTCATGTTTATTTGCTGACACTCATCATCTTGCACTGCATGTTCTTGAAGCCAGAGAACATAAACATCGCTGGAAAGCACTTTTCAATATTATTTTAGACACTCAAATCTGCCACTTCCAGAGTTCATCTCTTCTAAACTGTTTCCCTAATCTACTCCTGCAAAGACAAATTGTCTGTCTGTTTCTTTTCAAATAATCTTTGGATTCCAGGAAGAGGAAATCAGTAAACTACTGAAGCAGAAAGACTGTTAGACTGGAAAGATTTTGCAAGTAATGAGACATTGTTTAATTGCAGCTTTGCTGTGGCAGATTTGAAACAGTAGACAACACCACTCTGTCTTGTGCTTCTGTCCACAAATATTTAATATTTACGTAGAGGAAATCTTGGCTACATAAAAGGCTGTTTGAACTGTATTGTCCATTAATAAATCAACTGTAAATGGAAAAGGGTCTTTCAAAGAATACAAACTTTGGCACTATTAGTAAGGAAACAGGAAAGTCTCTTGCATCGTTTTTATAAAACACAAAATCTCAGCTTCAAACTCCTTGGTTAGAGGCTTTTCTTAGTTGACTATGAGATGAGTTATCTTTTCTATTTTTGATGTGCTGGTCATAAAACAGCATTCCCAAATTTGGATGACTTCCCAGAATTGCATTATACTGAGGCAGTGTAGCTCAGTTTTCATATACTTAAATGTTCCAAAATATGGGTTGGTGTGCTGGAAAGCAAAAACTTATGAATTGAGGTATTGTTTGGTATCATTTTTATTATTTCAACAAAAGCAAGAACGAAACAGTTAGTGCCATTAGTTTTTGCCGTAAAATTCATGTCAGGATTGTCTAAATACTTCTACACGTGTTAATTACATGTAAAAAAACTCCCTAAGATTATCAGTTGTGTAGCAGAAAAAAGGATGCTCTTGTTAGGTTTCCCTAAGCAGGTTTGGAGATAGACAAAGAAGTTAATAAGTCTGAAATACTTAACTGCTGGTAGACTATAACAACAGTCCCTATGCATGTTGCACACTCAAAAATTGTAATCTGCTAATGCAGTATTATATTTATCCCTGCTATGCAGTGTTGTGCTGGGGTTGGCCACCAAACTGTTTTGGCTAGAGTTAATTTTCTTCACAGTAGCTTGTATGGGGCTATGTTTTGGATTTGTGTTGAAAAAAGCGTTGATAAGACAATTCTGCTCTAGTTATTGCTGAGCAGTGCTTATACAGAGTCAAGGCCTTTTCTGTTTCCCATACAGGCATGCCAGGGAGAAGGGTGGGGGTTCACAAGAGGATGGGAGGGAAAAGAGCTGGGACAGCTGACCCCAACTGACCCAAGGGATAATCCATGCCATCTGATGTCATGCTATAAAATAAAAGAAATATTTGAACAAAAAAGTAACAGAAGTGTTTTGGCATCTGGTATTAAACAGCAGATAAATATTAGGCTAAATATTATGATAATTGTGCTTCATTGAATAGGACAAATTTGAGCCTGGACATGATTATTTTTCAACTAATCTCATTGCAGCAAAATTAGGGATATAGGTACAACACTGATACAGCATGTCCTCTTTGAAATGTTTTCTTACCTAATAAAAAGCATCTGAATATTTTCCACTTTCATGCATATGGAAGACCTTCACCAGGGAAGTCTGCACTGCAGAAATATCACAGAAATTTTTGAAGCAGTCTAAATCATTACTTTATTAACAGGAGACAACCCTTGGACTACAGCTCTTGACTGCATTGTAGCACAGATTAACTTCTGCTCTTTGTCACCCCATATCCATTCCTTGTTTATTTTCAGACTGAAGGTAATTAAATCTGAAGTTCTGAAGTGCTCCTGCTCTCACTCTCTCAAAGTAGACTCAAAGTGTGTATGCAGAAAAATAAGAAAGCCTTGGCTTTTTTTCAGCACTGGTCGTTGTCTTTAGCTTTCTGTGGCTGTCACCAGCTTTGCTGTTGTTGCATTCCTAAGCCTTGTATCCTAGACAAGCAGGCCTGTACTCCTTTAACAGATCATGGCTCCTGTGCTCCAATTTGGTGTAACTGGGAGTACAGGAGAGGGTTTTACATACTGATAACTTGTCCTAATATGTGGCTGGGATATGGCTCGGGTGTTCGCCAAGACACACGAACCAGAGAAAAGCTGTCTTGTGCAGTAGTGTAGATATGGCTTTTATTTGCTTGACAGAGATGGAATTTGGTGATGAAGTAAATGAAAAGTTTGTAGATCAAAGCCTTTATCACTAGGGCAGAGGTAATTAAGATACAAATAAAAAGAGTCATGTGCCAAATGATCTCAACCTTGAGTTAGAGAAGCAAATTTTAAAAAATATTCCATCATACAGTTTAGCTTTTAGCTTTTCTTTTGTGAATACCATCAATAGTGTCAATTGGGACTGTTACTTTATAACACATCATTTTTTTTTTGTAGAAGATCATTATAGATCATGCAGACCACAGCTCCATTAATTCACCACCGCTTTAGAGTTTTCCCCATTGAATATCTGCTATAACCTCTGCTGTTTCAGTAGAAAAGGACTACCTTGTGTGTAATCCACTCAAGAATTCTTTGTCTTCAGTGTATTCTACACGACACTGACCAATTTGTGTCAAGCAAATAGGCTAATGGATTTAACAAATGAAGGAAAACAAATAAGTAGTTTTCAGAAGCATACAATATTGAACAGGAGACACTGATTCTTCACATACAGCCTTGTCAAAGTTCTGTGGAGCAAAGCTAACATAACTAGAAAAAATTAAAATGTACACATCCAGCAACAAAATCACAGGTGAAAAATGCAGTCTGAAATTATTCTCCATATTATGGTTCTGTTGGGTTTTGGGTTTTTTGTTGGTTTTTTTGTTTTTTTTTTTTCTCTTTACTGGATAACTTATTTTAGAAATAATAGAATATTGGTCATGGAAAGTGATTGCAAAAAAGCCATACCAGGTGAAGTTGCATGAGCATTTCTACAAAAGAAATAAAAAAATATGGGTTTGTCCTTCACAGTAGGAAAACTCTTTTTTCACCTTTCTGTCCCCAAATGCAGTTTCACAGGTCATTCTGATCTCTATCATCCTAGATATAATCAGTTTTCAAGGTGATTTATAGAGATCACAAGTATTTATCAAATCCTTTTTGCTGTGCAATATGAATTATTGACATGCCCAAGGCCCACCATGCTGGTTATTTCATTCAGAATAAATAGGTGATGATGTGCTTATGTGTGTAGAGAGCAGACTGACAGAAATGGGAACAAAAGGATGAGGACAGTGAGAGTGTGGTTATAAGTATCGAAATAGAAAATGAAATGACAGAAGGAAGACTGTCAGACACAATAAGTAAAAAAAAAAGTATGCTGCAAACCAAACATTAAAAGGATTTTTTTTAAAAAATATGTTACAGTTTATGAAAAATAAAACCAAAAGTATTTTTAAATTTTCAACTTTAGATAGTTTCAGCACGAGAGGATTCCTGTCAGGGCTGGATCCATAAGGATTATGGGGTACCAGGCAAAATCCAGTCTGTACATATAAAGCTCAATCAGACTTTTTCTTTGGCTTTTGCTTGGTTTGTTTACGTTGACCAAGTTAGGCGCCATTCACTTTGGTTGGTGTACCAGTGTTTTCAGCCATTCTGTCAGGTACTAAATAAGCTGGGCTATTATAATTGCTTCTCTTAATGAAATGAATCTATACTTATTTTACTCCTCCCTTTCCCTGTTAGTGATACACAGTAAAACTGAGGCATTTTACTGATGGCAACAGAAAACACCACAAAACACTATAACCATCTTATTTCATAAGAAAAAAGTTTGAGTGTTCTAATTTTGCATCTAATATGTGTTTTAGGTATTGTTTCCCTTGCAGTGATTGCCTACCACGGCAGATGTTTAAAATGCACATTGGTATTCTTATTTTCCATTTCATGCCAAAAGAGCTGGTGTGCCTTTAATGAAACAACATACAAAAAAATTACAAAGCTCTATTTGGCAAATACTATGTCATCATAATTCAGTTCTTCAGACATTTCTCAGTGCTGCTCATTAAGTTTATTATCACAAATGAAGTTTGTACAATCCCTGTTTTGAATGCTGTGTTGACTCAAACATAATAGAGTAAGAAATGTCTAATAGTGATGTAATCCCATGGGGAGCATCTTTTTACTTTTGAAGTAATGCAAATAATATTCTGTGTTGCATTAAATTAGCATGAGACTGATAAAGGGTAAAATCTATCAGCTGTATCGTTCTCAATTTCGCTGTTCACTGGTAGTGCTAGCAGTTGCTGCAGCAAGTTCAGAATGATAAACCTGATGAAAAACTCCTTTAATAGGAGCTCTATATCTAACAATTGTCATGGCATGCCAAAAAATCAAGAAAACTTAAATAATTCAAAGAGTCATTTATGTATTTATCTTGATTAAGTGAAATATTAAATAAAGACTGTCAATCTTTAAACAATATCTGTCATAAGCCATGTCTATCATTGATCAGCTTTTGCAGAACTACTTATTTTGGGGCATTTTTGCATAGGTTATACAAACTTGCTTTTGTGGGTTTTCTGAGGGGGGCTTTTTTTTGTGTGGTGATTTTTTTGTTTGGTTTTAAAATTTTTCTTTTATTTTAAGGTAAGTTGCATGGGATGACGGATGAGATATACTAAACGACATCCATACATTAAAAAAATTCATTATGTGTGAGGGTCACAACCAGTTGTGTATGTTAGAAGGTAACATCTATATCCCAATGTCACGATTTAACACGGCAGGCAGCTAAACACCACACACCCATTTTCTTACATCCCGGCCTCGAAGTGGGATGGGGAGAGAATCAGAAAAAAAAAGTAAGATTTGTAGGTTGAGATAAAGACAGTTTAATAGGACAGAAAATAACTACTACTGCTACTACTCCAACTAACAGCAACAACAAAATAATTAGAATATACAAGAGAAGTGATGAACAACACAATTGTTCACCACTTGCTGACCAGTGCCCATTCTGACCCTGAGCAGCAGATTCTGGCCAATTTTTCCCCTAGTTTATATGTTGTCATATCCTAGGGAATATTCCTTTTGCCCAGTGGGACCAGCTGTCCATAAGAAAACATGTGCTTACTCCTACATGCATCCATAAATGCATGTAAAAATATTACTAGAGTTAGCAATTTCATCCCTGTGTATAAACACCTACAGTAGTTTCACCATGCTTGGCACTTCCTCTCAGTTGTTATAGTCATAATCACAAAATCACAAAGAAAATGCTGAGTTGGAAGGAACTCTCAAGGACCATTGAGTCCAGCTCCTGCCCTGCACAGCACTGTTCCCCAAGAACCTCACCATGTGCCTGAGAGCATGGTCTGAACACTTCTTGAACTCCGTCAGGCTTGTCTTTCAACTCAGCACTTCAAGAGCCCAGAAATTTTCTCTTCATATCCAAAGCCAAATCACACAACATATTAAGTCTCTTTGAAAGTTGTCTAATAAAACAGTGGAATGAATTAGGGTTGTTTCCAAATAGCCCAATTGTACTATTTCTCAACTAGTCACTCTGATAATATCAAAATATTCCATCTGCTTTCAAAACGTGGTGAACAGTTTGGCAGAAGGTACGTCTAGTTTACCTGATACTAGCAATATTTCAAATAAAATTACATGAAATGCCTCCTTTCTTCCATGTGACTTGCAAGATTTAAGAGTTGTCTTTTTTTTTTCTCCTATTATTTAATTTTTCCTGCTCATACAGCCTGAAAGTCATTGAGTTATATATCATTCACTTACAACATCTCAGTTGTGGGAACTAGTCTACCTTTTTTTTTGTTACAAAATGGAAAAGTGTATTAGATTGGTTTAGATTAGATAGATGGCACGCACCTGACTGTGTACAGAATAATTTGGTTGTGACATTATTTGATCTAAATGAAGTGAATATACTTACCTTGATCAATCAGACTGAATAATAATGATGCCCTTTACAGTGACTAAAATCAGTTTTCCCAGAACAGCACCATGTGATTTCATCCTCCAAACCAGACTGGAAAAAATGCTCCACTGCTCTTACACCTGACAACTTTATTTTCCCATGTTCAATTTTGCAAAGCTCAGAACGAATTCTGGAAGTTGTCTGTCTCATGAAATATTGACTAGGTCTCTCTCCAGGAAAATTTTTCCACTATAATGTTCCAAAAGAGTACAAAATAAAATGGACAAGGAAAACACAATGATTTGAATAAACAACCATACTCCCTAGAGATTGCTTATAGGCACATATGGTACAATAAATTTTACTTTACACTCAATTTAAATAAATGATAGCTGTTGTAAAGGAGGAAGAAACTGTCCTACAATATTGACCTAATGCAGAAGCCTGATCTTAAATTGCTCTAAATTTAAATAGAGTTCACTTTGGGGCTTACTTTAAATTGTATTCTGACAAAACACCAAACAAAGTCATGTATTCTAGTGAGAAAAGTTTCAAGGGAGGAAGGTTTACCAAATGCCAGTGCAAGCCTCATTAAAATATGTGTATGAAAAACAAGCAAACTCGTAATATAAAATTTATCTTTCCCAAAAATGCACTTTAAAACATTTATAAATATTAAAAATTGATGATATATGTTAGGAATTGATACCTGGCACAACCCCATATTTTGTAGACAATTCTAGATGATGTAACCAGGAATTGTTACAGCTGAAATCATGATGATGATTAAATTACTCATTTAAGTAATTATTTAGTTATTATTTATTAACATTTTAATTAACTGTTCTTTCCCCTTCCTGTTTCTTTCTCCTTTCAGCCTTTTCCTGATGAACACCTCTCTTTTTCATGAGGAAAATTACAAACCAGAGCACTTACAGCAATACCATCAGTACCAACAGTTAAAATAAAAGCATTACTTAATGAACAGCTGAAGAGACCCAGTCTTACCAGACCGGTATATCAAGAAGATGCTTACATTTTACAGAACTTTTTTCCCTTAAAGTGTCCTAAAGTGCTATGGTGTTAAAGTTTTTCAGAGATCGTGTCACTAAGTATACAGCCCTTTTTTATATTCTAAGACTTTCATAAAGCTCCTGTAAGTACATCCATTTCGTTAACAGGGTTTCACTCAAAAGGTGGAGAGAATTGTTCCCTTCCTTTTCCTTCTCCTGTGCTGATACAGCCGGCCCTACCACACTGGTGACATGCCCAGTGTCTAATAGCACATTGAGTGCAAATGCCATATCCAAAAGACAAAGTTGCTGTTCATGGAAAGTGAACATAAAGTCCTAATTTGAAACTCACTGAAGCACTGAAATCCCTGGAGAGAAAAAAAAAAAAAGAAGAAAATACTGATTTCAGTGACCATGGAGAAAGCCAAGAAATGCAAAAAATGTGTTAATTATAGTACTGCTGTACAGAACATTAAGGTACATTCATTGCAATGAATGCAAGTAATGGACAATGGAAGCCCATAACAATATACTTAGCAGGGAGAACAGTTCTCACACTGTAAGTGGGGTTGAGGGAGCAATTTGACAAAGGAGAAGGTCACATAGCAGATTATTATCAGCTTGCTCTTGCAACACAGAATGTTATTTAATAGAACGCGCACGGTAGATTGTGTCAGGACGAAGATTCTCTGACGTTAACAGAAAGAAATAAAAATGAGAGATAGCAGAGAAGGTGGAGTTACACAGAGTGCTTCAAAAAGGCTGAATGTGAAATTAAATTAGGGTAGTCAGTAACCATATTGCAGAAAGATAAAAAAGAAGTTCCGAATGACAAAACAGAAGATAATTTTACTGCCAGCATGTCAGACTTCCAAAGATAGATGCTGACGGAAAGATCACCATTCTTAAGACAGAAAACAGCTACACCACTGAGAGCTTTAGGTGTGATGCATTTTCCTCCGTCTGGTTTTGATGGAGTTCTAAAGGAAAATTGTACCGCATTCCACTAAGGGGCTGATATGATGAATGACAAATGAAGCAAATTATAGATAACACCAAGTTCTTGATTCTTGGAGTAAAATATTCAAATAGGGGTTTAAAAGTTTTCTTTAAGACCTGACATTTAAGACTGCAGGTTTTTTTTAGTAGCTAATTTCCCTATGTAACATAAATGAAGACCTCAAATTCCACACATTGTGCAAGAAACTGTCTTTTAGGCGGAGATATATATCAGAAATCCCAGTGTCCTGTAGGGCTGTCAGTGTTCATGTCTGTGTGTGCATGCTTTCATCTCTTCAAGAGCCAGAGATGGTAAGTGCACCATGGGTACCAGTTGACTAAACAGGCTGTGGTGATGGCTGATGTGTTCACTCTGACTTGACAATGAAGTTGTAAGAATGACTGGTCACTGAAGGATTCCTACATCTACAAGCCATGAGGGTCCAATTTCATGTCTTTTAAGATCTATGAGTGCCCTCATTAACCCAATTTTTCAAGCAACAATCTACCCTATCCTAAGATGGGGATATTGTGCATTTCTAGGTCTGAAGTACTGCTCTTGCAAGCAGTTACTGCCAGAGAAACTGGCACTGAGACCAAAACCAACTGTTGATTTTTAGCTGGTTGAATTTCCAGGGGATCAACAAATTGATCTACATCACTGCTTGCTTATCCAAAATGCAGGAGACAGAGGGAATGTGCTGTTACAGACATGGAAGAGGGTGGTACTTTCAGCATGACACTGTCCCACATGGGCCTGAGGCACTCAGGGAGCCTCACTGCCAGTGGGGACAGGAGGAGAGCAGATCATACTCTATCACATGGAACAAGTAGGGAAGGGAAAAAAGAGCAAATGAGGTAAATAGTGCAACTGAAATAAAACAGCAAAGCGAATGCCAGAAGTTGATGTATTTGAACAACATATTTAACAAAAAAATTTTGTGTTATGCTTTATTGAAGAGTAACTACATAAGGGAGCACATGTATTATGTGTGGATAGTTACCAGGAACAACCGGTATGGCTGCAAATAGAGGTAAGCACAAAAGATAATGCGACACAACTTGAAATCTTTTGGTAAGGGAGCCTTACAGAGAAAAAGGAACAAAAGGAAAAAAAATCGGTTTTCTTTATGCTTGTACATCAAAAATCAAGACATATCACATATCTCAGTAATACATATCTTGCTATTTTCTGATAAGTGAATAAAAGGAAAGGCATAGAATAGAGATGTCTTTTTACAATGTAACAGAGGCATTCAAAACCAGTGTAGGGGAATCTATGAGTATGAAGATGTATCAGTATTTGTACGAGATCCACGAACTGTTACTACCTGAGAGCCTTGTGCTTTGTTATTATTTGAAAATCAATAGTATTTGTTGGCTTTGTTTGATTTGTGTCTTCTATTAAAGAATAAAATCACATTATGTTAATTTTGCATATTGCATTGATAGCACTTATTTTCTACTAAAGAAATGCTTATAGTGACAAAGCTGTTCAGCTATAGTTTTTACAGATAAGATGGACAATCTATAACAGCCTTGATGCCATGTAGTTTTTTTTTTTTTGAAGCAGGTGCATGCATATCATTTGAATATGTGATAAATTGGAAGTCATATTAAAAAAAAATATTTTAGTAATTTTTTTCAGATGTTATATGAAAGGGTACCTGTCCTGGAAGTCCTAAGTGCGATAGCTGTTTATTTTGATGGAAGGCAGTGTATATCCTGTGTAATAATCTATTCCTTTGTATTTTTCCACTTGTTTCTAACTGTCTTTACAATCAGAATAAAATTTTCCTTCTAAATGACACTTGAAAGAGAAAATATTTTAAAAAAAAAAGGAAGAAAATCCACAAACAATACATACCTTCATTGTTTGCAAACACCACGTTTTCTTTTAAATTTCATTTTTTCAGAATCTCATAAAGACAGATAAAAAAGCAGAAAAATAGAGTAAGACTGAAAGTAAGTGATGCAGATAATAGTGATTAAGAATCTCTCTGCAAAATGTACACCGTCTTCATTGCTAGACCCAGATGTTTTCAGAACCAGGAAACTGTATAATAAAACAAACAAACAAATAACTTGATGGAAAGGTATCCTTAGCTAGATTTATTAGAAAGATCTTTAATATGCCATGTGGCTACTTGGCTCTTCCAAGAAGCACAGATCTGGGGATGAATGTACTGAAGTGTGCTGAGCAGTGGAAAATCTGCTGGAGAAATACTTTTCCACCCTGGAGAAATAGATGCTTTCAGTATTTTTCACCAGTGTCACTTGTGATGCATCTCCAGGTAGTCCATTTTGACCCAGTATGATTTCAATCAAATCAGTGATGTCCATTTAGCCTGCTGTTTAGAGGAATCTCTATAGACATCGTGTTTACACAAAATGGAGAGCATTTATAGGACTCACCATATTATCTAACACAGCTCGCATGTCTCAATATATTCTGTGCAGGAAACACAAACAATAAGAGTCACAAATGTTTTAAAAGCCCTTACCCAAGTAAACAGAAAATAGGCAAAACACACACTGCTTAATGTGTTGGGCAACTCAACAGAAATTTTCATTTAACCTGAAAATAAGAAAATATAGGGGTTTTTTACCTATCGTCCAAGGATAAATGTTTTTATTGCAGCATTTTCTGTCAGAATTTTGTGTTTCCATTTCACTAGGGAGCTATAGGATTTTGTGGTTGCTTTTTACTGGAGTTTGGATTATGAAGTTTAATACATATGCTAAATTAATCCTCAAAATATTGAATATAGTCTTACCTGCTCTGTAGAAGCTGTTAGACCTTATTTTGTATTATTTAAATGTCTTTTTTATTGCAATATATTCTTTCAGTGTCATGTTACCTGATATCTTGCAACATTAGCCAGCCACTTTAGATACTAAAGAGAAAAACCTAAAAGGTGCCAGCAAATTCTTATTAAGAGGCTTATCCTGCCTCTGAAGGCAGCAGAAAAAGGAAAATGGAGGTTTACTCCCTTCTCTGACAGTGTAAATATGTAAAGAAAATAAAAGTTACTGTTGCCTGTAAAATGTCATTAGCTTTAAAACCAAGGAAATATTTTGACCAAGTGGGGATTGGCCTACTCGCCATGTCTCAAGTAAAAGGGCAAGACAAAATGGCCTAAGTTGCACCAAGGGAAGTTCAGGTTAGACATTAGAAAAAAAGTCACTGAAAGAGTGTTAGGCATTGGAATAAATTACCTGGAGATGTGGTGGAGTCACTGTTTCTGGAAGTGCTAAAGAATTGTCTGGATGTGGCACTTGGGCATATGGTTTAGGGGTGAATATGTCTCCTCTCCTCCTTCCTCTTCTTCCTTTTGTCCTCTTTCCTTTCCTTTTCTTGTCTCGCCTCACCTCCTCCCTTCCTTTCACCCATCTCTCCCTTTCCCTATTTTGTTCTCTGCCCCATCCATTCTCTCAATTTCCCTCTCTCTCCTTCTCTCCCTCCCTTCTATCCTTCCCACCCCTCTCCTTCCTGCTCCCCTCACCTCTCTCATTTGTCAACAGCTGTTAATACATGTCACAAAAAAATTTCCCTGGATATATGGTAACTGTACTTTTTGGCAGAGATGGGTCTCTAAATTTAGACTTAAAACAAGCTGTTCCAATAAAAAATCTATTGCTTAGTAGGTATCATTAAATTCACATTATGTTTGTTATCCAAGCTGATCTTGACTGTTTAACAGAGAAAGCTTTTTGGAGATACAACACAGGGTAATGCAAATACCTCCCTTTGCTCATTTCTACTCTGTTCTAGTAAAACAATTATTCTATTTAAAAAAAACTTCCTGCCACTAACTTTTTTATTCTTTTTTAAAGAGGGATTATCCTTCAATAAGGGTAGCAATAGTTGACAAAAATATGTCTTACAGAAATCAATGTTTTATTTACCCTTTGAGCATACCCTTAGAAGCATAC
The DNA here is from genome assembly GCA_013397115.1 of Edolisoma coerulescens. Lineage (NCBI taxonomy): Eukaryota > Metazoa > Chordata > Aves > Passeriformes > Campephagidae > Edolisoma > Edolisoma coerulescens. The sequence goes on along the minus strand of VWZW01000314.1, from coordinate 136,098 downwards.
CTTTGTATAGTGGCGTTTTCAGGAACACTTTTGTGTTTAGCTCTTCTTCCTTCTCTCAAGGAATTAAACTAGAAATCATTTCAAGATATTACAACAGTTTTGGATTGCCATGTAGTCTTCTTAACTCTTCATTTCTACATCCAAGGAAACAGATCTCCTTGACTCAGTATTTTGGAAAAGTTTAACTTTCATATCTTCAATGATAAATGTGAATTGCAAATATTAATAATCCTGTCACAAAAGCACTTGGAGTTATGACATTTTTACATGCCTTTTTCATAGCAATTGATATTTCCCTAGAAGCAACACTGTTGGAATTTATGAGCTATTGAATGAAGAAAAATAGCCAGCAAATTAGCAGTAATATAGAATTACTGTTAGTTTTGCCAGTGGCAAATAGTGTTTTCAGTACTGGCAACAGGCTCATTAGCCTTTGTATAAGGCATCTGTGATACTGAATCATATCCTGGGGCAGCATTACTTTGTAGTCTTGCTTCAAGCAGAACTTTGTGAGCAAAAACCTTTTATTATTTCTGTTTTATTTTTGTTGATTGTGGTGGATTTGGTGCTTTTTATATTACATTTTGGAATACAAAATCAGATGTGTTCAGATCTTCAGATTGTTAGCCAATCTTACTTGTCAGTTGTAAACAGTGTCTGAAACAAGCAAGGAACTCATCAATCCTTTGGAAATGGACTGCTAATGTAATATTTAATCCATTAAACATTATGGCTTTGTTCATTAATTTCATTAGCAAAGATCTAAAATGCACCAACCTTTCCTTTTAGATCCAGACCATCTCCATTAACATCCCTCGGAATTCTCTTTGGTTTTTTTTGAAGTTTACAGTTGTAGCAGAAAGCTGAATTTATGTGTGCTCCTGTCAAATGGGGTTTGTAGCAAAGCTAATTGTTGGAAGCTGGAAGGCCAGGTTTCTGAACTTTTTTTTCTTTTCCAGTTCCAATCATGGCCTCATGAATATAACCAATCCAAAGTTGTATTACCAGATCATTACTGCCATGGGGCTCATATAGCTGCAGATTTGGCTAGCTGTAATCAACACCTTGGAAAAAAACTGTGTTATTAGATGCAGTTAGGTCAATGCTTTTTATTTAGTCTCTAGACCTTGGAAAGGCATCAAAAATTTTAACCTTTACGCTTATCATTAGTTTAATTTCCTTGCATAATAATAGTCACCTTTCTAAGAACAATTTTAACAATCATAATTATATTTGGAATTTCTTGTGCTCATTAAGGCAATGCTGCTTCTGTCACTCCTGCTGGACACCAGAGACAGGGATGAGTCTTGTTATTTGCTATCCAAAACCTTCAGTACCTTATGTAATTTAGTCATCTAAGCTCTTTTTAGAGAGAGTTGAAGATGATGTGCATCTCCAGTCATATTCTCCTGTCATATAAGCTGATATTAAAATAACATGTACTGCAAATGTCTCACAGATGACTAAGAGAGTGTTTGAACAAGCTTGGACCAAATACCTTTTTTTTGGAAGAATGAGCTTAGATGAGATGACTGCTATATCTTCTCCTAAAAGCTCAATTTATTTTACATTTTCAGCACGGTCTTTGACAAGGTATTCATTCAAAGACTTAAAAATACAAGTTTTATTATGGAAGTTTTCTGTGAATGGTATGCCTCCTTTGAGCAAGGAAAAAAACAGTCCAAATCAGTGATATTTTGATATTGGGTAGAAAAAAAATATTTTTTTTCTTTTAGAATTGATTTCTCAAAGTCTTTGTTCAACAACTCAAATTTTTTATCTATTGAATAACTCAAAATTAAGAGTGTTCTTAACTTCACTGTTAGCTAACTTATTACTCCCTCTCTGAGAAAAAGGAGACAGAAAAAACCCACTATAATTTGACATTTCTTTTTTGTAACTGTGGACCTTCTCATTCATTTTTCAGGCATGCCAGTGAAAAGTCACATGCCTTTGAAAGTTTGTATACACTGCTGATAGAACAGACAGGCTGAGTGAGTTGGGCTGCACGTCGTGCATTGGAGGAAGACCAGTCTAATGGTATCTAGAAAGTCTTAGTGTAGTATGATCTAGTGTGCACAGGCCTGGGAGACAGAAACCTTTTACACTGATCCTGTTATTCTAAGTTATTTTTAAAGGAAGTAGAGGATAAAAGTTCTTAAACCTTACTTTTATTTCTCAAAAACCTTTTAGCTGTAGTTGGGAGTAGGGGAATATTCTGATATTCTAAAATGTTCACTCATTCACGGTGCCTTAACATATGTAAATTGACATTCAAAGGTAGAGAGAAACCTTAGCACGCTTTCAAAGTTTTAATTAAAACATGAAATATAAAACAGATCAGGAGGTATGGTACAAATCCTAAGTACCGACTAAATGCACGCAGTGTTAAGGATTAAATATAATCTCCACCACAGACACACAATAAATAACTCCAGTCTTTTCATGGGAGGAACCACCAAGTGCTACATACTTGTGTTTAAAGATTTAATCAGTTCAGTAAAATCCCAGACCCCACACATAACATTTTAGTAACTTCCTACATCTTGGAATTAATAGGACTCCATATAATGCATTGCAAGTTATGGGTATAATCATTTTCAATCTGTGGAAAAAAAAATTGCTATAACATTCTTTGTGGCCTCCTGGATACTGGATTGGAGTAATTTCATAAATGACTCTTTTAATCATTTAAACCTGTGCCACGTGCCTGTATGGCATCAAGGAGTGAAGATAGCTTCTTCTCTTAGAGGTGATAAGAGGGAGTCTTACAGGAACTTTTATCTGCTAGAGGCTGTTAGCACAAGAAACTAGCTACTGCTTACACTGCCCGATGGAATTTCTATTTCAAGCCAAGTCTTGTTATGAAAAAGGGAATATGAGATCTCACAATGTACATACTGTGTCATAAAGCGTAGGGCAACATTAAAAGGGATATTTGAATTTGACAAATTCAATTCTGTTCAGCAACTCAGTTTTGAAGTGTTTTGAAAAAATGAGACAGACAGCCTGAAGGGCAGAGAAATAAAGGGCACAGCTAGGTTTGTTTTTAACCTCACAATCTGAGAGAGTCTTCATGCACATACATCATATAGCAAAGATATAATTTGGTGAAAAGCCAGTGTCAGGCTTTGATGCAAAGCCATTTTAATGCAATGTGCCATAGATCACAAATCCTCAAGAGCATTTTGTTTAAACCATCTAGCAATGTTTGAGAAATGATAATTACTAACCTTCATGAAATGTAAATTTAATTTTGTCTTAGCATTTGATAGGTTTATGGGTCCTTACTACAAACCATTTTTTTCTGAAATGTGTCAGACGGACAGTTGTGAGGACTTAAAGAACGCAGTTGCATGTCTCAAAACAGTGTCCCCATAATATAAGCCAACACCACGGAACTTGAGATAAGCACAAAATGCACAGCAAGAAAGAGCTAATTCCAGGCCTAATGGAGTTAAAGGTTTGGTTAGCATCCAGACAAAAAACTCCCACTGTGGCAAGCTGTTAGGAAAGGAAGTGCTTATGCATATGCCATTTCAAGTTATGGGAATGGCATATACACCCCATGGATACCCAGGACATGGACTGCATAAACATGGTACCTCCAGAAGACTGACTCAGGGACCAGCAGAACACCACCTGTGATGGTGGTATCTTTGATTAATCTCTCTCTCTACCCCATTCCCCCACCCCCTTCCTATTTCTTTCTATCTCTCTATCTCACATTTACCATTAAATAAAATCTGTACTGGTGACTTTGGAATATGGTCTCATTTGCACCTTAAATCATGCAGAGGCGTCTCTTCTATTCGGATCATGACAACCATGCAGGAATCTAGTGGCTTTTATCTAGGCACTGAACAAACACACACAGCAGCACTGCAGGCTTCCTGACATTACCCTGTCAAAGATTTTTCTTCAGCTCCATTCTGGAAGAATCAGTGGTAGAGGCTGGTGCAGTTCAGCTTCTGCTTGTTCATACCTCAGCCTCTTTGTTGAAACTGCCAACCAGATAATGTGCTAGTCACAGAGTGCCTAAACCTGCAGTGTTCTTCAATGTAGTCCAGCAAAAAGCTATCAAATAAAGCAAATGGTGGTACTCCTTATTTGCCTAAAATTGTGCTAAAGCTGAAATATCTCATAATCACCTAATCAGGTCCTTGGCTTCTGTGACTACATACCCTGGAAAAGGTTGGCATATCACAGAATTAAATTTGTCCTTCTTTTCTAGGGTCTCTGATAGGATAGAGGCTATGTTGCTAAACAACAAAAAACTTGACTCTTATCTCCAGGCTACAAAGAAGGCTGCTATTACCTAAAGCTGCTATCACCTTCAGTCCTGCTTGCTTGCTTGCTTGCTTCTCAGTAGTCCTTTCTTCGTAGTCCTCTTCTTCTGTGGTAGTAGGCCAGCCTCCTCTGCTCTTCTCCTCTCTCTTATAAGCCCCTTCTCCGAGGGGCAGCCGGTCTCTGATCTTTAGCAGAAACACCTGGTTCAGAACAGCTGTAACTCATCAAGGTCAAGACTGCCTACAGCCCATTCTTGTTCTCCTACATTTCTCCCTTGTTACTTTAGATCGATACAATACATACTAAAATTTTTCTCTTTTTCCACACATGCTAATAACTAAAGATGGTTTGGCTGGGGCACATTAAAAGGTTCAAATACATTACAACAAGGCTAGGGTCTCTGGTAAGATATGTGGTATCACCCTAATAAATGAAAGTAGAGTGAAAGTGGAAAAGATTACTGTGATGAAGAAGATAGTGTATGGAAACAGAAATGCCAAACATTACTGCCTGCAAAAATATGTAAGATGGATATATGGAGAGTGTAACCTATCTAGCCACTTAGCAATGGATGAATAAATGTTATTTTCCTTCTGAGAATGGTATCTGAACTATTTGAAATTCCTCAATGTTACTTGGCTTATCCTCAAAGGTTTGATACCTATTTAATAATGGTTTTCTAAGCACTTTTGAGCAATAAAATACCCTGTGACAGCCACTGCAGGAGTATAAGAAATTGCAAGTCGGGTGCTGGATCTTGGAGTTGGAAAGCAGCTGTGAACAGTTGTGACTGGGAGGGACCTCTGATTCATGACATGTAGTTCCCCACTAGCTGAGACAATCCAAATAATATAATCCCTTCCCTAAACATATCCAGGTCTATCTGAAAAACATGATGTTTGGGTTTGGGGTTTTATTGTTTTTCTCATTTGCCTTATCACGAAACCTGATGAATAAGTTCAGTTCTATGAATTTACATGATTCTTCTAATTTCCTATCTGAAGTCAACTAAAATTACCAATTGATGTTAAATAAAGTATCTGTGTGGAAGCAAAGGCTGAATTTTGCAATAACAGCAATAACATCGCATACCTGATGTCATGATTTGCTTTCCCTCATAGTAATAATTTTTTAAGCATAAATTTTTGAAGTAGACTGTGAAGCCTAATAGCATTGGGATACCCCTTCAGTAGTCCATGAAAAAACCTACAAAGAAAAAGATCTGATCTGCAATTCTAGTTGGATTAGAAAAAAATGCTAAAATTGACAATTATATAGAATAGTAAATAAAATTAGCATGCAAAAAGAGCAATAGGGTATAATGTGAGAGAGAGAACAAAATGGTTATGCAGTTGTGGGGATGAACTATACTCATAATAGTTAGTGGTTATACATCTGTGCTTTCATCTATAGTGCCAGAGAAGAGATAGAGTTCATACTTGTGCAGGGATTTAAAAAACATTTAGGGTAACATTGTTTTGCATGTTAATTACTACTTTTGCCCATTGTTGTTTAAGTTTAACTGGGAAAAACAAAAAAACCGCATATTGACAACATTGGATTTTTTTCAGATTCAAATGATGGTCTTTGAAACCAGATGTTTTCATGCACAGATAAGCAATGTTTTTTGTTAAAGACTGGTAGATGGACTCCTGATTGAGATAGCTATGAAGTATGCTATTGCTTGAGAGATAAAAATGCAAAAGTAAATATTTAAATCGTCTTTCTTTCCTGAGTGTTCAATCAGTTGTGTGTTGCCTTTTGTTTCTAAAACAGGAAGATTCTCTTCCAAAATCCTCTAATGACGTAAAGAAGCCATTTGTTAAAAAAAAAACCACCTCAAAACCCAAAAACGATTGTGCTGCTGATCCTTGGCTGCTTGTTTATGTACAGAGACAAGTGTGTATATATATATTAATGTAAGTTATCACACATTTTTAATTCTCTAATTTCAGACGAAAGCGGTGCCTGGTTAGAGTTTCAACACTCAGGACTCTGATTCCCATTAAAAGAGAGTTTCCACTAGCTCCAGAGAAACTATTGGTCTTGGAGATTTCTGTCTTTTCAGCAGTGATATGAGTGTTTGTCCTTGCCATAGCAATTTAGACCCTAATGTGTTTCTGCAAATTGCTAGGTTGTAAGTTGTGGCAACTCAGGAGCAGAAATGATACATTCTAGGGGGACAACAAGAGCTTTTAGAGGCAATAACAAAAAAGCTTCTCCACCATCAGAGCTCGGAGACAGTGAATTTGTTCAGAGAGTATGAAATCTTACTGTCTTCTCTCTGGAGTCAGGATTTTATCTGAGAACAATTACACTTAAAACACAGAAACCACTTAGGGAACAAGAATGAGATTTGTCAGGACTTCTGTCACAGACTTCTGACTATTGGAATAATGTCATATTGGTTTTTTTCTTTTGTTGGTTTTTGGGGGGTTTTTTTGCTTTTTTTTGGTGGGTTTTGTTTGTTTGGTTGATTTTGTTTTGTTGTTTTGGTTTTGTTTTGTTTGTTTTGTTGGTTTTTTTGTTGTTGTTTGGATTGGTTTGGTTTGATTTGGTTTTTGGCTGTGATTTTATTTATCAATCAGTAAATTTACTGACAATCAGTAAATTTGGCTTCAAGTTTTTTCATTATATTAAGATAAAGCCAAAGATACAATCTTATTAGACACAAGCAAATTTCACTTGCCTGTGGTACAAAATGGTTTATTTTCTTTGTTATTACATATCTACATTGGAAACAGAACTGATCATTGCTTAGTTAAGCAAGTATGCTCATGGGTTTATAAACTCTCAAATATGATTTGAAATGCCAGTATTTTTCCAGAAAAACTACTACTACTTCTACTACTACTATGAAGAGTGCCTTTCCCTGGCTTTCTTACCAAAATTAAAAAGAAATGAACACTCCCATAACTATTTTTACTTAGTTTCAAGGCTGCAGTTTTAGGCCCATGCTACTGTAGAAGGCTATACAGTAGATCCAGATGGTGTCTGAGTATCAGCTCATGTAGAGGACCAGTCCTGCTAGGGTAAGTATGCAAATTCCCTGTGCAGGTAATGAAGACAGGTAACACTTTAGAAGTTTTTTTTCTAGAAGGAGGTGGAAGGACTTAACTGGATTGAATCCCACAATAGGAGTAAATTTTATCTCTTGTAAATTCACATATTAATTATTAGATATTATTGAACTGATCTCTTCCTTACCAGAAGAGACCTGTGTGACGCTAGATTCCTTTCTCAGGATGAGAGGAATCACACTTTCATGTGATCCCTTCATCCTGAGGGCTCAGTTCATCTGGCCATGCTGAGGCTGTTTTTACCTTTTGAGATGGCCTAAGGCATCTGCCAGGGGCTGGCAGAAACAGTGCAGGACATGGCTGAGAAGGCCACTGCCTCCCTGCAGCACCAGAAAGGGTCAGTTGTCTCAGGCCATCCTGGTGTAACCGCGTAGCCTTGGAACCTGGCATTGCTGTGGCTAAAGTGGCTGTTACTGGCTTTGTAGGGAGTTTTCTAGCCCTCCAGACTGGCACTCCTCAGACTGGCTGTCTGAATGTTTCTCTACTTGCCTGCAGCTTTGTTTTGCTCAGTTTATCTGTGACAAGGGGGTTTTTTCCTGACTGACCTGATGATTATGGCCAGTTTGGTTTACTTTCATTTATCTTTGCATGAGACAGCAATAGTTTTATACAGATAGCAGTAACAAGCAGTTATTCTATGTAGAATGAGATATTTATGACTCTAAGACAATGTTGTAATGTAGAGAAATAGAGGCTTAGTGCAAGAGCAGAGAACTGCAGACACAGATTGTGGTGTAGAGGAAACACAGGCATGGGATGCCAAAGGACAGGGCACAGGATTGGTACTGGACACCCCACAGCTATAAACAATGGACCTATGGTTTTGAAGAAATGCAGCTCTGCACCAGGAAAAAACTGATTTTAAGGGTAACAAAGAGAACCAAGAGGTAGCATCTAACATATGTAGATGGCACCATATATATTAGGTTCAGATGGAATCTGAATGAAGGAAGAGCAAAGGTATAAAAGCATGTTAGCAAATATAATGACAACAAAGTGAACCCTGAAGTGAGAAAGACTAAAGCATCAATGTCATATTTCTCCCTTTGAAGGACCCCAAATGCTGACAACCCAATATAATCCCTCTTCTGCAGTCAAATTGCTGGTTTTAGGACCCATACAACCAGTGGAAGGCTGACTATAAAATTATAAAAAAATGATAAAAACTACATAATTTCCTCTTTCCCATGATATTTAGATTACTGAAATGTTGAAATTTATCACCAAGTTACATATTTCATACTTTTTCCTAAGAGTAACAGAGGTAAGAGTTCACAATATAAATCTTTATTTTCTAAATTAATTTTTTATTTATTATGGTGTACATATAACCAGCAGAGACCAGAGAAAGAAAAATTGCTATCACCTGTAATTTTGTGATGCTTTTCTGAAAACAATTTTATTGTATTAAGTGTATTAATTCAATTTTGCATGTAGATAAAACAAAGTTTACGGTTATATCCATAAAATTCAATGGTATCACCAATGTCTAAAAGAAGGAGCTGGCCCATGCACTAATTTCCAGTCTGCTGTTGCTCTGAAACTAAAAATACTGTATTTTTTATAGCTTGCTAAAGATATACATGACAGGCAACTTTTATGCTTCAGGATGATATTGCTTTTTACCTTTTTGAAGGCCTGCTATTCCATATTTTTTTACAGTTGATAAAACCGTGCTTTTCTTCTTTTTCTTTTAAATACAAAGGTGAAATACACAGGTTTTATGAACACTTCCGTCTGCCAAAAAGCAGGGATGTAAACAGACATGAAAAATATTTTTAAGAGCTGTCACAAAGGTGTTAGCTATACTCATAAATAAAGTGAACTGAAAGCAAACAGGAAAGCACATTCTATACAATAACCATCCCCTAAAGACAGGTAGAGGGGACAAAGAAGAGAAATGGCTCCCTCTAAGGCATGCTGACTTCTGTATTGAGCAGTATGTTTTTGCCCATCAGCAAAAGAAATCTGTTACACACTTTCATGTGTGGCATGTGTATGAATAAAGTCAGGCTTTATTATGATTTTTTTTAATGGCCATATCCTGCTTTAGATACTGAAGCATGAATCCTCACACATAATGCAGTTATGAAAACAACTTTGCAGTATGTTTTTATGCTATTCAAGTGTTTTGTTGTCCCTAATGTTGTGTCCACCTGCTATAAATGTGTGGCTAAAATTCCATGAGCACTATGGCCATACCATCCATTGCACCAGTGGCATTGCCTTTGAAGATGCAAGATGAACTGGATCAAGGACATCCTTTGAGTCAGAAATAACCTGACCAGCTTCACTGCATGATCCTGTAAACTCTCGTACCCGCTCAAATGGGAAAGAGAGTGACATTGAGAGGAGCAGAAAAATCAGAATCTGCCTCAGAGAAAGACCTCCATGTGACTTATATTCAAGAGACTAACAATTGATTTGGGCTGCTTGACAAACCTGGAGAGACTTCATTGTGACACCTAAATTTGGCATGCACAGCAGGTGATCTTAGCACAGCCCTCTGCACTGCAAGGGGTGATGAGATGCATCGACCGAGTCCTCCCAGCCACAGAAGCTCAGCATGAGCTTCCTCCTCAGTGTGAACTGGAAAAGAGCCTCATGAGGCACCAGGTATATTGTCTCTAGTATTTCACATTAAAAAGTATTAAAATTAAGAAAAAGACAAAGTTTCTAACTGCCAGACATGCAAACATTTTCTCGCAAAATTTGTTCATGTATCACCAGGAAGAAAGAATTAAGAGTTAAAACTTAATTAATATTTTGCTGAGATATTCAAGAAGAAAAACTTGATTTTTCTAGACTCACACTGGCTTTTTTAGTGTTATACAGTTAGAAACAACTTTTATTTTAATTCCTATTATAATCAGTCGTGACTCAAGCACATAGAAAAGCGCACCATTTTCTAAATAAGATTAATGCGTAAACAATTATTTCGGAGCAGAACCGAATATAAAAGAAAATAAATAGACATAGCTTCGACTACATATTTTAATTCATTATCCTGAGAAGATGATATGGAAATAATAAGGTTAATCTGAAATCTTTAATAGGTTAATCTAAACCCTGTTATAATCTGAACAAGAATATTATCTTATCAGATAAACATACGGGTACAGAATAATAAAGAAGTAATATGTGCATCTATCTGTAGAAAGAGAGAAATACAAAGATAACCTTTTACATAGCTGTAAATATGCATCATCTTTTATTAGTCATGAAAGGAACAATGGTATTTGTTTTCCAAGGAAACACAGGTGCTTTTTGTTCTCTTTCACCAGCTACACATAAGAAAAGTTGTCACCTGGAAATGTTTATTTAAAGTGCTAGGACATTAGTTATGAGAATAAGCACTCCAGTCAGTACCTTTTCCCCAGGAGATACAAGTACATTTAAAAACACAGGTACATCTACAGAAAATAGAAATGGACAGTCAAGAATTATAGAATCATTTAGGTTGGAAAAGAACCTTAAGATCCTTGAGTCCAACTGTTAACCCAGCACTGCAAAGTTCGCGCTAAACCATGTCCGCAAGTGACACATCTAAGTGTCTTTTAAATATCTCTGGGGATAGTTATTCCGCCACTTCCCTGGGCAGTCCATTCCAATGTTTAACAACCCTTTTCATGAAGAAATTCCTCCTGATATACAATCTGAACCTTCCCTGGCACAGCTTGAGGCTGTGCCCTCTCATTCTCTCACTTGCTGCCCACGAGAAGAGGCCGACCCCCACATTCCTACAACCTCTTTTCTGGTATTTGTAGGGTGATAAGGTCTCCTCTGAGCCTCCTTTCCTCTAGGCTAAACAATCCCAGCTCCCTCAGACACTCCAGACCCTTCATCAGCTCCTTTGCACTTCTCTGGACACACTGTGGCACCTCAATCTTTCTTCATTGACCTTGGGCTTCCTGAAAAACCAGTAATGAACAGTGATCTGAGGGCTGTACCCAGGGACGCAGCAGAATTTCCTAAGAAATGGGTGTGTGCTACATATAGGGTCTCTCTTGATCTCAAGGTAGAAGAAGAATATCTTGATTTTACCAAATAAAAATATTATGGATTTCTGAAATGTTGTATTTTTCAGAATTATTCTTTTCCTGGAATTTTATTGTAAGTAACCGGACTGTCCTCTAAGAAATCATTCCTTACAAAGCTCTCTCACCTTATGGTTGCTATTAAAAAGAAAAAAAAGTACTGAGGCCAGTTACACAACTCTAATATTGGTATCCATTATCATTTTAGTATGATCAGCTTTTGAGTGAGTTTTTGAGAAATAGTGCGCTCTGGGTAAAGCTCTCATAACTAATGTTCCTACTTTAGACCATAACAGTTAAAATACATGAAAAGATTATTTAAGAGAAGGCAAAATAAAGCCAAAACCTTGTTTACCAAATATTCTGGGGAATATGGAGAAGATTTAGACTGTTAAAAAATGCCCCAATATAAACAAATGAAAGGAAACAGAGGGAAGAAGACTTGCATGTAATTTCTGAGGTCATCTGGGGAGCTCAGACGCAGCCCTGTGCAGCCTATGTGACCCGATGTTGGGAAAAGCTTCTGTGTGCCCAGGAAATTGACCCAGATTGACTCACAAACATACTGCATACAGTCTATCATTTTATGCGGATGCAGGTGGTTTTATACTTTACTGCCACAATCTCCAGCTTAACCTTTCTTTTCCTATTTCTCGTCTTGGCTTCTCTAAAACATTCTTCATGTTTCTGCTCACTGCTATTCCTCTTTTCATTGTTTGCTTCAGCACAGCAACATTGGTTTTTTGTTTGTTTTTTTTTTTTTTTATTTTGTCCTAACTTCCAAATGTGGAGCTACACAACATTCTGCAGGTTTCCACAGTTTCATGCAATGGTACCTCCCTTGCAAGGTGACCTTGGGACAGATTGTCAAAGAGCCTTGCCTCCTGTCTCCTTCCTCTGACCTGCTTTAATGATTATATAATAGTTCTTTAAGAAACTAGACTATTTCTTCATAGCATGGCAGATTTAATGAAAAAATCTTGATGCAGCCTGGCAGATGTATGTGTCTGAGCAATGACGTGGAGTGTGTGGTGATGCCTAGAGATAGATGGAACAGGAGGGTGAATGAGGTCTCATGGCAGAGTAGTGAGTGAGAAATCTCCAGACCTGCCACTATTATTCATATTGCTACTAGTTTGTTCAAATGTGTCTGGGAAGGAGACACCTAATTTTCCACTCCAGAAGGAATCTTAGAAACTATTCTGTGAAGGTACAGAGTCAAGGATAACGGGAACAGGTCAAGAAAATCTAAAGAGAGGAATATTACAGACTAGTAATTCACCTGAGGAGGTCTTAGGACTAATTACTAACAGTATTTGAAAATGAGGTTTGTGTTTCCAAGGTTCTATAGAATAAACTACTATTCCTTTGTAAGGTCTTGAATAACACACAAAAGTTAGAAAATGCTTCAGGATATAGATAAAATTCTAAGTAATGAGTAATTGTGGAATTTTTTCTGTATTTCTGTGTTTCATTGAAGTGACCGATACTGACCATCGTTCAAAAAATGTTGCCAAACTGGATTGATTGCTCGTGTGGGTTGACATAACAAAGGAAAAGAATGAAATTACATTTTATTTCCCTGAATTACCAATGTCATAATTTCAAGTAAACAAGAAAAGTGAATTTAAAGGTTGATTTACAAAATCTGCAAAGAAAAAAAAGAGGTCAAGCAAAATGTACACACTGGCACACATGCCTAATAATGATGTTTATCTGGGCATGGAATTGCTCATAGGAATGTTCACTTGCTTTGCTAACCTTTGTATCTGTTTACCTACTTGTTATACTGTATGTTATACTGTGTGCATTAATGACTAACATACATGTTTGGGAATAAAAATATTTATGTATTTTTCTTTATATTAGTCTCATATGAGAGTAACTATTTTTGTCTAGGAAGAGTTCTAGTTACTGTATGAATAAATACAATACTGTACAGGGTTTTTTTTTATCTTGTAAAAGACTGTAAAGGAGAAATAACTACAAAATATTCTTAGATAGTTTCTGGTTAAAAAGACATGGGAATTCGTCATGGCAGAACAATCAAATTTTATAGCAGTAATATGTAATGTACCATTAGTACTGAGGAACACTTTTGCTTGCCTCATTTTATGAAGCATAAGAACTTGAACTGAGATTCTTGTGATTCAGGTTTGCATTCACGTGTCACCACTGCAACCAGGTATCTAAACTACCAATAATATTGATGGAGGTTTGGTGTGGGATTCACGGGCCCACATGTGAATGTCTAGATCTGTTTGAGATAAAGAAGGATGTACCACTTAGCTGCCAGCTTCCATTTAATGAAGCCTCTGGAACATCCCATACATCCTGCCATCCCATGAGGATGTCTTGGACACTCCAAGAAATCTTAGGTGGCACCAGTCATTTATTTTTGGGCAACTGAGTTACTTTTTTAGGTGTCTGTCTTCATAGGAGCTGAAAAATGTGCTGGGCTTCACTGACTGTTGACAAAGGGCTGTGGTCACTTGCCCAGAGAAATACCTGAGGCCATTCAGAACAGTAGTGGACACCAGGTGGGGTTTTTTTTTGAGCATCACAACTGGTACTCATTGCTGGTATTTTAGCAATTGAATCCAATGACTACAGTTACAGCTTAGAGATACAGAGCACATAAATCAATATCTGTATTTTGACATATAGATTAAGATCCTTAACCCAACACTGAATCTTAACCTTGCTGTTATCCCTAGATAAAACACAGCTATCATATACATATATAGTACCTAAAATATAGTTTTTCTGAACAAAAAAAATATAATTCTGAATTCAGAGGGACCCTGGCAGACTGAAGAATTGTCTTGAAAAGAATCTCAGAAAGTTCAAGAAAGGGAAATGTCAAATCCTCCTCCTGGGGAGTAATAACCCCATACACCAGTACAGGTTGGTGCCTGCTGGGTGAAAAGTGGCTTTCCAGGGAAGGACCTGGTGGTCCTAATGGACACCAAGCTGAAAAAGACCCCACAGTGTGCCCTCGCAGCAAAGACAACCAACTACCTTCTAGGCTGAATCAGGAAAAATAGCCGCAGATCAAAGGAGGTGATCCTTCCCCTCTGTTCTGCACTAGTGAGACACATCTACGGTGCTATGTTCAGCTCTGGGCTCTCAAGGACGATGACAAAAGAGACATGGACATAGTGCATGGAATCCTGCAAAGGGCCATGAGGATTTTTAAGGTATGGGAACACATCTTATACAAGGAGTGGCTGAGACAGCTGGGTCTGTTTGGCCTGGAGAAGATAAGATGCAGAGCAAGATCTTTTGAAAATGTAAAAATACCTGATAAGGGGAGCAAAGAAGATGGAGCCAAACTCTTGTCTGTGGTACCCAGTGACAGGACTCAGTGGGCACATTGGGAAGAGGCACAAACTGAAATACAATAGCTAAAAAATATCTGCTAGGAGTGGTCAAGCACTGGAACAGTTAGCCCAGGGAGTCAGTAGAGTCTCCATCCTTGGAGACATTCCAATATCAACTTAACTTGGCCTTAGGCAACTCACACGAGGTGAGTCTGCTATGAGCACTAATGATCTCCAGAAGCCCTTTCAAACTTGGTAATACTCTCTTTTTTTACAAGTTGCTTCTAAGAGAAAGCTTGTCATAGACAACTTATTTTTAACATAAAATATTAAAAAAGAAAACATTACTTTTTGTGACTATACAGGTGTTTTAAAAAACATGGGTAAAATATTACACAAAACCCTTTGTTAATACTCAGGGCTAAGATCAGTGGCTGATCTTATACAAGACACCATAAATATTGCTATATTCACCAGATCCCTTATTCCAGGCTTGTGAGTGGGGATAAATAGATGACAATGAGATACATATATCAAGCCAGAAATAAGCAGTTACCAAAGACTGAGAAAGAGTATTACCAAACTAATCAGCGTAAATGTCATATAATCGGCCATTGCTGTACATCCTGCTCCAGTTGTGTCTAAAGTGCTGCCATCGTTGGTTTGATGGATTTGCTTTACGTCACTGAGGTTCGTCTTGTCTGGCATCCCTGCTGAGACAAATAAGAAAATACAGTATGATGCATGCCTTGTCACTACTGGCAACATATTATAGCAAGAAAAAAATTTAAATATCCTCAGCACACAGACTGTCACAGTTTGGTTTCTAATTCTCATGTTACTGCCAAATTCAAAATCCTTTATAATTGCATCTAGAAACATGCACTATAATATATGACTATTCATCATTGAAAGCAGTTCTGAGGTCTGCCAGCTCTGAACAAAGTTGTTCTTGTAGAAATATATCTCAACAAACATTTGCAGACTGAAGTGAACAGTTTTGCAAGTCCCAGTAGTACCTAAAAGTCCACTGCTCACAGCTTTCTTGGATTTGAAGAAAAAAGGAAATAATTTAATGTGAAATTGCTTGTGTCTGGGTCCCAATATGATTGCGAAATAATGTATAACTCATGGAAGGTATGCAGTAAAATGTAGTTGTTGCTATATAAAACCTCCATTTTGGCACAATTTAAACAAGACTTTACAACATTGTAAGGAAAATTCTAAAGCTAACTTTAAACAGGAACTCTTTCACTGAGTTCCCAGCTGAATATTTGTACTTTTTTTTTACCAGGGAAAATATTTCTCCACCTCAAAACAGTACTTTGTATGGAACAAGGAGGTAATCACCCATTATATTTCCTCTGCCTAGTTAAACATTGGAAACAGAAGGTCTCGGAGACACAGTGAAGTTTGGTAGCAGTCAGCTCCTTG
Organism: Edolisoma coerulescens; assembly: GCA_013397115.1. Lineage (NCBI taxonomy): Eukaryota > Metazoa > Chordata > Aves > Passeriformes > Campephagidae > Edolisoma > Edolisoma coerulescens. The sequence continues at coordinate 119,934 of VWZW01000314.1, read as the reverse complement.
TACCTGCAATGCATACTTGTAGACTAACAGTCTTATCCCATATAATAACTTGTGGCATGCCACTATCAATCAAAATTAACAAGTCTAAATTCAGTGTTATTACATACAACAAATATTGACATTGTAATTACACTGAGACTGAAAAAAAGCTTCATATAAAGCAAAGTCAATATTTATGTAATTAGGTCAATACATATATAATTCAGAAAGTAAACTCTACTGCTGGAACAGCAGCATTAGAAAGAAGCTCAGCTCTACTGAGCTGATATATTGATCTTACAGTCTGAATTTCTGCATCAGTATTCATTGTTTAGATGCTTCTTTCCTTTCTGTATCATTAGGAAAAATGAATAAACTAGTGAATCTTTTTATTATTATTATTCAAAGGGACTGTGATGAAGTAAAACTATTTCAGTCATGGTGTTATCTTCTTTGCTAAGGTGGTTTAACAGAAGCTGCTGAGGACAGTCATTCTTAAAAAGAACAACTTTTTTTGGTACTTGCATTAAAAGTACTCTTTTCTCTCAAAGCAGCTTGAAAGCTGCTTTTTGTGAACTTCTGCTCTATGTACTCAAATATCCTTCCTGAAGCCTTGAAAAAAAAACATTAAGGGAAGAGTCACCTAAAGTCAAACATGCTGTCTGAAAAAACCTGCTGGATGCTTTCTGGAAAAAAACCTGCTAGAGTGAATTTGTCTTCTTTGCTGCCGTACTGAGCAGCGTACCCTGCTATTCTGTGTGTATTTATCAATCCAGTTCTCTTGCCTGGAATTAGTGAAAATTAGCTGTATGAGTACAATGCAAGTGGACATACAAGAAGGAAGAGTGACAACACATGTTGAGAAGAAGGGAATACAACTTTTCCTCATCATGTACATTCAGTAACCTGTCTAGAAAAACAGCAGTCGCTCAATGCTTCACTGAAAATATTTCCAGAGGATCATCACTATCAAGGTGTTATCAAGGGTGTTTTTTCAGGGAAGTTTTTTAAGTAGAACGAAAGCAAAAAAAATTGGTTTGCATAATTTCTTCAGAGTTTTAGTGAGGTCTTCTCATATTTAAAAAGACTAATTTCAATAGACAGTGAAAAATTCAACTCTCACCTACACAACAAAGCAGTTCAGCAAGTGCTATAGGTATAGCAAAGTAGATTTTTCCCAGTGTATTTACAGATACATTATCACAGTAGTGAAAGATACGGTCTTATGCAGGATATGAATTATAAAAGCTAATTAACATAAAAAAGAAAAATATTCTTAGATCTTGCAGTTGAAGAAATAACCAGCTTCAGCTGAATGTGTTTTGAATCTGAAGACAATGTGACTAGATATTAATTAATGACTAGACAGTCAGGTGTAATTTCGAGTGAAAATTTAATTTACAGCACTATGGAAAATAGAGATTCTTTTGATGGGAAACTTTTTCTTTCCAGCCTCAGCTGAAAACTGCAGACTTTGGAAATTCCCATGAAAGCAGTGTTATAAAAAAATGTTAAAACCTACCAATGTATTTTCTTTTGGTCAGTCAAAATGCCATAAATCATTATATGTAATCTCTGATCTTAAATGAATACACTGCTAGAATTGTAGTGTAATCACACAGCAAGCCTTTCACCTGTTCATCCCCATAAGTTTACGCCACAGCTTTGACTTCATTGAAATAAGTCCAAAAAAACAGGCATAGATATCATCTGGTGAAAAAAATCACTGAAAAGAAAAACAGTCCTTTAAATTAGCCTATTTGAACAGAACTGTGCTATGTTGCTGGAGTTTTTTTAGGTAGTTCTAATAAGTGTAACTATAGATTTAATTCCTACACCTAGGCTATCCTTTCTATTTAAATTAGTAGGTTCTGTCATCCATTATGCATCAGGATTTAAACATATCTTTCATATAACATAATCAGTAACAGAAATGATCCTTTCCTCTAAATGAATTTAGCTTTCATAGTTCACAGCATACTTGCAATGAGAGCTATTCAAACATTTGTAGTAGAACAGACCAGAAATAAAGCAAACTTGGTTGGTTTTAGTCTTCTCACATGTCTGAAGCTGGAATTATGTTACAGAAAAGGCATTTAATTTCCAAGGTATTTCAAATTATCTCTGAAAAATGTCTAGTTAAGTATTAAAATCATACTAGAACTAGTATTTTGACTGGAAGAATGGTAAAATTCAGAAGTCTCATCTGAGATTCAGAGGGATTATTTTCTGACGAAACTCATAATTTCAGCAGAGCAGAAGATAAATAGGTTGGGAATTATAATCAAAATATCATGTTTGCATAAGTCTATACAAAGCAAAGCTGACAAGTGTCACGTATGTGTCCTCTGCATCAGTTCTGAAACTCTGTGAATAGCTGCAATTTAAAGTATTGTCCTGCTCTGGTTTAGAAAAAAAATAATCAGCAAAAGAATTTCAGCAAACATTGTGACTAATACTACAGCATCTCATTATGGTATAATAGCTGCAGAGTGTTTCTAAAGCTTTTTTACTGTGTTCTAGACATGTTTAAACTTGTGAGAGGTAATGGTACTGGCAGCCTTGAGAGCTGACCTGTTGTGTTCTCCAGAACACCTACAGCAGCAATACAATTTCCTTCCAATATTCAGCAAGAATGTTTAGCCTTGATTCGAACACTCAAATCTATAGTCATGGGAGGTCTTCATTTGAAAAGTAAGTTTTCTACTGAGGTTGTCAAAATATTACAAAAATGGGCTATGACTTTGGAGCAGGAGATGCTTGCCTACCAAGGGCCATGCCCCACTTTAACAATTTTAAAGGTTTTTAATGGAACATCTTCTGACAATGGCCTCCTTTGAACCCAAACCAGAAAGTGTTTGTGTGAGAGTAGTCTAACCTTAACCACCTTGCAGTATTATCTTCTGTCTGCTGAGCAACATATAACAGAACTCATACAGGTTTTCAAGGGAAACTGAAGGTGCCAAATGAGCTCCTGTGGATATCACCTTGGACACAAACCCAGACAAGATTTAGAGAAGAGGAAGAACTGGATTTCTCTTTGTGCAACATTCTTATGATGTTCTGGAAGATCCAAAATACTGCCTTTATGGAATCAGAATTCCTTACGAGCCTCAAATATGAGGAAACATTTTTTTTTTTAAAGAATAGGACAGTGTTTCAGATGGGAAAAATGTGGAATATTGCTTTTAAAAGACAGTTCTGTGAAGTTGTAGGCAAGAAACAAAATAATTATTTAAATGATATCAAATTGAAATTTTAGGATCTTTTAAAACACGAACTGTGGAGTAAAACACTGATAACTAGCTGAAGTTCTGTCCCTAAATTTATGGGAAGGATCATGAAGAAGCAGTAATTTATTTAAAAAAAAAAAGAAAAAAGGCAAAAAATAAGTATTTACTTTGCATTACCATGCATTTTCATTTCATAAATTAAAATGACACATTAGTGCCCAAAACCTTTTATTTGATTGACCAGTATTTTGCCATATGGAATTTTTAAACCTTCTAATGGATGTCTCCTCCTTTTATTACACTGGAGGTTTTTTGCCAGGTTTTATTCCTAAGTACCCAATATCATGAAAATGTTTCAAAACATAGCCATGCTAACTAAATCACAGAGCTGTGCTTAAATACCTCAGAAATATTTCTGTTTATGCATAATGGTTCCTATAAAACTTCATTTGCTACTTTAAAAAATATTTTTATATATTTCTCTTCTGAACAGTAGCTATATGTGAGAAAAAAAATACTGAGTATATGTCAGATCTTTCTCCAGCTAGTGCATTTAAGCCATTACTCTTCAAAATGTCGCAAAATACGTATCCAGTGCTTAGAAAGAAAAGTAGAAACAATGGACTACCCCTGTTATTATTATTCAAAGACTCTTCTGTGTGAAGTTCATGTGATGTTGGCCATGAAGTCTTGAAGAGGGGAGGAAAAGATGTGTGAAAATTCTCTTATTAAGAGTACCTGGAAAAGGACTAATTTCTGGAGTCCACTTTCATGTCTTTATGACTGCATCTCTACTTAGAAAATGTAGGGGATGTCCCTATAAGGAAAACGTAAGTTATATGCCCTTTTTATAGTACTGAAATGGGTTTTAATTTTGAAACCGGGCAGAAACACCAATTAAGTGTCCTGGTTTTGTTCGCCTTTTTTAACTTTCTGTGAAATAAGAGATTAGGAGAGGGCAAAAAGCAGGCTCAACACTTTAAAGAATATAAAGAAGTTTATTACTTACAGAATGAAAGGTAAAAGAAAATAATATGAACTTAAAACAAACCCCCCTTTCTCTCCCAAACACTCCCCTCTTCTTCCAAACTGCACAAAAAGATAACAAACATGTGATTCAGGTCAGTATTGCAGTCCTTAAAAGTCTCTTCCACATTTGAGAGGAAAAGAGGTTTCTTCTGCTTAGCGTGGTTTCCAAAGTGTTACAAGCAAAACCAGATTCCGCTCGGAGAAAATCTGCTGCTGTGAAAAACATTTCTCTCATGAATTTTGCAGTCTTTTTACACTACTACCATGGGTATCTCTTTTAAGGATAAGCGAATTCCAGCCTGAAAACGACGACTCTCTCCTTTAACAAAGTCTCAAAAACTTCTGGCAGGACCACTTCTCCTTTTCCGCAGGCTGCACACAGAATTCTCTCTTCCCCCATGTCTTTCACAGAGAAATGAAACAGTTTGTGACATTACAGTCTCACACCACCGCATGCAAAAGGCGTTTTTAAGCTACGCGCGCGGAACACGCTGTCGCCCTCTCCTCCAGTCGCCATCTTTGCTTTGTCTCATGTGACCCACACTCACCCTGTCTCTCTCTGACCTCGGAATTCCATGATGGAGAGCGGAAGTGTTCAGGCTGTAGGGTGGAGACAAGCCTCGCTCTCTTTGTGCTGCTGGCTGCATGGTGTCTACTTCAATTCGGTGCAAATTGTGCTGGCTTCAGAAAGCAGAAAGCTCCGCCGATCTGCGCGGGGCCACGTGGGGGGGATGGGGGGAACTCGCCAGTCCTCCAGAGCCGCTTCAAGTAAGTTCAGTTGTGCAGTAAATTGTAGTTGTTTTCAGCTGCTCACGGCTCTTTCCTGCAGCAACTTGGAGTCTGTGCCGCTGCGCTGGAGGGAGAGAGTGGAGGGCGCAGGGGGCCCCGGTCCGGCCCAGCGGGGCCCAGCCGGGCCCAGCCCAGCCACCCCTCCGGGCAGAGACCGGAAACCAAAAGCCCTCTTTCCCACGGTTGTGCTGACTTTGATATGCAAAATTGTGAGAAGCGATTGGTCTACAACTCTATCAACTCAGTTTTTTCAACCCACTACAAGTACTCATGAAGCAGTGTGTGTACTCACCCTCTTCAGGAAATGTTTTTATGATTTAATGCAACTTTTGCCCTCTCCATTTCACAGTTTAAGTGAAATGGAAAAGAGCATTATCATTGGAATGGATGATTGCAGGTGTTCCTCCCAACCTCAACAATTCTGTGATTCTGTAAATATTTCACAATTCAGCACTAGTCACAAAGAAACAAACAAAAAACCCCACTGGATTTCATTAACACAGAGTACAGAGGGAATGAACCTACATTGCTTTGCCATTCTTTGACTACATAGTGAGAGATATATGAAATATTTCTGCTGAGAATTGAGTCAGGAATCCACCTAGTGAGAAATGTACCTCTGCTTTATTTTGTATAGTTTTCATTTAATGAAGGAGAAATTAACAGTTGATCCACAGAGGCTAAAGAAATGTCACAATTTTCAAAAAAATGCCGATGCAACTTTGAAGAGCTTTAGGCTTTTATTTTAAATAAAAAAAAATTATATAGCATTGCACATATGTTTGCCATATATAAATTATAAATCAGCTTACTCAGGTGAATTTCTTAATATTTCGAACTTGCCTTTCAGTGAGGCTCCATTTGTTACAGGATTTATAACAAAAGAACAGAGGATTCAACTTTATTAATTTATAATGAACAAATCAGACTTTTTCATTATGCAGCCTACTGTTACAGGAACATACACGTAATGTTGCCCTATCGATGAAACCGATGAATTACACAGAAAACAGCTTTCACTTATAATAAAATTGCATGATGTAAAATGGTGTTTATTCCTATCAACTTGTGTCTTTCTATTAGGTCTAAAATCTTAATTTGGATGCAGTCTCATTACGTCAAAGGTTTGAAACCAAAATTAATAGATTTTGACAAAAGAGTAATGTCTCTGCTTCACTATTTGTGTGTGCCTGTGACTGCTGCCTGATGTTTTGAGGTGGGAGGAAAATAAATATAGTGAAAAATTTAAATAATCAGCCCATTGGGACCCCTAAGTTACAGCATCCAGGGATTAATGCTCCCTTGGACCATACGGAAATCAATTATCTTCATAAAGTACAGTGAATGATTCTCATAAAGTCTTCTACAGCCACTTTGCCTTATGCAAGAAGGAACCAAACCAAAAGCAATGAAAACACAAAATTAAAGGAAACCCAGCAAGCTAAAAATATACTTACACTTACTCACTTGTATGAGATCACTTCTAAATATGAAGGCCAGAGCCCTTAAAATATATCCATTAAAAACAATTCAGTACACTCTCTTTAAAATCACACATGAACTCAGACTTTGGCAGAGCAAAATTTCATCAGCTTGCTGAGTTGTTGCATGGTTCAGTTTGTGTCAGAAATGTTGAGCAAGTGTGAGCATCACCCTGAATGCAGCATAAAGTAGCAGCATGCTGATGCTGAAGTGATGAGCTTAAGAAGATAATAAGAGATGGTATGTAAGGTGCAAATAATTCCACTTAGTTCTTGGTACCTGTAGAATCTACATTTACACCTTGGGTAGATTTGGTTAAACACAGCTGCCCACAGGCATTTTAGGCGTAGGGAAGAGAGGTTATCACATTTGGTATACAGCTGCTTGTCAAAAAGCAGCCTGATTCTTACAGGGGTTCTTATATGTCCCGTTAAGGATGTCTTGGACATCTTAGAGCATCTCCAGTGACTTTTGACCCTTCTATTTAGACAACTGAATCAAAGTTAGTTACAGCAGCTTGCATTATAGTGAATGCAGAGAAATCAGTAAATACAGAAGAAGGAGGTGGAATATTGAGATGTAGACATTTGATCTGAATTTGGACAGACAAACCCTACACTTAGTCACATAACAGGTTCAACACTGAGTGACCAGTGAATGTTTTCCAATGTCCCCTACCATCATGCTTAATATCTTCAATGGAAAACTAAAACTAAATGTTGAATCATGTAGCTGTGTCAAATGGATTACATTTTAGAAATTCTAGGTAAGAAAATAAAAAATAAATAATAAAAAAAGTGAAATATTGATCAAGTTCATATTTTTTCACCTGTAGTAGTATATTTTCAGTTTTATACTGAAACCCCTGCCTTTAATCAATTTTGGTTTCAGTATCTGGTGTTGAAGGGCAGGATCAAGGGCTGCATACTGCCATGAAAATAGTCAATATCGGATGTGGGCAAACATTTATGAGAAACCAGTACTTCATGAAAGTGTTTACTGTTAAAGTACAGAAAGCGTCATTGCAGCTACATTTACATAGTTAAATATGTCTGCCAGAAGGAGATCCTTCAGGCAAAGTGGTGTTGAGTGGCTTATGCCTGCTATGCTCAGGGACAGCAATACCTAGAATAAACTGCTAAACAAATGTCCTCTACATGGTACAATGCCTTGCATCTCTCCTAAGCCACACACAGTGATCTCCCAGTCCCAGAGATCCAGTTATCATTTTGTTTGTTTGTTTTTAGTTCAAAGTGTCCGAAATAAATATGAAGGCTGTGCTGCAACCCACCAGGTGGTGTTTTTACAACATGAAACTGAAGGAACGCATTACAAGCTCCGGGATATGATATCCAGGCATGGGAAAGTATTTTGAAAACAAAAAGCCTGCTGTTGAGGGACTCTGTAGGGCAGCGAAACCAAAGCCTTCAGACGTCTGGTTTGTGTTGCCTTTTGGAAGCGGTCCTTGGAATGAATTATCCACAGAACTTGAAGTTTATTTTGGAGTGACCGAGATCATTTTCCTTAATGCTCAGCCATGGAGTGAACAAACATCCATGCAATGTGGGTAAGAAGAACTGAAACCAGGAGACAACTCACAAGCTTGACAACATAGACATGGCCAGTGAAATCACTTAAATTTGGAGTGTTGTTTAATATCATAGGAAGGTTCTATAATGTGATATAAAACCTAGCAGAAAATTCCCAATGTCTTCGTAAGTCTCACCCCTGCAATTGGCCAGTCATTTCTTTCATTGAAATGCAGTCATTGATGGAGTTTTCATGGCTGTTCCTAAGAAAAGTAGCCCCTGAAATCTGCATCAGATCCCAAGGAGAGCTCCGAGTTGGAACACTAAAAAGCTGAGCCTGAGCTGTATGCCACAAGGTGATGCGGAACAGAGAGATCATATTCACTTAGAAGCCAAGCCAACTGCATAAATACTGAAGAAATTTTCTCTCATATGTAATAGGTACTTATTTGGAGGAAATAATTTGATCTAAAATCCTCCTTTTTTTACTTTTACTTTTACAACAGTCATTGTAATAATACACAAACCAATACAAATAGTGATTTTAACTGTACAGGGAATATCAAGATGCAAGTAATCTCACACACAAATGAAGGAATAGTATTACTGTTATTGTTAGGAACCAATTAAGAAACCTGCCTAATGGTATTAGCTAAGAAAATCCTGCATGGTTAACAATATATTAGGAAATTAGTCCAACATATCAGGTTTAACTGCGCATATTTTATGAAATCTGTATACACAAGAACTAGAGTGTAACCAATGATCTTAACATAAGTCTGGCAAGTCATTTTAACTAAAAGAGCAGCAGACATTAAGTCTCTAGTCCAGTATTTGAAAGTTTTCTTTCAAAGTTGACAGTGGCGTTTGTTTCACATTATGCATTAATGAACTCAGTATTTCCATTGAGAAAACAAAGCTTTTATGAGTTAATGTAACACAAACAAATGGTGTCACAAACCAAAACATTTCCATTTGTTTCACATTCTTAAGAACCAGAAAGTGATAACATTATTTGTTGAAATAGCTAATATGTACTTTTTTTACTTGTAGGTCAGTTTTAGCATAAATAGCATATATGTTAAAACTATATTGCTAAAAGAGCAAGTATTAGGTGTCTAAAAGACTTGGGTTTATTTTCCATACAGACACCAAACATAACTATGTCTGAGGTAGAGAGAATCACAGTAACCTTCATTAGATCTATTCCTATTGCTTTCTTGGGCAATAGCTTCTAAATCCATGTTCATTATAAGACATGTTCATTATAACGTCAAGGCTCTAGGGTGCTGGAATCAGCATTGCCAATAATGCCTGTTTTAAATGAAGAAATCCATCTTTTCAATCCTTTTCACTATTGAAGGAGTTTTAACCTTTATCATTAACCTATGCAAAGGCTTTGTAATCAATACAAAATTAAAATAGGGCTAAAGTCCCATAAATCAGACTGTGTAAAAGTAAGCAAATTCTTCAGTCTCAGAATTTTCATCTGATTAGTACTAGTTTCCTTCCTATGAGTCAGTCCAGATGTCCTGTATAAATTAGTGTCCTTTGAAACACTTTACCCATTATTCTTTTATATTCTTTTTTTTTTTTTAATTTTGCTGTAGGAGATTTGTAATCAACAATTCTGGTTTATACAAAACTACCATATAGAAGAAAGAGATGAATTTGAACTGAAACTCCTGAAATTAATGTGTGAACTTGGGTTGAGGAAGATTGTTACCAGTTAGGGTCATTAAAAAAATGAAATGTTTTTCAGTCTTTTTTCTAAATCATTCAGATTCCCCTGATTTATGGCCCAATTTTGCTGTAGCAGTTCATTATTCTACTGTTTGTCTGGATGCTGTTTCTAAAATGAAAGTAGCAAAAAAGTGTCCCATTTTTCTGGAAAATAAATCTGAACTGAAACAATTTCCATTGTCAAGATGTTCAAGTAACTTGGTAGTTTTTTTCAGGTCAGTCTACCTAGAATTTCAGTCATTACACTCCCTGTTAAAAGAAACACAGCCTTTAGATTATCTCAATCCCCAAAATACTGATACATTAACTAGTTCTTAAGTTTTGTTGAAAAGGAAATTTAATGACATATTTCTACATTTTAAAACTATTTAAGGGAGAACTTTTTACAGTCATTTCCTTATCATGCCTGTGGGTGGGAGATATTAAGCTCACCTGTTGCCATGTAGTGGCACATTTAAGATCCCCCTTTTGAACCTGTTCCCAAAGGTGAGCGATCAAATGTGTGATTTTTCTTGATGAGCTGGTTTTACTGCATCTTGAGCTCAGTTTTAGAACCATCCCACAGTGGGATCTGGTATGTGTCGGCAAGAGGAAGAAGGACCATGCTGTTATAATTTGGAAAAGAACTTAAGCTGTCAGGTAATCATAACATTGTAATGCAGCCAGAAACAGACTGAGAAAATGTAAAATCTGCTGTTGATATCTGACTCAATCCCACATGAAAGACTGGATTACTGATGAAAAAGGAAGTGTGGAGCAGTAAAGAAAGTAGATGTTCTCGTCTCCATTCCTTCACTGTAAACAAAAGCACAGCTTGTCTCCTTATAAATAAAAATGCAACATAGAGATTTTCTTCAGTTGCTGCTTTCACTTCCTCTCTAGGTTTACTTTTGGTTTCACAAGTTTTAGCTTAGCTACTGTGTTGAAAACATATCAAAAGCATGGGACTGAAAAGAGTCAGTTTTCCAATGTCTTCTTAGAAATGTGTTTTCTAATCAGATTATGAAGTTTTAAAACCCAGTTTTTCACAGAAATTTTTTCCTCTCTGATTTTCATTTCGGAGACAGTTCTTTCTGGCAGAGCATTTCAATTTCTTTCAGGCAAGATGAATATACATGATAAATTCTGTGGTGCTTACTGATGAATATTGATCTGCATCCCTCAGTGTGTTTAGTGTTATGAAATGCCATAGGAAGTCTTGTGTCTCAGTGCATCCCACAAGTACAGGATCTTTGATCTGAAGTCACTAAACATAAATAACTAAACATCAAAATATGTGTCTTCTTTAAGTTCAGAAATAACCACTGGGCGATTCAAAGAACAAACCTGATATCTGCAGCAGTTTTACCTCTCCCTAGGAAAGCTGGCCTTGCAGAATTCATATCAATATGCAGGCTTCACACAAATATACAGCTCCAATTCAGCAACACATGAATAGTGCTGCTTCTGTTTTGCTCCCAAGCATCCATCCCTGAAGAGAAAATAACTGCTCATCCCATGCTCCCACAGCCTAGCAAGGCTGACCATTGACTTGATTGGCTGTGGTTGACTGACTGCACAAAAGTAGTAACTAACAAAAGCATGATATCAGTCTCCAGGCTGGCAGCAATGCGAGTAATGTAATATCAGGTCTAAAGATAACATGTGGGAAAGAGGAAAAGAAATACTGAGGGAAAAAGGTTATTTATTTGTTTCCCATATTGCTAGTGTGGACATTTTGGAAGCCAAAATAAAAAGAAAACTTATATGGCTTCAAGAGTTTCTTCTTAACAGTAAGTAAGCCATCCCTGATCCTTTCTTCTAACTGAGTGCCCATCTATGTTACCTTACTTAATTAACCTAAATATAAATGAAGAAACAGAACTGCCACTTCTGGTTAATTTGATAATTTAGATATATTTTCAAAACAGGATTTTAGTCACAACACAGCTCTTCAAAGAGAACAGGAATACAGATGGATGAGAAACAGCTGAACTTTCACAGTTTAGGTTTTTAGCCTGAAGATATTGATCCAAGAGAGAAAGAATTGAGTAAATAATGGATGAGGGTTGAAAAGCAAAGAGAAGAGAGAAAGGTGACCTCTATTTAAAGGAATTCTGTGTGGACTGTAAATTAAAGACACTCTAAGTTTGCACTTAAGTTGAGCTGTACCATTGTCAGTGGAAAGGTATGTCAAAATGCTAAAAATGCTTTTTCCATGTATGGGTGAGTCATGGGAACTGAGGGGATACACTGCATCAACGGACCAAGACCACCTTCTCCACCACATTCCTGTTTCCTGTGAAGCATCAGCATGTGGCAAAAGAAGGGAAGATGATAACAGTGACCTTGGCAAGCAACATATTCATCTTTTTCTTATTTTAGATGAAGAGAAGGAAGATTGGATTCAGATCCCACAGACAGTGAAGCAGAGAAAATTTTGCCAGAAGCCTATAACCAAAAGCCTACCAATATGTGCCAGATTACCTGAGAACAGTAATTCACATCCCAGAGTTTGTAATCCAGAGGTTTTTTTAAGCTGATGTGCCTGCCTTAGCAGAAGTGTCATTTCTTGGGAGTCAGTAGGGAGTGGAATCATTCCAGCAAAGATTGGCTATGAGGCAGTTTAAAGCATGATAGTTCTTTGTGCCCTGAAACTGCTTTTGTTTTTAAATAGTCTTCTTCCAGACCATGGCAGCTGAATAATGAGATGACTGCTTTACAGACCACCACAGCTTTGCTTTTCAGTCTGACACCAAGGATATGTGATTTCATGGAGCAATTAAAGGCCATGGCATAGGTCTGGGGGATTGTTCAGAATGGAGAAAGCAAAACCTCTATCAAATTATACCTATTTCTAGCCATACAGACAGTCCTGAAGTAAGGTATCTTCTCAGGGCAATTGGCTATTTCTCTGTCAAGGGACTCCAAATGGCAGCTCTGAAGAAAATTAGCATATGTGTAAGGTGAAGAATCAGAGTGTCTGGCTCCTAAAGCAAAAAAATTAAGTTCACTCTACAGCGAAAAAAAGCCTACATCTTAGAAAAAGTGAATTAATTACCTAGATCTTCTCTTAAACACTTAGTGTTAAAATAATTCCTTGTTTACTCTAAAGCATATGATTTCGGGAAGTTAGGTTTAGCCAAGTTAGGTGGGGATTTTTTATTTTACCAATTATATACATATATTTAAAAGCTTTTGGCAAATTTGGCCACAACTTAAGGTAATGCACCAATGGAAACATTAAGAAAAGTAGACTACTGAAGTACTATCATCAACATCTACAACCAGTGTAAGAAGACCAGGACTGAACTTACACAAACAAGATATTTGGCATCAAAAGATGGAAATAATTACATGACTCAAGAGGCAGAATTGGAACAGAATGAATGAATGCATTCAAAAGCTAATTTAAGTTAAACAACAAAGGAAATTCTCCAAAAATAGTTCAGCAGAAAAAGCAGATGAATGAAACTGCTGAAAATGCAGACTGTAGGTTTTTAATAAGTAAATAAAACTAAAAGTCTGGGAATGTCATGTAAGCTTAAGTGGCAATCATGACATCTCTTCCCTTGTGGTATGCCCTCTTACTTTGTGCAGCCTTTTTCCTTCAGTCTCATGGATGAGTTGTATCATGTCAGGCGTCTTCTCCACACAGGAGGAGTTCCAGTACATGTTCAGCACACTCTGGTCATGCTCCAGTGGTTTCCACAGTCAGCAGGGAACTAGGGAGCACAGACATTCTCAATGTGTGTAGCAGGGAGAAAAGTATGGCAACACCCTCCCAGACATCAGATTAAGACGGTGTCTCCTCACTTTGCCAAGAAAGATATCAATTAACAGCTCTGATTTTGGGAGCAGAGTTGCAGAAAGATGAAAGGGGGGATTAATTCTTCCAGGGGTTACTGCTATATCTACCTGGGCACTGAGGGTGACCCTAGCACAGACCCTGATTGCGCTGGTGGGGTTCAGTCCTGAGCACCTGAGAAGTCCTGGGCTGGTGACAGAACCAGTTTCTGAGCATTGCTTAATCATACCAAGGCAAATTGAGGTATTGAATCAGACCCAGGTCCATCCAGGAGTACCAGTCGGGAGCAACAGCAGGAAGCTGGGCCAGAAACAGGACTGGAGAAGAGGTTTCCTTCAACACTGGCTTGGGGCCGTTCAGGGGACAGGACTAGAGATGATTGTATCTACAGGATAGCTCAGGGAAGGTCTAGCTGCACAGAACTGAGCAGCCGTGGGGCTCTTGGGCCAAGATGTGATGGGTGGGAACACAGGTGAAGCCAGTCAGGACCATCAAGGCTTGGAATAGGGAACATGGTTAAACTTCAGTAGCAGCTGCCTGAAATTAATTCTTAATTTAAGTAATTTCCTCAGCACCCTCATCTTCCAAGGAATACCCCGAGACCTCACCCACTTTCCGGAGGGTTGCCTGATGCTGCAAAACGTTCTTGTTCCACTTGTGCCTCTGAATAGGGCACAGGGAATGCAGCTTGGATGAGCAGTTGGTACAGTGCCCTTCACACAGCAGAAGGGTCCCTCCATTCCTCATGGTGCATGCAGCCACCTCAGCCCTCTCCTGCCGCATTACCAGCTATGGGCTTGAGAAGAGAGGCACGTAGTCATAAAGCCAGACCTGGGGAATTCCTTCTGGCATTGATAGTATGTGCCAGTAGCTGGTAGGCCACTCTGAGGAGGAACTTAGAGAGCCTTACACTGACTTGATGATTCCACCAAACGGGGAAGACAACACAATCCTGTAAGAAGATGCCTATCCATTTGAGCAAAAACCGTGGGGATTCCTTACAATTATGCATAAAAAAAGATTATTTCGATAGCCTGTTTAGTCAAATGCATGCTGATATTGTCACTGAACTGTGCACCTGCCGCTTGATCCAATCATCCCATGCTGTAGTCTTTGCACTCCTCAAGCTTCTCTTTAAACTATTCAGTCTAGATCTGACTTGTAGCATGATGTATCTTCCATTGACATTATAGACAGATGAATGTGTTGTAATAATATAATGCCTCTTGCTTGATTACTCCCAGTCTTTTCCATGGGAACTTATTCCTTAGTTCAAACCTTAAATTTCTTATGAAAAAATAAAGGCTTGTGATAAGCCAAGACATTGTAGGCTTCTACAAGTACTGTTTTACACATACTAGTATCAAGCAGAATGTTGTAGCAAACAAAATAAAACAAAAAATCTCAGTTTTTAAAAAACATAATCAGAAATTACCTCCCTGTTACAATTTTTGGTTGGTGGAAAAAAAATCTTAACAATACATCATTATATCTTAAAAAATTACATACTAAATGACGTTAAAAAGAGTTTTCCTGGGAAAAACCCTGTCTGAAAAATTGACTATTTTAAACAAATTGTGTAAGTTTTCTGCATTCTCAGGGATGTTTTTTGCTTTCCATGACACTTTAAATATTACAAATTTAGTAATAATGTAGTCAGTTTTCCAGAGCAAAAAAAGAAAGATGTGGCATTCATAATGCTTGAAAATATCAAGTGGTGTACACACAGTGAACAAAATTGCTAGATGTTACTGAAAGCAGAGACATATCTTGCTGTTTAAACCTTTTATTGTCACAGTGATCAACTCACCAGATGCAAACTATTTTTAGTGGCTTTCTCTGCATATGGAATGTGGAAGCATAAATAAAGGAGATTTTCTCAACACAGGTGGTCTGATTTATAAATAGACAGTGAATAACTAATATATTTAACACCATATATCAATAAAAATCCAAAGGAACTATGATTAAGCATTGTTATAAAATTGTAATTTTAAGGACTGATTTAGTTCTAAATGAAAGAAAGCCTGTTCTTTTACTTCTATATTTAGTGAATTGCAACCTTGGTATTCTTTTAAAATCCATGAGTAAAAGAGATTTTTTTATTTAATTGGGCACATAGAAAATTCAAGAATAAAGTATTACAGATTCATTCTATTTCGACTCTTAAGTTATTAAAAACTGCATTTTGTTTTACACTTGAACTGCACCACCCAAAATATCAAGTTAGAGACAGTGAGTCAGTCTCATTCAGATTTTTTTTCTGACATGAGAAGGAGTTTTAAATGGGAAAATGGAGACACACAGACATAAATAATTATACATTCCCAAGCATATTTTCAGATGACACATCTGGGCTGTGTATGGATATCTTGATATACTAAAATTCAATGGTCTGCGTTATGCACAAAATCAGACCAAATGATCAAAATGGAATCCTTTTAGCTGTAGACTTAATAACCGATATGAGGATTGAAATCCTCTTGAACTGGAATTAATGCTTATTAGCCAGACTCTCATACTATCTCTCCAACTGAAAATGCTCTAATTATAAGGAATTAGCTATGAATGCTCACAAACAGGCTAGCCTGAACTGGTGAACTTGACTTGACCAGACTCATGAAGGTGATTTTTAATTTTTGGAGTCTTCTGAAGTATTTTCTTTTCTAAAATTGAAAGTAATGCAGACATTTCAATATTTATTTTTTACCATAATTTTCTTACATTTACGCAATTTGCCATGTTTTTTTTAACTTTTATAATTTGCAAGTGACTATCATATTTCAAAGATATATTTCTTATCATAAGAGACTGTTTCGTCAGGAGCACTTTTGTATCAAAATGAATTCGTAAGTTCTAAAGAGATAAATTCATGAAAATAAGGCTTTACTAGCTGAATGCTGACAGACACTTACCTGAAGCACTACACTCAGCACTGTCCAAGTCCCCAAGCACAACCTAGGCACTAGAAATTCTGTAGCTTGTCTCTTTCCCATGCTTTGTATTCAGATGATATTTTTCAAAGTGTTCCTCTGTGCGAATACTTTCCCTGGAAAGATATTGTGCCTCTGGGAGTGCAGGTGATTTTTGCAGGTTCTTTATTGGTGGTAAGAACCTGAGAAACAGATGATTAAATATGAGAAGCCTTCCTCCATGACTATTATGTCACTGTTCTACACCTTTCTGTCTATTTTTAAAGGTGTATCTTAAAATAGTTCATGGTCCAAATGTTCAATAACAGTATTAAAATTACAGCTAGGCCGCACTCATTGTTTTTGCCCTGTGGAGCTATTATGAAGGAAGAAAACACAGCTACCCAAATCAGAATCTCCTAAACCACATTTTCAGCTTGTATAACAGAAGGTATGTAATTTATTATTTCTTTTAAAATATCTTTTCCAGTATACTGTGGTCCCAGCATAATTGTGATTTATAATGTAGCCCAGGTTTTCTGGAACATTTGGCTCAAATTGAAATGCAACTAGAGATGATCATTTGGCTTAAGAAGACTCATTATGCTAATATATAATTAATTATTTTAGCATTCCCAGGCATACTTCCAGATACTTTGAAGGAGAAAGAAACAACCACCATTATTGAAAAAAAAAAAAAAAAAAAAGGTATGGCAGTGCAGGTGGTTAGAGCTGCTCCAGCCACTCAAGCCAACCTTAAAGTGTGGTGGTGGAGAGCCCAAACCTGATCCCTCACTCTGTGATTAGGGCGAGAACCCACAATCCCCCAGTTTTTTTATTTGCATAGTTCAGTGTTATTGGTTTGTGTTTCCCCCTCCCAGTTTTATGCATGTTGCCATGAGTATTAATTTCCCTTTGTTAATATGTATGAATTCTAGAAAGTTCTGTTGAGTTCGACACCCCCATTGGTTCTTCCTCTGAGTCCCTCCCATGTATTGTTCCTATTGGTTCAGCTTCTGTAAACCCCACCTTTCTCCCTCCATCCCATTGGCTGTGTTCCTTATCCCTGCCTTCCCTAATCCTAGTATAAAACCCACTGTACCCCCGTCAGACCCAGCTCGTTATCCTTGCCCGTTCATGACAATAAACCCTTCTGTGGATCATCAAACGAGGAGTCCCCTCTCAGCTTCTTTACTTCCACCTGCACGCCTTTCCAGCTGCTCCTGAGAAATCCCCCTTGGATGAGTGGCTCGATTTCTGCTTACCTTTATCGCATGCTACCCTGAGGAAATCACAGCAGCCGACCTCTGGGCTTTTATTTGTGGGCTTGAGTGCGACAAAAAGGGAATAAAATGGCTATAAAATCAAGGTTAATATTAAAGATGCTATATATTGAGAAGGTGCAAGGTTAGCATGGTAACCTAGTTTGCTCATGTTCACATTACTTGGTTTAATTATGGCTACCCCCTACAACACTGTCTCCATAGAGAAGCAGTACAGCTATTTAGGGATGTACTACCTAAACATATTTGCATGATACTCAGGAGACTGAAAACCCAGATATCCTAGTCCGGTGATCCCTCTGCATCCACAGAAATACAATGAAAGCAAAGCATGTGCTACTAAGTCTTACCGTAAATTGGATTATACCCACTTTTGAGTACCAGTGATGGCAAGACTGGATTTACGAGGTCAGTGATATACTGGCTATATCCAAGCATTAAATGTGAAAATGCTGAAATTTTAGCAAAGCTTGATTAGTGAAACAGAAAAGTTGTTTTTTCAAGAGAGTTTTTTTAAAAAATTCTCTATTGAATCTGTTTTGTCATTCCTTGCCAAATTTTTTTCTTTTTTGCACAACAATGACTAGCTGATGTACAAGAACTATTAACAGCTGGTATTTGTTTATTTACCTATTCAGAGAATGTTTGCATTTTGTTTTGTGTTGAAAGCTGAACAAGAAAAATTCCTGACTATATTATTTTTGCTAAATGTAAAGAAAAGCTGAAAAGTTACTTTAAGAAAACTTTTATTTATATGCACCATTTATGTAATTATTTATGAATGGATAACATTGAAAAATAGTGTATTAAAAAGAACCGTTGCCCTGAATATCTTCTGCTCTTGAAATATTTCCAGTGTCAGTACAAAGCTGACTTCTCTCCAAGACTGGAATTATTTTGTGATCTTTTAAAAACTATGAAGTGTAGTAAAAATCAGTAATGTCTGGAAGTTTTCAGAATCCACTTAATTATTCAGAGAACAATTGTTTCAAAAATTTTTAGATTTTATCAGGTCTGCACTAATAATATCTAGCTCGAGACAGTACTTTGTCTCTCTCTTACTAATGCTATCCAAACCACTAAAGCATCCCAAAGGGAGAAGAACTGGAAGAATTCAAAACTGTCATGAAGCAATTATTACTGGACAGACTGCTTCATATCCATGTGTTCAGCACATCTATTTCAATTTGTTTCTGGCAAGAAGGAATATAAAATTACGGATTCACACAGAGGAAGAAACAGGAATAATATCCAGTGATTTCAAAGTAGGCAATAAACCAATTTATCCAACAGTACAGCTACAGATACTTTCAACTGAATGTAATTATGTCAGAGCATCTGGAGGAAAATTCTCAGGGCAAGAGGGATTTCTAATATTTAATCCAGGTAATTGTGTAAATCTATGCATAACATGCCTTCTGGGAGTACACATGTACATTAGGCAAATTATATACCTGTCTGAAAAATTAATATATTTGTGCAAAGCTTTTTTTCCATTTTTTTCAATTGTGAATGAAAGTGGATATAAACCCCACTTCAACTGGAATAGCAGTTTCATAGTTTTTCAGCTTAAAAAACTGCTACATTTTTGTTTGGTTTGAGGTTGGGTTTCTGGCTGGTTCATTGGTTTGTGTTTGTTTGTTTGTTTGTTTTTTCTTGAGGAAGATAGGCTTTCAAATGGTTACAGATGAAGACTGATAAGGGACCTGTGTGCTTGCTGCCGAGCTCCTCTGTACAGATGCAATCAGAGGCTGGCTACCCAGTAAGAGCATGAATAGTCCCAGCCATGCCTCCTGTCTGTGCCAGGTTTATAATGGGGACAGGACTCCATCCACGCTACAGAAATTGTACAAATAAGGGGAGACGGCTAAATAATGGAAAGGTTCAGAACTTCACATCTTCAAAATTATCCCAAATGATGGGTTATATTTTGCCTAGAGTTCCTGAGCATTGAAGGCACCTTTGCAATCGATAATAAAGGTAGTCCGAACAGTAAAGTTGCCTTTGAGCCTTGACTACAGGCCGCTGTTTTTAAAGCAATTGCTGAATAAAATGCAGGCATTACAAGGCTAAGGTGGACAAATTTCCAAAAGAAGGCCCTGTAACAGAGCAAAAATAATAAATAGAAGCTATTCAGCTGGAAGATGTGTTCACCTACAAAAAAGCCCAGCATTATGTGCGTAATTTCTAGCCTCACGTGTCGACAGGTCTCTCCCATGACACATGTAATTCCTGCATTTCCAGCACACCACACCCAACCCAGTACCTGTGCATTTATTGGAAAAGTTTGGTACAGACTAAATATATTTCAAGTACTGTTAGATCACTTTACCAATACTAATCTCCGAATTCCACCGCCCAGCAATGTTCCCGATTACTGTTGATTTTTCTGGTTGTCCAAGAATCCTGATAAGAAGACTGCTTCTTGAAGCATTTCTTCTCAGTGCATGAGATCTTTTTTTTATCATCTCTCAGACTTATAGAGACACTAGGGAAAGATCATGTTGGCCAGTCAGTGTAATAAGAGGAAATGAAGTGTCAGCATATGCAGAAGTAAATCAAAGTACCTAGACAAGAAGGAACTCCTCGTTCAAGTAAACACGTTCTTGTGAGCATATCTGGGGCTGAATAAAGTGAAATAATAGCTCAGAAAAAGGGAAATGATCGAGTGGAGCAGGTTTGGGTTGAAAATATTGCAGTTCAATAGAATCTTCAGAAATTATTTTAAGTTTTTGCAACCAGTGTGGCTGTTCTCATATCCCAATGCCAAAGAGTAGCATGTACTTTTCTGCCAGACCTTTCTAGCAAGAGGAGCTTTCAGCTCTCGACATTCCGGCACAAAGATACTAGACTTAGTGCTTTTAAGCAATCCTCTTGGTGATTCATCCATTCGAACCTGAACATGATACGTGCTTTACATTGATACATGCTTTCCTATCTGCTCTAGCTCTTCTGTTTCCCTGCAATTATTGCTAGGTGGTTTTGTGGTTGTTTGGAGTTTTTTCTCTTTTTTTCCCCTAGTACTTGTGCTTGTACACTCACGCTCTACCATTTCGTGAGTGAGTATTGATATTTCATAAGCAGTACCTTAATTTTTTCAAGCAGCTTCCTGCGGCTAGAAAGAATGGTGATGGAGTTGATGGGACATGGATTCTAAATGGAGCTCAGAACAGAATGAAATAGATTATGGATTTCCACATTCCTCACATGCTTTTGCAATAGAGGCCTTGATGCATAGACCAGCAAGCTACAGTGGGAGGCCTTTAGAATAATACTGTAGAAAATTCCTGGCATGTAGAACCACACATCATGGGGGAAACTAGGGTAAGGGGTGAATTCCCTTGGGGAATAAACAAGTTCCTAAGGCCTTTCTGATATTCTGTGCATCCCAACTGTGGAACCACTTGTCTGGCAGAATACCAAAAGCACTCATCTTCTGAGTGTAGACACGTATGTGATTCAGTTGCCTATATACATTTAGCAAGGACTGTTTCAGGCACTGCCAGGTATCCTTCTTAGCTACTTACTGTCAGTCGAGAAGAATGGTGACATTCCGTGAGATCTGTGTTGTACCTATTTGCCTCCTGTCTTAGATAATCTTGTATACCTTGGGATAATCTTGTATACCTTGGAACATGTTATGTACCTATCAGTATAGACATAGAAGAATCCCACTGTTGTTGTCTTCCGCTCTGGTGTCAAACAAAATTGGTTTGGGTTGTCATCTTGGCACTGCATGGTCCATCTCTGCTTACCAATATTTGGAGGTATCACAGATATTCCTGCTCTTTGACATGATCAGTTTAAAATTAGGCTTGCTTTTTGCCTGTGGACAAATCAATTTCTTTGAATGACAACTTGAAATTGAAACAAAGCCATGTCTCATCCAGATGAATATCCAAATGAACATTTATCAGAAGCAAAATGTTTCTGAATTTCTTCCAAGTCTATTGGATCCAGTATCTGTCAGGGAGAATGTGCAGTTCTGGTGATTGTGTCTGCTGCTGTACTTGGCTTTCATAAACAGGATTATAATGGATGTTGATGAGGCATTTGCAAAGCCATGAAAGAAAAGAATATGCTGGTTGTCAGAAAGTGCTAAGGTGGGTTCTTATTTTTCTTCCTTTTTCAGATTGTGTCATAATTTGAAGATACTCACTCACATTCATATGGAAGTGTGTACAAGAAGACCGAATATCTGATGTTTCATACGTAACAAAACCATTCTCTTTCATAGCTTTTTTAGCTCATATTTTTCTCATTCTTGGATTGCAATGCATGCATATAATTTTTCTATGTCTATACTTTATGATCGGTTGCTATAAATCACACATCACACCGTTACAGTTATTCACTGATATTAGTTAGAGATTCGGGTTTTGTTGCCACTTCCTAAGTGGTGTGTGATGGCGATAAAATGAAAAATGACATTATGATGTACATAATGTTACTGACATCTGGATTTTATCCCAATACCATTACCTGTTAAGTAATTTTTTTCTAGACAGCTATATTGTGTCTAGTTAGCACAGAAGTACATGAGGACATGTTTTTAGGCACAATAATCAGGGACTGCTCATTCCACCTGTAAGTGAAATTATTACTATCCAAAAAAAGTCTGGAAAAGAATGAGATATTTGAAAGAAGTCCTTTCATTTTATTATTAATCAAAATAAACTGATATTTAACAGAATTGGCACTGTTTCTACCAGAACAAATTCCAAGAACTGTTAGGACTTGCATCGTGGTCAGAATGACCTTTAATCAAAGTGACTTTCAGTTGCGGAGAACTGGATAATGGATGCTAGTGCATCAGTCCAACTCTACAATTCCTACAGCACATCAGTGCTACATTCATCCCCTTCTGCAGGTTGTACCTTTCAGAACATAAAGAGAACATTTCTCTGCAGGTCTTTTCGATCTCCTTGTTTTCATGAGAATGTGTTGTAATGTATTTGAACCTTTTAGTGTGCCCCAGCCAAACCATCTTTAGTTATTAGCATGTGTAGAAAAAGAGAAAAATTTTAGTATGTATTGTATCGATCTAAAATAAAAAGGGAGAAATGTAGGAGAACAAGAATGGGCTGTAGGCAGTCTTGACCTTGATGAGTTACAGCTGTTCTGAACCAGGTGTTTCTACTAAAGACCAGAGACCAGCTGCCCCTCATAGAGGTAGCTCATAAGAGAGAGGACGACTACCACAGGAGAGGACGACTGCTAAGAAAGGACTGCTGAGACAGCAAGCGAGGGAGTGGGCAGGCAAGCAAGCAGGACTGAAACAGCTTTAGGTGATAGCAGCCTCTATTGTAGTTAAGAGAAAAGAGTCAAGTTTTTTGTTGTTTAGCAACAAGAACATGTCTAGTGTTAAACCATCCTATTTCACGAAAGTTCAGAACGTATGTTGTAACGAAAAGATGGTGCTCTTTAATCTGCACTTCATTACACATCTTTGATAGTTTTATTATTCTTTTGAATTTTATACCTGCACATGAAACATCTGTTTTTGCTTTTTTTTTAAGTACATTGTGATACACATATTACAGTAACCGATTTACTTCCTGCTTTCTTCCTCTGTACTGCATGTAAAAATATTGTGTGCATCAAGAACAGTGGATAGTAGGACTATTAGGAGCAAAGTGAGCATCTTGTTTAATTTCTGCTCCAATTGCTTTTACATACAGGTCAAACCTGTGTTTATAGTATTTTCTTCAATATTTCCTGTGAATTTAATCTCTGCAGGGGGTGAAATTTATTTCATTTTCCACTGTCTTGCACACAATTTTACTAGAATCATTCTGATATTAAGTGTATATGACATTTCAAGTTTTACAGAATGCCTTTATTGAGATATCACTTTTCATGTATTTATTAAAACTGAGTAAAAGTTTCTTTCTTGTATACTTATCAAATAAGACTGTGTATCCTGAATAATTCCAGAATAGAAATGTGTATCTTGAAAGGAGCTTAACATTTTCTGCCATCAGATATTCACCAGTGTTGGCAATTGGTGTCTTCTGTAATTAAGGCTTTCTGGACCCATCATTAACGGTGAAAAGATGCATTCTTTCCAGAATTGGGTTATTTATACTCAAAAATCTCAGAGTATTTACTGTAGAATGAAGTCATATTCAATTATTTATTTGTAAGTATTCAGACAAAATGATTCGAATATGTGTGAAAGGGAAACCCATAAAGACATACGTTTGATTCCCAAACATTTGCACCTTTTTCATTTACATCTTCTCTTGTGGGATCATCAGTCAAGTTTGGTTATGAAGGGGTTTCACGGGCTAAAGAAACAGACTTTTAGTGATTTGCAATGGTTTTTTTTGACTTTCCCACTGCAAATCTGTAACTACACCCAGTTACATAGTTTTGAGTATGCTTATGTAGTAAGAAGTGACCTTCTTCCTTAATATTTCTAAAAAATCCATTCTTCTCTGGTTCTCCTTGTTATGACTAAACTCTCCCTGCACCATTACAGTCAGGTAACTGAATTTGCTTCCTGTTTAACATGGGCACAAGTTCAAAACCTTCCTCTAGACTTTCTCCCAAAACTGCTATTCTTAGAGTACTATCAGTGAAAACAAGGGTGGCTGTCCCTCTATAACAGTGTGGCATCAGACAGCCTAAATTTGTGGCAGAAACAAAATCTGGTTGAAATGCAGTGGAAACAAAAATCGTGTTGAGATGGGAATTCAGTGGTTGAATTTGCTTATTCCAACACTGTGAGACTAGGGAATGGGAAGGAAGAACTTAGAACATGAAGAAATTACAGGGAGAATTAGGAACTTTACCTGAAAAAGGGCATTCGGTTCAAAAGAACAAAGTGACAAGGGGGATGGTGGGACGGACAGGAAAATCAGATTTGTGAATGAAGAAAGCTCAGCAAACAATGACTGATTGGAATCTGATGAAAAGGAGTCGATCAGCTGGTGGGGCAAATTGACCTTGACATGAAGCTAGAAAGGAAAAGGTGAGAGTGGGAATAAGGTGGAAACTAAAAGAGTAGTACTTTAAAAAGGAGTTAATTTTTGAAACTGCAGAAAATGATTGAAAAGAGAGATCAATCAAAATCAGTTACCACTGAGTTAAATAAGTAGTAAAAGCAAAAGTAGAAAGGAGACTTATATTCTGGAATTGGAGACACAGTGGGATTGTATAACAGCTGCTTTAGCAAATTTGTTTACTTCATTCTCATTTTATCTTTCAGTTGAAACAGCAGAGTTTTTGCAGACCCACTTCAAGACTCACTTCAGGACCCACTGACAGTCATTGTAAGTACCTGTATGAAAAATGAGGGAAAACAGCTGCAGGATTTCTTTTTGTTCTGGAGTGCTTTCTTCAAATTATTTTTAAGACCAAAAAAAAAATTGCAAAATTCATAAAACCAGAAATGTTAGAACATTAATATCTGACTGAATAGTCAACCAGTTAAAAAAAAGAGTAAGAATCATAGTCACTTCTACTGAATTGATTTGTATTTTTTTATTACATCTTTGTTTCTGATGAAGCACTGTGAGGGAGGGTTTTAGGCTACTGAAAGGAGATGATTTGCAATTCTCAATTGTCCGAATGGTCTATGACCAGTGGTCTCTCCAAACCCATTTCCAGACACAGGCTGTAAGGTATTATGAAGCAGAGACATGTAGGCAAATACTCGTTTTGGATCTGGTCACCCTGTCTTGGAGGGAAAGAGGGCTTAAATTTTTCTGTCTTGTCGGCTTTAGTGCTATTTAAGAGTCCTGTGCACGTTTAGTTTATGGATGTAGACAAACCCTTATTATCTAACCCAAGAGTTTCTTTAATTTCAAATTCACGTGCTGCTCTTTTTCTCCCTGCCCAAATTCAGTTAACGTTGTCCATTATTGCAAGGATAAGTAATATTAGCAATCCTGAATAAGTAATCACTTGTATATACAATTTACCACAAAGGTCCTTCTAGATTTTTCATTTCTAATAAATAATTCAAGTTTATTTTTAATAATGAAACATGCTCAGAAATTAAGGAAAATTGTATTTGCATTAGTACTGATCCGACTAGTTTGTCAGATATGCGTGTCAAGTGTGAAGAATCCTAAAGACTTCGATGTTGGATCAGATTTGAAATTTGGAAGTTCCTTTGTAGCTCTAAGAATAAATCTTCTCCTCTGTTATGTGCCTTTTGTAACAGTTCCTTATGTGCCATTGCAAGGTGACAATTAATGACGCCAATCTGCCTGAAAAAAATGCACCCAGTTTGAATGCTTGTAATACTGACAGAAAGCATGGATTGGGCATTGTCTGCCAACAGCAGAAATTGGACAAGAGCCTTTTTCTAAACTCAGTGACGAGGAATAATTGCTCATTGCTATCCAACTGAGTCTGTTACTTTAGGAGAAAAGAAATCTAAGAATAGGTTTATGAAATACTCAGTAACTCTCCCCTACAGACACAACAGACTTAAGACAACTAAATGGCTAAAAATCTGGCTAAACACACAAGCTGGACAAAAAAAGTAAGTAGGGCAGTCTCTACCACCAGAATATTCTTTTGTTAAAAAAAAAATTCCACATTCATAATTTTTTCTTTACTGCGCTATGAAAAAATATAAAGGTTTTGGGGCCAAGGCCAAGTTGTATGGGGTTCAACAAGGCCGAGTGTTGGGCCCTGCCCCTGGGTCAACAACAACCCAATACAATGCTATGGGTTTGGGTCAGAGTGTCTGGGAAGAGGCCCAGCAGAATAGGACCTGGGGATGCCGGTTGACAGCCACTGAACATGAACCAGGGTGTGCCCAGGTGGCCAGAAGGCCAATGGCATCATAGCTTGTATGAGAAATAGTGTGGCCAGCAGGACCAGGGCTGTGATTCTTCCCCTGTACTCAATATTGGTGAGACCACATCTTGAGTACTATGTCCAGTTTTGGGTCCCTCACTTCAAGAAGGGCTTTGAGGTGCTGGAGTGAGTCCAGAGAAAGGCAGTAGAGCTGGTGAAGGGTCTGGAGGGTAAGTCCTATGACAAGGAGGGTAGGTCCTATGACGAGGAGGACAAGTCCTATGAGGGAGCTGGGGTTGCTTAACCTGAAGAAAAGGAGTCTCAGGGGAGACCTTAACACTCTCTGCAACTGCCTGAAAAGAGGTTTTAGCCAGGCGGGGGGTTGTCCTCCCAACTTGTGACAGAACAAGAAGACATAAAACTTAAACTGGTTCAGGGGAGGTTTAGGTTGAGTGTCAGAAGGAATTTCTTCACAAAAAGGGTTTTTAACCATTAGAAAAAACTGTCTGGGGTGGGGTGGAGTCAGTATCCCTGGAGCTGTTCAAGAAAAAACTGGGAATGGCACTTAGTGCTATGACATTGACAAGGTGGTGATCAGTCAAAGGTTGGATTTGATGATCTTAGAGGTCTTTTCCAAATGAAATGATTGTCTAACTACCTGAAAGGAAGTTGTAGTGAGATGGACGTCAGTCTCCTCTCCTAGGTTATAAGTGATAGGACAAGAGAAAATAGCTTCCACTTGCACCAGGTGGTTGAGATTGGATACTAGAAAAAATTTCTTCACAGGAAGGGTTGTCAAGCATGCGAACAGGTTGCCCCGGGAAGTGGTTGAGTCACCATCCCTGGGGTTATTTAATGAACGTGTAGATGTGTTGCTGTGAGACACAGATTGGTGGTGGACTTGGCAGTGCTGGGTTAGCTGGACTCAATGAAGGTACGAGTATTCTCCTACCTAAATGATTCCATGATTCTTTGTTCTTTGATTCTATGCTTTGTTTTTTCGGGTTTTTTCCACAAAAATACAGCAAGGGCATAAATGCCAGGACAAATATAAATGGGTAGATTATTTGAAAAGAGGTAAAGCCAAGTTCAATTATCTGCCCTGAATACAACAGAGACTTGAAGCTTAGCATCTATCAGCCTATACAGAGCCCTAATCTGTAAGATGTTGTTCCAATTTCTGTCCTTCTAAACCATTATGAAAACTTGAGTGATAACAGTTTCTATCATATTTTCAACAGTAGCATTTACCATGGAAAATGTCTTTATCAAAACCCAAAGCAGTGTGGCAAATCTTCAAACACTCTTTTCAGAAAGTAATAGGGATGATAAAGTTAGATTTCCCATAAAATGATCAGAGGTATCACACTTGTGTAAATAAATCACCTAGTTTCTGATATTGATTACAGCTTGAGGAATAATTAATTTGTTAAATAAAATTTAAAATAAAATAAAATTAAAAGAAATATTTGAATTTTGTATTTCAGAAAATTAAAGAATGTATTTCATGCCCATTTTAATTGGTTTATGGTTTTTGCATTGCTCTTCAAAAGTAGTGGTATGAAACCTGCCTTAACATAGAAAAAAGCAACTAATCGTATGCAAACTATCATTTCCCCTGTCACACTGCATGATATTTTTCCAGAAAGAGAAGTAATAATTTTTCATCTTCCTAACTGGTCAGCCTGTCCTGTAGACAAGTCACAGGCTGAAATATCAGCACATTTGGAAGAAACTAGATTATGATTGCATTTCCCTCAGGAACAGAGTGGTAAAACAGTCAACATGAGCAATACTGTTGCAGCTAAACCTCACAGAGCAACAGATTCCTATGACCACAACATCTTAACAATCATAATGAAATTACAAGGACTAATTCTCAGTCTTGCTATTTCCAAGCAGGTTCATAATCTGAAAAAATCCCAGTAAAAATTGATAAAATTTTAAACGAAGAGACATTAAATCTAAGTAATGGAATATAAAACATTTTAATACAGAGATTTAAAAAAACAGCAGCAGCAACAACAAAATAAAACTACAAACTACAGAGCTGCAGTAGAAAAATGTGATGATATTCCCAAGATTAGACCCTCAACACAAAACTGAGAAACAGGAAAACATCTTTCATTATCAGCCACCAAGGCGAGTTAATCAACACAGCATTCTTTTCCATGGCTTTAGAATGATGGCATCATACTTTGTTACATCTCTAATGCTACAGGAATGAAAAAAAGACCAAGATTGTCCCAGATGGAGAATTGGAAAAAAATAATGCTACATAAATTTTCTTTTTCTATACTCTAGTCCACTTTCATGGAACAGTAATAATAAGTGTTCAAAAATTTATTGTGGTTTGATGTATTACTCTCAATAATACAACTTCATCTCTTGTGAGAATGAAAAGTGCACAGAACTTTTATGGAAGGAAACTTGCACACTTATAATGAAGGTTTCCCTAAGTTTGTGTGAGTTTTCTACTTGTTACTGTCTTAGTATTCAGAAGATGAAATAGAAGGCTATGGGAGAAATAGGAGACTAGAATAACTCCTAATTTAACATTTTTATGTACACTGTGGCTTGAATACTTGGTTAGTGTTTTGGAAAAGCATATTATTTTTTTTAATCAAGCTCTTCTGTTCCGAAAGTCTAAAATACTTCTCAGTCTGCCCCAGTCATATACTTGAATGGAGGAACCTGTACTATTTATCAAATATTTCAAGCCATTGCTGCCAACTTTCTCTACTCATTTACTGAGGGTACTCTTCAAAACTATGGCTAATCACAATTCTGTGTCATCAAAGACAAAAATATCCAAAATGGAATTGAAAACAGGTTTTTATATATGGTAATGGATATTTTGCAGCTGCACAGAGTTTCTATGGTTTATTGCTTTTATAATCTTGTCCTAGACATATGAAAAATATATTTATTCTCAGTTTTATTCATCCAGAAGAATCAGATTTGCATGCAGAAATTTAAAGCAAAATACTTCCAGTTAAAGTGAACTACATTTTTCCTGCTAAATTTAGACATTTATGTGAAAGAAAAGTTTTTATATTGATTTCAGTGCTACAACAAGAAAATGTTAGGTGACAAATCTCTTCAGCATTGGTCAGGGGGATAACTCATTTGACACATAAGGAGTTATTCATTACACTTTGCTGTACGTTAGTTTCTGAAATGTTTTGGTTCAAAATGCCAAGCAAGATCCATCTCTAAGGCTTTCTGCCTCTTCATGGTAAAGAGTACTTCTTTTGAAGGGCCTTTAGTATTCTCTAAATTTTTTATGCCGCAGAGGAAGGTGAATGAAAAAAATACACAGATTTAATAAAAAGAAACCTCTTTGTCTCTCTTGAAAATGAGATTTTTTTGTATCTACCTAGCTATTTAAATATATGTACATAAATATGTATGTATATATGTACATCTGTGCATGTATACATAGGTGTGTACATGTATCTATGTATACTTCTATATACATATATATATTTATATACATGGAATTTACTCTTGATGTTTCATTTCTTTTTTTTTCTTTAGGCAACATAGAGTTACGTAATTTCATAAGGTATTTTTCATTTGAAAAATATTTTATTCTTTTTATGTGTTCCTTTATTTTTTTTTTTAATCTGTGTACAAGAACATGAATGAAATGTCTTTGTGCTCATTGCAACATTTCAGATATTTAGTCAGCAACAGAAGATATGTGCTCTGGCAGCCAAGATGGAAAACCACATCCTGGGGTGCATCAAACACAGCATGACCAGATGGTCAAAAGAAGTGATCATCCCTCTGTATTCAGCATTGATGCGGCCTCACCTGGAGTGCCTGTGCACGGCCCCACCATTTAAAAAGTATGTGAAGGTCCTTGAAAGTGTCCAGAGGAAGTCAACAAAACTGGCAAAAGGGCTGGAAAGAATGTCCTATGAGGAGTAGCTGAGAAGTTTGGGCTTGTCTAGTTTGGAGAGAAGGAGGTTGAGGGATGATCTCATTGCTCTTGACAGCTTCCTGAAGAGGGGAAGTGGAGAAAGAAGTGCTGATGATCAATGTAGGTCCCTTCCAACTGAAATAGTCTATTCCAAAAATATTTTTTGGAGTTTGAGATATAGGCATCCAAACGACAGCATGAATTCTTACTAGATCTGTACAAAACTTGGCGGGAGTGATTTTCTGAATTTTTAATCTCTCTTGATAACAGGTTTCATGGTTTTAAAGTTCAGCTTTTGCTTTGAGTTTTCTAACTACCTGAAAACAAGATTTCATGAGCATGACAAATACTTTGCCTGAGATAATTTTATTAAGTTTTTCTGTCCCGAATATTCTTTTTCAGGAAAGTCAGTCTCTTGTTTTCAAGATATATGCTTTTTTAAAGAGGCAGAATAAAATGTTTTGCTTAGTTTGAATTTCCACAAAAGATGCATGGGTTCCAAAATTTTTGTTTAATCAATGCCCAATATTTTAGTCAAAACTCAATTCTAATTGATTTTCAGTTTAATTTAAAATGTGTTTCTATCTTGAATACTTGTGAACGTAATGAAGTTTTTATTGAAAAAAAATAAAACAATAGAATAGAATTAGACAAAGAAAACATGTTGGTTGAGAAGACTAGCAATTTGGGCACCATTTCAGAACAGCACTTAAATGTGTGTTTAAAATGAAAGTAGCTTCATTCAAGGCAGACAGTAGACAGTGCAGGAGACAATGTAGAAAACTGTCTCAAAAAGTAAAAGATCCCAAGACAGTTAGAATTTGGCAAGACAATAAAGCTTCAAAAATCAAGCAGCTGGAAATTGACCAAGACTGAATAAGCAGAGTTTTTGGACAACTAAGTCATATGGAAAGTTGTGATTGAACTTGCAAGATGTACTTCAAAATTTATAAACAAGTTGTGTCTGGGATGTTCTAGATGTGGTTATACTTGTGCAGCCCTACTAGCCGGAGAGCTCACTAGACAATAAGGCAAATCTACAAAATTATTATCAATTGAATAGAAAGCAAAGGTTCAATCATTTGGCTGAAAAAGAGGTTTTAGGTGCAAAACATAGTAAGAAGAAACAGAAACAAACAAAAAAAAAAGAAAAAAAAAAAGGAAGAGAAAAAATATGAAAAGGAAATATGTCCTCACACAAAACATACATGCCATGGGATGCTGTGGACTTGATGAATTACTAGAGTTCAAGAAGCGGCTGGATAGAACTGCTGCAGGAAAGTCCAGCTGGAACAATTAAATACAAAATCCTCAGCTTATTTGCTTTGCCTTTGAAATTTAGTATTGTTTCAGGCACCCTAGAAACGTGCAGGTGGTTTTTAAACCTGAAATAGGCCTTTCCTTTCTTGACCAGAGCTGGTGAGATAAACTTGGGTACTTCAAGTGACACCAGGCATTCAGGCTTATGCATTGGATGTTTACTTTAGCATGAACTGAATCTCTCTTGAGGTTCTATTGACTGTCTTGACTAGACAGTTCATTAACTATATTTCAGTCCATTACCTATAATTAAAGCTTAGACATGTAGCTCACAGCTAAGCAGTTGCATGGAGACATCCAAATGAAAGTGTATTAATGTTTTGCTAACTACTGAAAGCAACTGCTTCTGACTCGGGAAACCCCTGAGTTGCAGACTGACAAGAACTGGGAAAATATTCCAGGAAATGATCAATGACCATTTTAGTCTTGTTGTTTTTGTAAATCCTTCCTTAAGCAGCTACTATTAGTCAATGGAGATAGATGATAAGTAAAGTAGATTAGATTGAGGGACCCTGAACTGTCTTAGTACAGCAACATAGACGCCCTTGTGTTGTTCTCTGGGAACACAGTATGTTGTGCACTGTTAGGAGTTAAGAGCAAGTCAGCATAGCAAAAAAAAAAAAAAAAAAA
>VWZW01000314.1:0-87528 GCA_013397115.1 Edolisoma coerulescens | reverse complement strand
AAAAAAAAAAAGAAAAAAAGGATTATCAAGCAATCCAATGAAATCCAGGTGAGATCAGAAGAGAAGGAAAAGTTTTTAATGTCTACTGTATGAAACAAATTTTTCCCTCTGAAAGGATTGGAGGTTTGTTAAAGAACTTGCTTGCTTCAAGTAGTACCTTGAATTGTGTGATCTACTTTATATGAAGGCACTAACATGCCAAAGATCAAGGTACTACTAAGTCTACTTATCTGAAGCAGATTATTTTCCCCATTCTGTGTCATCAATTACCTCCATACTGAAAACTTTTGTGTCTTTATCTCACTTCCTTTACATGATCTAGTAATCTTCCTTACTTTCCCACACTTTGATCCCCCCAACTCTGTTTCTAGCAGCAATTTATACAGAACAAAAGCACAGGTCTGATCACTGACATGGATCTGTCTGTCCTCAGTAATGGCTAGCACACATGGTATGATTTTGATCCACATTTCCAGACAGGACCTAGGAGTCATTTGAATAAGACAATACAATGCAGGCTGTTCGCAACACGGGGGATGATTAACACCTTCTTATTCTAGGAGTGAAAAGGAGGAGGAGTTGCTCATCTGACTTTACAATTCCTTGATATTTATCTTCTAATCAGGCTTGTCAAGTTTAATTTACTAATACAGATGTAACTGAGTGAGGTTTTTGTTGTTTTGGGTTTTTGTTGTTTTGGGTTTTTTTCCCTAGAAATTGTTTAAACCACTCCTCAAGCAAAGCTCCAAGCTACCAGGGTACCAGAACATATCACAGGTTTATTATCCTTCTCTCTCTTACCCTTTTAAATTTCCTTGTGGTTATTTTTACGTTTATGCTTTAACTACTATCTGTGTCTGACCCTACCATGAGCTTCAGATGGTAGTGTTCATATAAAACCACACCATGTTTTCTGTGAAGCAGGTAGTTAAGGAATTGATCCTACAGATTCTGTTACTGTAATCCGCTCTCCCCACAAATGTAGACAGTTTTTAGGAACAGCTGCATCACGATGGAGTACAAAGACAAAATATGTCCTGTAAATAATACATGGATTCTCAGAAAAGTGTGCTCTAAGAGAAGTCACAGTTTTATCTGTTGAAGAAGAAAAACTCCAAAACCTTTGGGGGAAACAACATATTTTTATTCTTCTCTCATAAATCTTCTAATCCACTGCCATCCACTGGAATGGAGATGAAATAAATTCATGCAGCTATGTATTACAATGCCAAAATGTGCACTGGGTTCTATGCCCTAATATGTATTTTACAGCTATAAATCTGTAATTAATCTGTTAAATAGACTGCCACTGTCTGTGAATACTTATATTTTTGCAATCACCATTGGCATATTTGATAGTAGCACAGAAAACTTCACGTTTCCAACAAGATTAAAATCCACATAATGAGTTAAAGTCTTAAAAACCTGACGTAATGGAAGTAAGTTCTGAACTTGTTACTAATGACACTCTCATAAGTCACAGGTTGTTCTCTCAAGAAACGGGAATTTCTGACTGGGAATTATAAGACAACTGTATTTAAATCCACACTAAGGAACCTATTGCCTGTTCATTTCATTTTTTTGATAGCAGTTCTCAACAACATGCAATGGTTTCTATGGCTTTCTGTACCCTAAAGGAGAAATGTTAACAGGATCAATCCTTATTTCCTCTGCTTTTGCCATAGTTATTTAAAATACACTCAGTTTTTAATTCAGCAAGGCCTACAAGTCCGTGCAAAGTAAAAATTGCAAGCCGACAAAACTGAAATTCTGAGAAAATTTTAGTGAATTGCAAGTTGAATTTCATTTACACTACTGGAACAATTATTTTCTATGAGAAATTATGTGGCTGGACTAGTGAAGTACACTTTTAGATCCACACAGAATATGTGTCACTTTAACAGAATCAAACATCTTCAAAGAGGCTTAATAGTTCTTTCTTTGTGAAAGTCATATTATGGAAAAGTAGATTTTAAAAAAAAGGGTAAAAAAATAACTAAATGGTATTTGTTCTAGACAATATCAAGTCCCAGATAAAATAACAGGAAATCTAAATTTAAGGAGCATTGATCTGAATACTTATTTGTATTAGTGGCATAGCTGACACATATGCAGTATGCAACCTTTTGCTATTTAAAATAAGTAAGTTGCCTTTAAATAATGATGTCTAGTGCTTTAATTCCTTTGTGTGCTTGTTCCTGGCAACAGACCACCTATAAAGTCAACAGATGAACCAGACCTGAAGTGAGCTGGAGATGAATTTCAAAGGAAATAGAAAGCTGTAATTTACAACAAGGTTTAACATAGTATATGCTTTTTTTTTTTAACTGCAAAATATAAATAAGCAAAATATAGGAAGTTACAGATGAAATTACATTAATTGATCTGTCATATATTAGTTTACATAGAGATCTGCATGTTAATCAAAGAAAACAGACTTTGGAGATTAATCAGTGAAAACTGATGATATGTATGCATGTGCCAAATTAATAGAGTGTGATAAACCTACTGTTCTTCAATATGCAGCAGAAATATTTAAATATTATAAATATCCTCAGTTAAAAAATAGATTTACTCAACTTGTTAAAGGAGGATGGACCTTATTTGTGAATGTATTGCATATTATTTTTACTATGTGCTGTACTGATGTCCTATTCCTATGTGAAATTAGGACATTTCAGATACAGCAACAGTCTGAACCTTTAAACAGAACTGTCTAGAAATATATAGGCACAATGGATAAAATATTTAGAACAGATTAAAATTTAATTCCCCCCTGAAAATTGCAGGAAATTACGCCTAAAAAAAATTACACTTAAAGAAACATTGTGCAATTATCATCTCATATCAGATGCATAGAGGGGATTTCTTTCCTACAATTCCCAGGTACATGTCAATGCTACCTGCGGAATGCACAGAGGTACAGACATGCCACTAGAAGGAATTCTGGGCTGTACTGTTCGCTTCTGGGCAAACTTTTTCAGGGAACATATAAAATTACTTATACTTTGTCTCCCATAGGAGTGAAAAGAAACAGCTGTTTGCCAGGGGTTTTTTGCCTCCTCTTTCTTTTTTGTTAATGAGCAAGTGTTTCCAGAATACTACTTTATTCCATGTGTCACACGGACAATTGTCACAAAATGGACAATTTACCATGGTATTAAGGTAAAGACCTTCCTTCTGACAAAAGAACAATTATTCAACCCACCTAATTTTTATCGAAAGAGGTAAAAATACACAAATATTTACTTCAATGCATTATATTTATAGTAAAGCCACTTGGTAGGAACTGAAGATGTGTCCATACAATTAAGTAAAAGGCCTAGTCCCTGACTATTCATGCTATTTAATTTCTAACGTGGTTCCTGTTAATGGTTTTGGTCGCTGTCAGCTATTACAGTTCCACATGATGCCTGGACATAGCTCCGGTAATAACTTATGGCAGGAATATTTCCCATAAATTTGGGCACAGTCACTGTCTCTTTTGGGTGCAAGAGGATTTAGCTGTGTGGATGTGAGCCATGCTGTGCCTGGGATTTTATGTGTTGCTCTTAGTTTGTTTCAATTTACAGTGCAAACATAGCCAGAGGGATGGTCTCATCCGTCTTTGCACCCTGAAGAAAGAGCAGCTAAATGTAAAATATCTCTTGAATGTATTTGTGTAAAGTGGTGTACTGGATATGGCTGAGATAAAGTCAGCTAACTTCGTGGAGACCCCTATGTTGCTGTCATTTGGATTTGTGACCAAAACGGCGTTGATCACACCCCAGTGTTTCGGATACTGCTGATCAGTGTCTGCACAGGTCAATGCTTTCTCTGTTTCTCACTCTGTCCCCACCAGTGAGTGGGCTAACAGTGGGCAAGAGGTTGGTAGGGGACGCAGCTGACCCCAACTGACCAAAGGGATATCCCACACATTGGGGTATTGTGTTCATCAATAACACTCGCTGGGTGTAGGGCAGGGACTGTTTCTGAAGTGGCTATTGCTCAGAGACCAAATGGATATTGATCTGCTGGTGGGAGGTGGTGAGTGATTGCCCTTGCATCACTTGCTGTTTTGTGAGGTTCCCTGTGCCACTCCCCCATTAATTTTCGTTCCCTTATTAAACTTACAAGTTATTCTCAGTTTTACCCTTCTGTCTCTTTCCCCTATTCCACTGCAAGGTGAATGAGTGAGCAACTGGGTGAGGGCTTTAGCTTCCAACCAGGGTCAACCCATAACAACTGGTTTTCAAACCGTGCAGTGATAGAGTTGTACAATCTTGCTAGCAATCTAGATTAGGGCTGCCTTTTTAGAAAGCTTTTGGTTTTTTTCCTGACATATAGTTTAACTCCTCCTGCTGCGAGGTAAACTCCATCAATTCTTGCCCTATCCACAGTGAGTATAAGTGCAACTTTATTATTACCTGTTAAAAAGATATTTTTCAGAGAAATCTGGAGGTTGTTATGAGTGAAGTATGACTGGAAATATGTGTTTGAAAAAGAACAAAAGAAACTGCACGTCACAGAGCTGTAAGAGTGGCCTGTATTGATAACAGATGTTTCATCAGTGAAGAACCTGCATTCAAGCTCCAGGAGGATGCCAACAAGGTTACAGCATATTATATATATCAATCCTTTTCTTTTTAGCATCAGAAAAACTTGGTGTACCAATAAAGAGAAAACATGCAATGGGCAACAAAGTGGCCTAAGAATTAGGGAAGCTGAGTTAAGCAAGATTCTGGGAGGAATGACCATCCAGCTGACTCCTACAGTGCA
This sequence comes from Edolisoma coerulescens, assembly GCA_013397115.1. NCBI lineage: Eukaryota > Metazoa > Chordata > Aves > Passeriformes > Campephagidae > Edolisoma > Edolisoma coerulescens. Next base: position 82,770 of record VWZW01000314.1, on the reverse strand, counting down.
TGAAAGATCAGTCAAAAAATTGGTTTGTTGCCACCAAACAGAGAAAGACAGGACAAGGACGTGTACCCTGTTCTCCGTTGCACACAAGTGATCCTGAACAGGCCACTTAGAGTATGAGAGCATGCTGAATGAATGAAATTTATGAAAGTAAAGGTGTGAAAAATAAATCTATTGACAGGGTGGGGGGGCAGGGGCGGTGTGTGAAGCGAGGCAGGGAGGAGTGGAAATTACCTTCCTTTTCTAGAAGGCCTTTGAATTTGATTGCACTAACTTCACTACAATTCCTCTGTGGGCTACCGTAACACGTTTGAAAGTTGTTATCACAGCAACTTCCAGGCTTTCCTTCTCTGACTCTGCAACCCTATAAAAGCTATGTACACTTTTAATAAACGTCTCTGGTTATACCACGACTGGGGACCACGTTTCTTTCGTGTGTTGCACTGCTGACTTATATTTTACTTAAGCACATTACTAAAAGAGATAAATTTTTCAAAAAAAACCACCTTCCCTTCCAAAGTATCTGCACACCTAGAGCTTCATAGCATCTGAAAATTTAATAAAGATGTTCTTCCACCATCATAAATGAAAAATATTGTAGAGTGTTGGATAGACTTTCGTGATACAACACAAAACATTTCTTTACTCTGACAAGGAGTCACAGTAATTCTTTCCTAAAATAATTTTCTACTAATTTTGTGTCCATATTATGGTGGTTTAATCTGGACGGTATTTCCATTGTTTGTTTATAAGACTCTCATGTGATATCTTCAAAAGTCCTTCTATAATAAAGAGGTACTACAACACTACTTTCCCTCTATCCACAGGATGCATTAAAATGTAATAGATGTTTAATTGGAGAGTTCCAGTTTCTGTCCATATCTATACTGTTACCAATTACAGAATGGTAGAGTTCAGTATTTCTGAAAATTCATGCTTTCTCAAGGTATTTAATTGAATCCTAAATTCCACTATTATTAGCTATGGTAAAGAATATTAGAAATTACTACTTGTCACTTTGAATTAAAAACAATTTAGTAATACAGACTGCTGACACCACTTTAATTCACTTTAACCATCTGAAATTCAGCAAAGGCAAATGCAGGGTCCTGCAACTGATGAGCTGTGCTTTTCTTAGAAGTGAAGAAACAACCAGTAATTTCTACCGCCATACGTTGATACCAGCACACAGGGATAAACTCCACTTCTATTAGAGAGACACTAAGAAAAGTAAAAATAAAGAAGACAAACTTCCCATAAAATCATTTAGCTGCAGAATCTTTGACCAAAGGTCTCAAACAACTTCCTTCTATTACAGTAAATTCCGAATTATTTTCTCACAGAGTGCAATGTCATATTTTGTCAGTGGTGAGGCCCTATGTGCCGTTTTCCCCAGCTACAATAATATTTCTGAAGATTCAAAGACCTCATGTGTCATAGCACTCGATGTCCATTAGCTGAAATGCTTGTTAGTGCTCAGAAGCAGCTGGAAGAAAGGGCAGGAGTGTGCATCAGGCTTTTGCATAATTATTTTTCCACCTCTGGGAGTAGTGACAGAAGAAGGGGAGCTGCTTTGGAATTCATTTTGCTAAAAAGACCCCCCAAAAAGCATAGCCTTTAAGGAACACACAAAAGGTGCTGTAAAGTTAGGTGGTGACCCTGAGCAGAGCCACATGTAGTAAGTAAAACTACACTGCTTAAGCACCTATACTTTAAAGAGACTGCTGGGGCTTTTTTTTTCCCCTGCTCAAGCCTTGGCATAGGAAAGGCATGGGGAAGCCATTTGCTGTTGATGAATATAAGGTGCAGAAAGATTCTTGCATGCTGATTACTCCCTTGATTCCTTGGCCTGTTCCGTGTCTGTTTGGTAGGGATTGAAGGGCATATGCCTATAGCCTGGCACTACAACTCCCAGTTGCAGATGCTTCAATGTGCTGAGCCTCAGCAGTGCCACTGGTACATTTTCCCAGAGCTCCAGGTCTGCTCTTTCACCTGCATTGTACCAGAGCTGTGTCCTACCCTATTCTGGGAGTTTCAAGTACTGCACAGACAGGGAAAGGATACTGGCAGGTAAGGTAAAACCCCTTACCTACATGCCTAAGTATATCCAAATGAGAATTTAATGCTTTCAAAAAGCTTGGTGAGGAAAAGTGCCACCATGAAACAGGATGAAAATGTTGCAGTTTGCAACTGGTGATAACCTACCTTATCTGATAACACAGGATTTCCCAGACTTTTAATGGAGGCTAGGCTTGCCTCTGCAGTAATGAAAAATGTGACAAGCCACACACTAAATATAAGCAACTTTTTTTAGAAGAGTGTTAGGAGTTATGCTGGTAAAATGGCTTCTTTTGGGATGCTGTTTAAAAAAAAACAACATGTGAGGACACCAGTTTAGTTTTTCTCCTTGTTTTCAATCTGTTTCTATTTAAGAATTGGCAAGTGCAGAAATATGGTTGGTTTTTTTGTTTAAAGAACAGAGATTCTTCTCTGTTTGTTTCCTCATAAGTAAAACTGATCCCACACGAAAGGAAAAAGATGCTCCTTTCACTTAATTTTCAATGAATGGCTTGCTGATGCTTTGCAAGGAAGAGGTCAATACCTGCCCCAGGGAGCCCAGTCTCACAGTGCAAGAAACATGAATCTGAACAAGGTGGGTAACAGGGGCAAAGGTATCTGAAAGAATGTATTTTTCTGCTGCTCATGGGATGCATTCTGCAGCTCAGCATTCACACATCATAGGGTGCTGACTCCTATAGGAATTCAGTTAACGATGTGGGGTTTTTTAAAATCTTCTAACAGGCAGAGAAAAATATGTACCCAATAAAAAAAAGAAAAATTGCTATGAAAAACCTGTTCTTGATTCAAAATAAAGAAAAAAAGAAAAATCAGCTAGACATAGAGATCTACTTTGTACTGCTCAGTTTCCCTGTTAACAAGAAAATGGAAATTGCTCTCATTTCATCCTTGTTAGGACTTTACTGATCTGCTGCAACAGCTGTAAGCATTTGATAGTATAACTTGGAAATAATCATTCAGACCCACTTACATTTTTTCTGAAAACCTTTTTGAGAAGGTGAGGAGTTTTCCCTAGTGGTTTCTTCTCCCATCCAAGTCCTTGCTCTATTTCTGACACTTCAGAAACTGGAAAATCTCTGAAATCTGTGTAAAGATTTGGAACTAGATCCATCCACCCAGTGGTCAGGTACTTCTGTGCATTCATTCCACAGAAGCCTCATTCATCTCTAAGGATCACAAGCAAGATGCAGCTCCGTGAGCTGTCTACTGTCTTCCTGCTCTATAGGTCAGGGAAGGCAAGTTCCATAGCAGAAAAACAAAGAAGCTGTGGCACTGTATATCACCACACGGTGGTTTTGGGAACAGTTTTTAAAACCAAGCTTGAATTTTCAAAGCCAGACGGTGTAGTACATTTGTGTCCTGATCATATTTCAAGACAGAGCATTAAACAGCCCACCCCATACTTCAATATCTATACCTAAAAATAGCTAATCGAGGCACACAAGATAGAGGCAGTGCAACTGAACAAAAAGTAATGTTTGCTTTGAACTTAAATATTTACTGCATCCACTCCTGGGCTCCCCAGGACAAGAAAGACATGAAGCCATTTGAATGATATCAGAGGAGGGCCATACAAAGGGCTGGAATACATCTTCTATGCAGACAGGCTGAGAGGTGGGATTGTTCAGCCTCGGGTAGAGAAGCTTCCATGGATACCTTGGAGTGGCCTTCCAATACCTAAAACGGGTTATCAAGAAAGCTGGAAAGGGATTTTTTGTAAGGGTGTGTAGTGATAGGACAAGAGGATATGGTTTTGAGCTGAAAGAGGGTGAATTTAAATTGCACATAAGGATGACATTTTTAGGATGAGGATGGTAAAAGGCTGCAACAGGCTGCCCAGAGATGTTTTGGGTGCTCTATCTCTGGAAGCATTCATTTGGTGGATAAGGTTTTGAGCAACCTTATCTACTGAAAGATGTCCCTCTCCATGGCAGGGGATGGTTGGAATAGATGATCTTCAAACATTTCTTTCACATCAAGCTGCTTGATTCTGTGATTCTATAAACATGATGTTACAGACATGCTCCAAGAATGCAGTATAAAATAAGCATTATACCTCCAGAAGTTTCCAGTCTCTGGAATTGTACTATAGTCACCCATATAATTTTAAGCTTGCGGGAAATAAACTGTTTTGAAACAACATCTTATAAGGAAGAAAAGTGAAGAGTTTGCAGATGGTGGTCAATGGGGGAAGACTGAAAATGATAGTAGATATTATGGCTGAACTTGTTAGCTTTTTCTATATACCTCAATACTAAAGAATGCTACTTATATCAAAGTAAACCTTTAAAGTGCAGGGAGACCAGTTTATTGGCAATGAGATATCTGGATATCCAGATAACTGAATACCATGATAAAGCTTCTTCACTCAAGAAAAGGTGGGAATAACAGAACAATGGATATGGTGTTCCATTTAAAAAGCATATTAATCTCCTTGTAGGCAAATGTGGCAGAAAGATGCCAGACGGATTGTCTCAAGTGTTGCCAACACTGAGGATGCTGCACAGTGGAGGTATGACTCCTGCTCCCAATTACACAGAAAAGCTTCTCCAGAAAAGTTCACAGCTGCTGTTAACTCAATTTAGCTGAATCAGGCTTTATTTTCTAAGACTTGATCCATCATTATTTCATTGCTAGATCTCCTACTCTACTAGAATTTCAGCTTTTTTTACATGTCTCTCAGAATGACAGAACAATTTTGAGATAGCAGAGAATTCTGTGGGTTAGCACTGTGTAAGGAATCGATACTTCCTCCCATAAAATAAGGAATAAAACCTTCCAAAGATAGATTTTAGACTGACTTCTGTGAGGAAGTGTTTGCCCCTTTGAAATTATTTGTCATTTATCTATTGATTTCTTTGGATTTATGTCCCAGGATATCCCTTCCTCACTAGCAGAACCTTTCAAAGAACTGTTTTGTCAGATTGCATAAAATTATTAATTTGACCTAGATAATTAATTTAAGATATTGTAAAAGTGAGACAATAGATATATTTTGGAAGCTGAGCATTTCCTTCAGAGACATAGTATTTTTGCTCCAGGAAATTGCTCACAATGTGAAGAGCTTTTCCCCAAGCTTTCAGGGAAGACTGCTTACATACTTTTAAATAACAAATGAACTTTTGGAGAATCTGACATTTGCATTTGTCATTTAATGGTCAAATGGCATCTGAAACACCCAAGAAAGGGCTTTAACCTGTCTAGCCAAGTGTTTTATAAATTATAGATGTTTTCAATATTCAATCAAGATGAACTTTTTTTTTAAACTTTTCATCCTTTACCCAGGTCTAGTCTGCTGAAAACTGTTTATTTTAAACTAAACCTTGAGGTGATCACTCAAGATTCAGATCAATTACTTTTCATTTTAAAGTGAGTAAAAAGCTTTTTCCAGCACCACAAGAAACAATTGAGTTTTTCTTTCCCCAACGTGAAGGCCAAACAAGCTTTTTTCTGCCTTCTTGGGAACAAAGTACAAATCTGTGGCAGCAGACCAGGTGTAGAGCTCAAGTGAGTGGCCAGGCTGGGAAGCTTCTGTGGAGAATGAGGATATTCATGGCAGTGAAGGTAGGCACTGAGTCTCTGTGGGCACAAGGCCTCCCCTGGGATCTCTGTTCATAGCCCAGGGGCTCAGCCTTGATCCCTGATTCTTGATCCCTGATTCTTGAGAGCCCATCAATACACCCATGAAGACCCTTATGTACTGCCCTTGGGAGCAGCAGCAAAAGTAAAGGACCATGCCAATGGGAAATGGAGACCAGCTTTTTAGGCACAGTGCTAAAACATCTGGGGTCTGAAGCTTCCAGCAAAGGTGAAAGGAATCTTGCTTGGTTGCAAGATTCCTGCTATTGACACTGCATATGTCTCGGATTCAGCTGAATGAATATAACTAGTGGAAAATCAACACTTCCAAAAGGTTATTGTTTCCTCTGTTCATATGTGAAATAGAGGCTGGCAGAGGGAAAGAGCGGACTCAGAAATTAGAAAAAAAATTAACAGGTTTAGTGGTGATTCATGTATTTGATGTAGGACACTTTAATGTATTCTACTTGTTTTCCTGAGGATAATTCTCGTAAGGCAGAAGATTTAGACCAATGTTCCGTATAAAGAGTGTTTTCTTAATCAGTCTTTGGCTGAGAGTAAAGGTGGGGGAGTGTGGGTGATGCAGGGAGGGGGAAAATATTGCCTGTTTTGATGCAAGCAGCGAAATTTCTGAAAGCACAAAAAACAAATACCAATCCAATCAATACTAGGAAAATGAACCAAGAAATCATGCCCAAAGTCAATGGAGGAAGTTAACTCTTCACAGTCTCAAGGCGAATCCACTCAGAGTATTCTTAATTACACATTGTATCCTGGAGCTGTTAATTCAAAACAAATCTATGATGTTGAAGTAGGTATGTTATATTGCAAGTAAGGCTTTTTGACTAACTGATTTACACAATGTAGTATTAAAATTGTACTGATAAAACCAAGATTTCTATAAATATACCACTTGTGTAGGAAGCTGAATCCTAGGTCTAATTTCCTTAATGTGGGACTTGAAGAGCTGTCTTTGCTATTTACGTTTCCTGACCACTGAGGACAGGGCTAAAAGGTTAGAGCAGGCAATCCCTTGCCAGTCACTTCTGGCATCTCCTCTGAAGGTTCCCTTCACCTTCTTCCTGACTGAAATTATGAAGGAGATCTTTGCTGTATTGCTTCTGGTCTTCTCTCAATGTGGACTGTGTGTCCTCTCCAAATTTGTAACTTCTCTCACTTCGAAATTAAGTGAAGTAAACACACTAAAGATTTCCTTGGATGCTCAGCCACATGCTGCAGCATTTCTATATTTGCTTTTCTTCCTCACTTTTTAACGTGAATTCCACCATTTTAATACTTGCTCTGGCACTGCAGTGCTCACTGGATAAAATCACTCTTGTGATGCTTTCATCTTACTTCCCTGGCCTGTGTTTTATTCTCCAGCACTTGCCAAAACCTTATATGACTGCATGGACTGAACTGCTTCCCTGTCGGCTTTTGAGATTCCCAAAAGTGATGTATAAGTGCTCTATATACATCATATTCTCAGATATCTCAAAACACACTACCAATTCCATGTACTTGACTGCTTTGATCTGATTCATTTCACCTATTTGTGGCACATAACATAAAACCCTAAGGCAGCAATGTAGTCACCCATGGCTTCATTTATAGTTAATGGGAAGTAGCAAAGACCTCAACAGTGCAAATCAGGATGTCATAAAAGAGGCTTTTAGGCAACAGTGCCTTTTCTTTCTTCATTGCCTAAGAACCTAATGTGACTGCAATCCTAAGTGAAATCCCTATAGTGCAGTGGTATGAATGCACTAGTTACTACTTGATTTGGATTTTCTTCTGGTTTGTCTTCACACGATGAGGACAGACCTTTATGTCCCTAGCCCTAAGGTATATATTCATGAAGGATGACCATGCCTGTTTGGTTGTTGGGAGTTTACTTTCCACATGCCATCACTTTATTTCCATTAGTGTTAGAACTTGAATCCCTGTTTGTCTTATCATTAAAAATTAAAAAACTGCAAATAAAATAAAGGGATTTTTATGTTGCTACAAAATGGTTAAAAAACCCTAAAAGCATATATCATGGAATTATGTTTTATTTTTGTACCACAAACGTCTTTTAGCAGAAGCTGACGCAGCTTAAAGAATAACATTTTCAGGTACATTAATGCCAGATATTAAAGTCAGAATACTTTATACACTATTATCTGGGAGAATTTACCTGAATATATATTTCGTGAAGCAATCTCACTATATTGTAATATTTTGACCATACACTCAGACACTTGTGTCTGAAATATATTTAATAATGTGTAATGCCATTGTTTTTCAAAATAACAAGGCTGGACAAATGGAAAAGGAAAATGAGCTCCCTGGTTCATGTGCACAGCAAGACTTATTCTTTTTGATCTACAGAAACCTAGGAATAAATGCATATGTGTGCACACAGGGATACTCTTTGGTTCATTTCCTTTTCTCAATTCCATTTATGAATTTATATTTTATTTTGCTAAAAGCAAGACAGCTAAAGGCAAAGTGTCATCTGACATCTGCTTTGTTTCATTGTCTGACTGACAGTGAATGCTGAAGCCTGTCCTCTCCTATCCAAAGCATTGATTTGTATTCAGGAAGTCTATGAGTCATCTTAGGCTGCTAGACTTAGGAACGTAGCTCTTCTTTTCTAAACAGATATGTTTGGCAAGTTGCAAGCAGCCTAAAAATACCTTGTTAGTCAAAAAATATTTATCAAAGGTAAGTTCAAATCCCCAACCAGAATGTCATTAATGCTGTTCAGTGAGAGCGGCTGAGGCTCACAAAGGAATGATCAGTCCAGCAAATATGCAGCATCTTCAGTTCCTTTTGAATGAGGTGCAAGTTACTCAGCAGATCACGAGAAATATTCAAGACATAACAGATAAAGCCCAAATTAAAGAATTTTCAATGGTCTGGTAACTCATTTTACTTGTGCTGAGATTGCTTGTTCCTTGGTACCCTGCAAATGAGGTTCCAAAAAAGCAGAGAACAATCCCAGGATAATTAGTAAGTCAGCATCACAAAGCAGTAAGCTTTTTGGAAAATGTATAAAGTGAGTACTTCTGATCCTTTTGCCAATCTATTAGTTCTCCAATTAAAAAAAAAAAAGATAAAAAAGAAGGGTGATGCTTCATTAGAGCTTAAAAGAAGTGAAGGAAAACTTGCAAAACAAACAAATAAACAAAAAGCACCTTGCCTTGAAAATCAAAGACAAAACATTAAAGTAGTTTTGTAAAATAACATTAATGTTCATGAAATACATTTAAAGTGGAAATTGCTTTGGGAAGTTGGGAAATGTTCACTTAGCGCTGGATGTCACACAGAAGATGCAAAGCACAACATGGTTAAAAAAGACTAAATGGGTCAAATGCAAAATTAAAGTGAGCACAGTATTAAAAGAGTGTGGAAAAGACCTCTAAAAGGTCCTGAAAAAGATATTTACTTAACTACCTTTTTTTTTTCCATTTTCAGTATTGTTTTTAGTTGCCAGACCCTTTGACCTTTCTCAAAACAAACAACAAAAGAAGCATTTAAATCTCATATTACTCATATTTAACTTGTAAAATGAACAGATGATGTTTTTTGCATGTCCAGATTAACTAGGATTCAGTGAAATAACTAAACCCCACTGACTGAGGGTAGCTTCTGTCTTCTGGATACTTTTCTTCAAGGGTAGCATCTGCCATAACGATATATATTCCCCCTACAGCCTTTCTTGCATTTGTGTTTATATTGCGCCAGCTAAAACGCTACTATTAGGAAATATCATTGTTCCAAGAAAGTTATTCAGATCCTCCATGTTATATGCTATTTAGCCAGCAGAAAGCAAAAACACTGGTATAATTTCTCCAACTGAGCATTGCTTTTAGCTCTCAAGGCCAAAGGTTGTCTTAGTCTCCCCCAGGGAACAACTCCCCTACCAGCCCCTAGCTGGCTGCATCAGCTCTGTGGTCAAGTTTTAGCCTCTGAGAGTGGATATCCCTCAGGAGTGACTAAGAGGAGGGAAAGCTCAAGTTGCCTGCTCTTGGCAGCAGCTTGGGTGCAGCTGCCTGATAAAAAGCTATATGGGATGTGAGGCACCATTGCACTTGGATACCATCTAGGTGTCATCCAGACGCAGACAAAGCAAGGATGAGTCTAACTGGGACTATGGCTGGATGAAGAGCCTCCAAGTTTCCATAATAATAATCAGAATCCCCATGCTTCGCACCAGGAAATCCACGCTGAATTGACACATGCTGGTTTTAGAATAACAATCTCTCTCATGCATACAGTACACAGTGCCCTGTGAGACAAACTTCTGAAATGTATTTGTAGATGAATACACTGTGCCACCTGGAGTTTTAATAAACCCAAACAAATTATTTTCTCTCCATCTCATATAATTTTATTTATGAATAAAGTATTCAGATTTTGCGCAAGAGTTTACTCCCATGAATCAGGAATTCATGAATAGATTTGCAACTGCTCTGAGAAAGGCTCATTGGCTCATCGGCTCATCACAAATCACTACTAACTCTGTAATTTGTCAGTATATTTTGGATACAGGAAAAAGGAGGAAAGAAAAGAGGTGAAGATGGGTGCAAGTGCACTACACAAGTGGATCTTTCAGAATATTTTCGAATGTCAATATTGTGGGTAAGAATCACGAGAGCTACCGCTGCAGAGAAATCTGTAACAATTGTCACTTGGGGCATTTTCACTCCTTTTCCTCTCTCTCACTTGTGCCTGCCTTAGCAGCTATTTTGGCTGTTGCACAGCTTTATTGCATCTTCAGAATTCTTTCTGGCTCAAGTGCATTTAAATAGATACGTCCGAGGCGGAGGTATTGCTATGTTGCTCCTGGTGCAATTGCCTCTCTTTAGGGAACACTTCTTTTTGTCCTGACTTTTTATCTGGAGAAACCACTAACTAACACCAGAAGAATTTTGTGGTGAATGTGTGTCTATAGGTTTTTATTTTATATGGAAAGAGCAAATATCTACAGCTACAGTTAAAGTACTTGTACTTTAACAGCAGAGAATGTAGCAAGTACAAAAAGGTGAGAATATGAATCACATTCCTTTCCTTATAACAGACAGAATGTGTCCATTTTCGTCACCTGAAGAAAGGTTCCTACTTTAGCAATATGAACAGCTCTTGAAACTGATATAGGCTTTTCAAGATAAGAAAGTTACCAGCTGAAGCTGGAAGAAATCCATCTATTCAGAAAATAATACAGCTTTCAGCTTTGCCTATCTAGTAAACAAAGAAGAAAAAGAAAAAAAGCACTACCCATCTTCTGAGGACCTGCAAGCATGCGGCAATATATTCTTGCCAATGCTATGAGAATGAAAAAAATCTCACTTGAACTGTCAGTCTACGTATTCTATTCTTTTTTCTCCTTGGGGAAGCCAAATTACTGCTGGTGTCAGTAGATTCAGAAGAAACTTTTAAAACCCCCACTGGCTTGATTTTAATTTTTTCCTATTAGAATAGTAGGTTAATTTATGTGAAATTTTACTTACACACACAAACAACTTGAAGAAGGGAACAAAACCTACCCACTGAGTTGCTGGGTGTGAACAAGAGTTTTCAACACAAGCCCCTGCTTCCAAAATGGCTCAGGATTAAATGAGACTGGTTAGCCAGCTGTGTGGGTTGCCAGATGGAGTCTCGTGTTTACTGATATGGGTATACTGTATCCACCATCCAAAGCCTTGGGTTTTGTTTTTCTTTTTATTCAACACTGTATTAGTCCTTGGCTATGAGTCTGACTCATCTTTCTTGGTCTGTGGTTTTTATCTAATTGACATAGCAAGGCAAAACTACCCCATGGGGCAACTGTTTATGTCCTATCCCAAGTTCAGAAGCCTGGGGTTTGGGATCCGAGCACCACTTTCTTCTTACAAGGCAACCACAGTCTGCTTTCCTAACAGAAGTCCTTGCAAGAATGCCTAGATAAGTGACTTGGTAAAGTTTTCAAAATAAAATAATTTTCAGTAAATGTGAATTTTTATGGATTTTTAAAAAATTTCTTTTACTTTTATTTAAATTGCAACTTAAGTGGAGATCATTAAAAGAAGAGTAAGCTTCAAGTGAGAAGAGTTAGACATAGCCCAGGAGAAATATCCCATGGCTCTTACTGCTATTTGGTAGATGATTATCTGGGAAATGTAAGAAGAACAATTACTTCAGCTATTAAAAATTATCAAAGTGTACCTGGAAGCCTTGCAAGGGTATGAAACTTCACAGGTGATCAAAAGATGTGCATGGACTCAAGATCACTCCATAGAAAAATGAAGAAGTGGTGCTGCTTCATTCCCAGCTGTATTGAAGACTTGGTCTTTGATCATATTTTGGACAAATGCTCAGTAATGTTACAGAGCAGAGAACTTCTGGCTTACATGAGCATCAAAGGAAGAGTAACATCTACAGGATATGAAGAGAATCCAGTGAGTAGCAGGGATGCCAAGCTATCCTTCACAGGATGCACACATCTGAAGCAAACCCTGAGGCAGCTAGCACACATTGCTGCAATCCAGAAAAGATGAACAAAAAGCTAAGGAAGTCAGAACAAAGTACCAGTCCTGAAATCTTAAATCCCTCCAATACAGTGCCAGACAGCTTGAAGTGGCTTAGAAAGCAATGTGCAGGTAGTCCTGAATCAAAAAGCCTGCAGCCCTCAGCAATTGGTTCAGCACTCTCCTGCACACGCAGGGGACATTTTCACTTACTGAGGTGATCATGCCCTGGCATGCATGCATTGCATCAAAAGGCAGACTGAGCAAAAGTCCTTGGAAAATACCAGGATGAAGCCACTGCTGAAGTCACGTGAGTTAATCCAGCTCTGGGACTGAAGACCTACGGTCTGAGGGACAAAGGCCAGGGAAGTCAGCAGTGGTGGCAAACGCACCGTGCGTGCCATTTTTCTTCCACGGCATTAAACTGCTAGCTCTGCAGAACAAGCAGTACTCTGACAACACGTTACAGTAAATTCCCACCTTTGATACATGGCAGGCAATCCAGCAAAGCACCTAGAAAGCAAGAGTTCAAGGCTGGTCAAATGGTTGGGGCCAAATGCCACAAGAGATGAGGGATGACAGATGTGTATAGGATCGGACTTTGCTAAGTTGCTGAGGAGGAATCTCATTGGATTTAAGAGAAGACAGCTGCATTCAGGAGGAAGACAGGCTGTTGCTAATAGGTAGCTGTGAGTGAGGTGCTTTGGCATCTGCCAAGATGACATGTGATTGTTTTATTTATTTTTGAAAGGGACAAGGTCAGGAAGAAGGGAGACCACATTGTATCTACTTTGAGCATCTTCCAGTGGTCCAGAGCACACTGAATTTTGGAGCTCCACAGTCTGGGCTCCACCTTCTTTTGGTTTCTTCCCTCATTCTTTACTCCCTTATGTCCAGATCCTGCTGAGCCGCCCAGAGCCAGTGGGAAGTGAGGGATCTCAGTTGTGCACACCTGGGACCACACGTGCAGCTCAAGGCTGCTGTCCTGGCTGAGATATGGCCCCCCAGTTAGACTTGGTGAACTTCTGCTTCTATTTTCTACCAGTACTCCGCAAAACGGTTTCCGTGTTTTCAAGGAAATATGTCCTATTTTTAAATCTCCACCTGTGGACAAAAATAGGTGGAGCAATCAATTTAATGGTTAGACATCATGAGTGGAAAACCACTTTTCATCACCATTGAGGCAACTTCTATTTCCTTCTGTCACAAAGCAGAAATAATAATGTTTTCATGTAAAGGACTTAAATTAAATTAACTTTTTCAGCTGAAAAGAAAGTATTGTTTTTATCAAAAAGATAATGGTTTTGACAATTGGTCAAGCAAGACATTGTCTTTTTTATTTTAAACACCATTTATCACCTGTAGACTTCAGTGGTTTCAAAAACAAAATCAGAAATACCATTTAAGTTCTCCTTGCCTCCTGCTACTCACTTCATGTTATTTTCTCTGGTGTAAGATGGACAAACCATTAAGCAATCAGTGAAAGGGCTTGTTTTCCCTTTAGAACTAAAAACAAGTTAATGGATGTGAAAATATGGGAAATTCACCCATATTTTATTAAAGAATGTGTTAATATGTCTTCTTCAGGGATTTACTCAGTGTGAAAAAATGCAGATTCCATTACTTATAAAAGCGCAAAGGGAACGTGATGTACACTGATAAAAAAATAAAGCCTTTCAGAAAATAACAGGCAACTCACTGGGGCATCACTGACCTATTCCTTTCTCACTTATTAAATGAATCTGAGGACCGTTTCGGGATTGTATTGATCGTGTTTTTAAAATGACAGGTGACCTCCAAGTCAGTTCACAGACCAGTGTCTCTTAGTGAAGCACAGAGCTGCTTGTCAATGGTGCCCTCGGAACTGCAATAGACATTGATAGACAAGACCTTCAGCTGGCTATTTAAAACATGCAGATTTTACCGATTAGACTGGCCTTTTTTGTTGGGTTTTTTGTTGTCATTGCTGTTGCTTGGGAGTATTTAATGAGCTTTAATTGATTAGGTGTTTAGTATTACACTACATTAAAAGAATGTGTGCAATACCATAGTTAAGAATTTGTATTCACCAACTTTGTAATGCAAAGGTTTTGCTGCAGCTTTGTAAAAAAATTATGTTTTTAGCTATAAATATATTCTCTAGTAAAAATACTAAGTGTAAAATCTTGACTCTTATTTCTGTTTTGAAAAAGATTATGTGAAATTTCTGTAAGTTAAGCAGGCTTTTCTACTAAAATATAATGAGTATTTGCTACTTATGGCACAACTCAGTGAGATCAGTTTTACAGGTGTCAGTATATTTGTAGTACCTCAAACTTTGCTGCAGCTTTTTAGTGTTAGAAAGGTGAAAACAAATGATGATCTATCTTTTATTTAATATCTACCATATTGTTACATATGCGTGCATGTTTTATTTCAAATGCAGCAACCATGTAAGAGAAATGCCGTCTTTAGGAAAGGTGGGTGTTACATTTATTTTCTCAGAACCTGATTTTGCTCTTGCAGTATCCATTGTCTACATAATACTTCATTATAAGGTGTTATTCAAAAAAAGAAACCTTGATCACAATTGCAGCGTTTATTAAATTTGAAGGAAGAAAAAATAATCAATAATCATTCCTTCCTTCCTGACTTCCTCTGCAAAGAAGTTTTCCCGGTTTTGATTTTACTTTAAGAGAAGAGTGAATGTTATAAATTTGTAATTGAATCTAGGTTCAACCACATTAGCAATTCCTCCAGCTCACCAAGATGATAATTTTCTAAAGTTCTTTCATCAAAAGCATTTACCTCAAACATATTTGCAATTTCCTCTTCAATTTTTTCCTCTTTGAATTAGATTACTCTCCTCTTTGTTTCACCCCCCAAAAATGCTAATTAAAATGGTTCTGGACCAAATGCAGACTACTCTGTGAGGTTATAGCACATCGCTTTCTATCTTGACAATTTTAATATAACAATAATTCTCTATGTGATTGTTCTTAATGTCAGTTGCACAGACCTGGTTTTTCACATTGTAGATAAATTTGAACTCTTTCAATACCTTTTTTCCCATTTTAAAGTTCAACTCTCATGATTTCTGAGTGAAATTATTCACACTATTTGACATGAATCCCATTTATCCTTTCCCAAATCCCATATATTTAAAAGTTTAAGTGAAGCCATGGATGTCATATATTAACTCCCACAAAGGGAAGAATTCAACCCCAAATCTCTAAAGGTGACATTAAGAGTATCATATTCTGCCCAAGTGTAGTGCAGGCAGACTTCAGACACATTTGTCTCAGTTAGGATGGACACAAGCCTCTCTGCAATTTGAGCTGAAGAACCACGGCCCAGCTCAGAAGTCATAGTTGCATTTATCCTGCCCCTGAGATAATGCTTCTTGCCTCTCAGTAAAGAATAAACCCTCTGTTGCTGTCAGTATATGTGGAGCGTGAACCAGACCCAGCTGAAGTTCAACCAGCTTGGGAAAATTTACTTTTTCTAAATAAATTCAGAGCTGCAGAAGGCAATTCAGACTACTTATTTTTCAAACATCACCATTAAAAATCAGTTGTTAGAAGTATCCCTAGGCCAACTGGTTTGGGTGAGCGCTCTAGAAGCAGAAAATTGTGCTCTGCCCCACCTTTTGTCAGCTTGGGAGAATTTGTATTCATGGTCACGGAGAGCGTGTCAAACTGCATGTGCAGAGCCCAAATGCTTGCCTTTTCTTATTCCAGACAGGCATCATTTCAGTCTGGGAGGGGTGGGCAACCATAAATAAGGAGCCTGATTCTGTCACCTGATGATTAAGACACATTATTTACAGGAGGACAGCACCAGGTCCTGGCCCTTGTGCCTGGTACTTTTGTGCATTTTCCTTCACCATTAGTAGGTAAAAGAGATTTTGGACAGGAATGGGAAACATGACATTCCTCCTCCATACTCTTCTAGAAAATACAACCATTTCTGGGTGATCTGAACAGATTATTTCTTTTTAATTGAGAGAAAATCAAAAGAGTATCAGAAAACATATGTTACTGTAAAGTCAATGATTCAATACCTCAGTTATATTTGCAATACATAGTTGCATCATTAGCAATTTGTAAAAGTCTTGCTAATCTCATAATGAAAGCCCAGAAACAGATTTTGGAAGTTACAGTGGCTCTGAAATCCAAATTGCTCACAAACTCAGCAATATTAAAAAGGCAAAATGTACAAGAAATAAGCTGTCTCAAAATCCTTCAAGCAGTATCCACAGTGTTGGAAAATAATTCTGTGTCATCAGAGTGCCAAAATGCTGGTCCAGCAAAAAGTCCTCTGACAAAGATTTTTAAAGGCCTGTGGTTTTTTAAAACCTTTCTAGTAATGAGAAATTGATGCCTTAGAATTCTAAGGGAGATAAATCCATTAATTGTCAGGTTTTTTTCTATTATTTTCAGGGCATGGAATATCTGGAATATTAGCTGGAAAAATAGATTTCAATTTAAAAAAACAAAACAAAACCAAACCAGCTTTTCATGACTGTGTTTATTTTCATGATCTTTCCATATACAGCTTTTGAATTTGTTCTTACATTCTTTTCTTGAGCAAAGAGCTTAACGCAAGTTCTCGACAGTGGTTTAGAAATTTATGCTATGGTCTGTTCCATTCTAAGGTAATGACCAAAGAGTAAAGGCATTTCATTTTTACATTAAATGGGAAAATCACAGTGGATATTGGTAAGTAAATTAATTTTAATGGCTACTCTATCTCTTATTACAAGTTATTCCCACACCAGTTTTACATCTCCATATGATATGATGTACCTTGGAGTTTTGACTCTTTGGGGGAAGGGGCTGTGCCTTAAATTAAATCCATGCAGTTATTCTCATGAGTGTAAAGTGTTAATCAAAGCTGTTGTTTCTAATGACATAATAACTTCATTCTAACTAATCTTTGCAAGTGAAGGGATGCTATCTGTTGAAACAGTAAAATAGTCAGTAAGAGTATGTATTCAGAAAAGTTTCTATCGAAGTACAGATGCTATACAAATATGTCTAAGATTTATATATGAGATCACAATGAAACTAGGGGAGGAGACAAAGAGATTTCCTAGTTGCCTTTGTCACGTGCCTATGGATAAAATTTTAAAGGGCTTACTAGCCAGGAGTGTCATAAATAAAGCAGGAATTGGGCCAAAAGGCAATCCATGGCAAGGGCAAGTTTTCTGGTAGGTGACTATGACTTCACCAGCTGACAGGGCAAAAAGAATGAATAATCTGAAGTGAAAATAATTATTCGCCTTTTAATTTTAGAAAAAAACCTATTTAAATATCCCTTTCCTTAGGCTACAGGACAGCAACTATGGAAAAACAATGCAAAATTAAGGAGGCTGATCAAAATTTGCAGCTTCTGAGGTAGCATGCTCATATTCTTCATACAATAAAGTAACAGCATTGTTGTACATGGTAGGGTTGTCCTTCTGAGTTGTCCTTCACATTGTAGCCCTCATATTTACTAACCTGGAGCATACTTGTAATGAAAATGCATTTCATAAATAAATCAGGTAATTTCCCACAACAAAAGCTTTGAGATGAAATCCTACCCCTATATATTCAACAGGAAAATCTCCATTAATCATAAAGCAGGTAGTATTTTACCCTTTATCTTTTAAGAGTCTCACATTATGAAAGCATAATGAGAAGCTGGTTTGCTTGTGCCATTACCAATACAACCCTCTATCAGAGCTTTATGCTAATACCAAGCTTTGTGTTGGCTTCACTCTCGAGGTTTCCTCCCATTTCAGTGAAATAAAATAGTCTACCTATAACAATATAACATATCCTAATTGGGATGGTGGAAAATGAAACATGCTTCTGTTATTGCAGGGATCCAAGCACCTTGGAATTATTCTATAAATGCAGTGTGTGCGTTATTTAAATGGAGTCTGACTGTATTGAACGGTGCACTAAGCCTTTACCTACCTTTCTGTCTTCAAAGTTTTGAGCTAACACTGACTGAGTACAGCAGGTATGGTCATACATTTGTATTAAATGAAGGAATAGCTTTTCTGTCAAGGACTAGGAAGGAAAATTGTCATGGTAGTGTGAGCTTAAGGGTCAAAAATGGAGGCTCTAAAAAAGAAGATGGAGAAGTTGACTGCAGAAGAGGAAAGAAAAAAATCCAGACAAGACAGATTTTTAGATAGACTAAAAAAATGAGTGGAAAAATAAGTGTGAGAGTACTTTCAGCAAACAGGAGAAAAAAGTACTGTTTAGAATTTCAACATTCCTGTTCATAACAAACCCTGCTAACACATCTGAGTGCATTAGCTTCAGTTCCCTCACTTTGTTTACACTTCTAGCTAATATTGTTTGTTTGTTTACTCAGCTTATTTTTATTTGGCACACCAAATGCTATGGGTCTCATCAGGAAAATCTTTCATCACAGCTTTATTGCAGCTTCATACTGACAACCTCAAGCATTCAAAAATAGAGAATGTGCCACAAAAATCATAACATTGTCTTTAAATAGTCAAGAAGTGACATAAATAGATGTGAACTCTGTGTAGGTTGCCATCTCATTTCTGAGTTGTTACATTACACTTGCTTTATACATCAGGCTGTGTATTTGAAAAATAAAAAAAAAAAAACCAAAAAATTACTGGACTACTTAGCAGCTGGGGTTTGATGAAAATTATTTAATTTTATTCACACATTAAAATTTTGAGTGTGGATAATATAGATTACTGAAAGAATTATCTTTACTCCTGGATATTTCTTTGAAATATTGAAGATTTTTAAAGATCAAGAAAATGTGAAAACTTCAGCTAACAGCTGGACAATCATTTGAAAGGACCAACATCAACATGTACTGCTAAAAGTATCTTGATCTGAAGTTACTGTACACCTTTAAATAATTATATTCATGTTATTACTGAATATTATAGACTGAGATTAATTGTTGAAGATAGAAATGCTACAATAATATCTATTATGTTGCACTTTCAAACTACCTCTTCCAGGATATGACAGAACTGGAACAAGCTGTGCTATGTGATTTAGTGATTTCCCCAATGTCCTAGTGTGCATTTTGTTTACAGCTAGGCATTGCAACTACCAAAGCTTTTATTTTAATTTTTTTTTCCTTGTATAAAACCACTCCAAATATTCAGCATTAAGAAAATATCAGAAGGCATCCTGCAGATCAGGTTATAAAATTTCTTCATCCATTTACATTTTATGGAGTTCAATAAAATTGGTTACAGGTTGTAAAATGTAAATCCTGGATCCTCGTCTTGTGATGGAAAATGCATAGTTATGCAATGCATAGCATTGATCCATGTTAAGCATCTGTCTGTCTATTTACTTACTTGTTTGTTTAAATAGCCATACAATGGATTCAGGTAACTAGTTATGCAGCCTATGCTAGTTAAAAAGTACGTAATGGAAATCTCTCTGGAGTCTCAGGGCGGTGCATGCTGCAGCAGCCTGGCAGAATTGTGAAGTCCATGAGCTACATTCACCAGACAGTGGTTTCCTGAGAGTAGCTGAAATTTTGAGGTGTGTTCTGCAAATCTGTAAGGGGCTGGCATTTGCCATTTCACAACTTGCTCCTTTCTGTGGGCGAAAATGCCAGAGACAGATTAAACAATCACAGGCAAGCTTGTTTGTACTTGTTAGAAAAGCACGTTCTGTGCAAAGGACTGGTTCATTTGTCATGTTTCCTATCATAGTCTAAATTTTTTTCCAATCAAAACCAAAAATATCTTTTAAATTTCAGTGACTGTGCAAGCAACTGAATGTGGGGATTTCTGTTTATGAGCAAAACACAAATACTTATTATAAACTATGCTCAGATTCTTGGTAGGAAGACCAACAAAAGAAGGGTTCTCCTCTCTTTTTTGATGCGCGCATCTCGTACGTTTTACCTCCTTTGGATGAACGTACCAAATGTTTCTGGTAGTACTGT
The DNA here is from genome assembly GCA_013397115.1 of Edolisoma coerulescens. Taxonomy (NCBI): domain Eukaryota; kingdom Metazoa; phylum Chordata; class Aves; order Passeriformes; family Campephagidae; genus Edolisoma; species Edolisoma coerulescens. Next base: position 62,689 of record VWZW01000314.1, on the reverse strand, counting down.
GGCAGCACAGCTTGAACTTTGTCTGAAGTCAGATCCTAAATAGGTGCATGCAGTTTCAGACCATCTTTAATGTCTTTTGAATTTGAATCTTTACTTTTGTCATTTTTATATAGCTTTTTATATTTTTTAATTTATATTTAATGCAGGATGATAAGCAAATCACTAATTCTGAACAATACCACATTTATTTACCCACAGTAAGACTTTCATTTTGATAGTAAATGCACTGGAACATTCCTCTTAAATATACTTCTATTTTCAGCCATTCTTTGAATATATGGCTATTCAATTTAGCAGCACAGAAGGCAAGTACTGTAAACACCACAATCCATTTATGGAAAGTAAAAATAATTCATGGAGTTTCTAATCCAAGAAAGCAAGTATGAGTGACCAAATGGAACTGCAGACTAAGACTTATCTACCATAGGTCATGCTGTGGTAAAGATTTACTGTAAAAAAAAATGGCCGAAATTAATAAAAAAAAGAAAGGTGGTTTAAATATTAGTTACTGGTCTCCTCAAACAATCTTCCTGCCAGGAAATTTGTCTGGGGAAGTTGAACACTTTCCCAGTTAAGCTATATGGGCACAATTCCTATCTTTTGAAATAAATCATCTATAGAAATGTCTTTGCAGAAAAAATCTTTACTGTGATTAAAATGTAATTGCTCACTGGGAACTTGCTGCATAATTCAGTATCTGTCTCTATAATGGGAACAAACTGTATGGCTTGAGCATGCTTTTAGATGCAGATTGAGCTCTTTTCTATCTCCAAGATGAAAAGAAGCCTTGGACTTCTCTGATAACTGCATTTGATTTTAGAATGAAAGAAGACAGACAAATTGGGCAAGTAAAATTTCAAGATCAAAGCTCCATCACAGAATCTTTTACAAGCCTGAGAAACAGAATACAATGGTTAGGGTGCTTTTAGTCAAAGGTGTATCAAAAGTGGATGCTTGATTTTAGAGACAGTTTTTCTTTATTCTTGGACTAGCACAGAGTGGATGCAACCTAGAAGTCAAAAAAAACTAGATTAGAGGGGAAAAATAGCTATGTTCAGGAAAACATTTGCTTGTCCATTGCTGAGGTGACTGAAGTAAACTTCAAAAGAAGGTATTCATATCCCTTATACTTTAGTATATTAATCTTGGCTTTGTAATTTATCTGCCAAGGATTATGAGGAGGCAAACCCCAGAAGTGCTCAAAGTTGTTTCATTAAAAAATTTAAACCCCCCCCCCCCCCCCCAACTCTAGCATTGTATTAGGCTTGGTCTCAGTCTAACATCTTTATTTTCTATTCCAAGGCTTTAGAAAAGTAACAAAAGTGAAGGGGAAAGGTAAGGGTTCTCCAATAACACCTTTTCACTTAGCTGATCCATATCATGATTAAATCAGTGTTTAGGTCACATTAACCACTCACTTTTCCTACTATTATTTCCATTTTAGGTAGTTCTAGTGAACATAAGATAACTTCTTTTGTTCATATAAAAATGAAATTGAGAAATAAAATTTCAGAGAAAGAAATGGCCCAGTACTCTTGTAAAATTCCCAGCTTCTCAGAAATACTCTCAGACCACTAATATATAGACTAAAACCCAGAACTTTGCATCTACAAAGATGATATTTTCACTTTAGCTTTATCCACGATCAGTCACAGTGGGCTCTCAAGAAAACTAGCTCACCAGGTGTAGTGTCTCTCTCAGAGCTCTGGGAGTTCCTGGTAACATAACTCACCTCCGTCATATTTCAGTATTCTGAGAAAGCAAAGATAAGTGAGAGAATTGGGGGTGTTTGCAGTTGCTGATTCATTTGGCAACAGGACATGCCATAAATTGTGAAGCAGGTGGTGTTTCCTACAGGCTGAGCGTTTGATGCCCAGGTATGTTGCATTGTCTTAGTCCAGATGGCAAAACACATATATCTGAGAGCAGGACATAGCCTGCTAGGCTTTGAGCAAGTGGATATAATGCATTCTTATAACTGCTGATGTCCCTCAGAGAGCAATCCAGCAGCCCTCCCAACATAATTTATCGTGGCCATGAAGCACCTGGCTGTAGCTGCAAGCACATCCAAGTATTTTCTGCACTTGTCACACCTTCTGCCCTTTTTACCTTCAGTATCATCTGGTCGACTTTTTCATCTGGGAGCTGGTAACTGGTAAGGACTGGATTATTTTAATGGTGTTGGGGGTTTTTTGTGGAAAACAGACAAGGGGAGTATCTGTGGTGCATGAGGGATGCTCGCACTGGAGTCCACAGCACTTCACAATACAAATTATGTTAGCTGTTACATGGATCCAGACAGTGTCCAGTGGTGCTGCCTCTGCTGCCAAGGTGTGTGTGTTCATGTTCCTGAATATAAACGTATGCAGGCACATAGAGTCTTTAGGAAGAGGAAGAATATATACAGTGCTTAATGCCTTCTGAACAGAAAATATTTGAATTTCAGTTTCCAAAGGGAAGTCACTGAGCCTGTGAAATAGGCCGGGAAGAAAGCAAGCAGGGAAATCAGTTCCCTTTACCTCCTTGAGCATGGATGGGGAAGTTTAGCAATAGAATATAAAGCCTCAGTATAGGAAACATGATTCAAGACAGACAGAGGGAAAGGAAAAACATGAGAAAAGTGGAACCATAGTGGTAGGCTTCTTCCCAGAGGATTTTTTTGTTCTGCTACATGTTTTCAAGGCAATTGATGGCTGGTTGTTCAGGACACCTACTGTCAATTTTTTACAGCTCTGAAAAAACATTCTGATGTAATTATTCTGTGACTTTCCAAATGTCAGTGTTCTAAAGGAAATGCTGGGACTAGGAGAACTTCAGAGAAAAAAATCATAGTTAATTTTGGCTAAATAAAATGAATAATTTGCTTAATCAATCAGAAAACGTGTTTTACACAATGCAGAGCGTGCGGCAAACAATATAAGAAATCAGAGGTGGTTTTTTTCCTAAAACAAAACTTTCATTAATTTTTGACTACATCTCAGTTTGAAGTGTACTGTTTACCCAAATGTCTCCTTTTTTCTTAGTTTTACTCCTTTCCATGTAACAATAACAATTTGAGTCACAGCTGCTTCACTGGAAAAACATCCTCCATTTCAATGCAAAGGAGTAAATCTGTTTAAAAAAGCTTCAGTGTTAGATTAAACTGATCTATTTCACTTGCACAAAAATGGACTGAAAATTAACATGATCAGTTATGGCGTCTCAGCTGCAAGGCTGGTAACAAGCAGCTGTGAAGGATAATTTCATAAACTATTTCATCTAGAAGCCTAAGAGCATTTCTATTTGTGCCCTGAAAAATTGAGAAGTCCTGTAAACTCTTAGTGCGTGGGCTAGTTACAGGGAATATGAGTTTGTTTATGTCTGCTTATAATTAACAAGCAAATCACCACAGACATGTTTTGAAAGTGGATTGCACCTTGCAAATGACTGTGGATATTTAGATACTTAAGAGCTTCTGTGCTAAACTGCACGTGGACTCAAATAAAGAACAAGTCAAGAAAGAAGAGTGTAAGTGGCAGAAAACAAGATTTTTTTTTTTTTGGTAAAGAAATGCAAAAGCACTATCAACAAAGCAAAAACTGTTAGCCTAAGTAGATAGTGTGAAGCAAGAAAAGCAAAACTCAGCGAGTAATTTTCTATCAGCTGTTGAAATCTCCATTTGACTGTTGTTTGCCAACCTTGTGGTAAAGTGAAGACCTGAAAAGGCATGTCTCAGTTATCATGGGATAATTGATGTCTAACCACACATGTCTAATGTTCTGAGATGCCTTAAGATATCCTCCCTCGCTTTTCAGCTGCTCCTTTCAAAGGGTGCAGAATTCCCAAGGCTCACGTAATTTTCGCCAGGCTTGTGTAGATATCTTAGAAATGCTGCAGCATCTCAAATGGTAGGTGACATATCCATTTAGGTAAATGAATTTAGGTATCTGAGCAGAATTCCACTCTCTTCAAGGGAATACTAGAATGAAACTAGTAGGGAGAAATGCAAAGTAAAGACTTCTGGACTTCTGATTCGGGTGAGGGTTTCACTTTGCTAAACATTTTATTGAGTGACGACTCAGCCCTCACCAAAATTTCTTGAAACAGATTTTGTGTTGCCTTTTCTGGGGAAACAGTTCAGGAATATACAGACTATTACTGTGAGAAAATACTGCAAAACATGCAAAACTAAAATGAGACTATGAATTTCCAGCTGTGTCACAAAACACTTGTTTTTGCTCAATACATGCACAGAACAAGAGTTTCTAAAAGCTTAGAGTATGCAGTTTTAAACAAATGCTAAAAAATTAAAGTTCAAAACAAATAAAAGATCTGACATGATTACAGCTGTCTTACAGATAAAAGAAGCAGTGACATGCACATGGTCCCCTCTTAACAGGCTACTAAATTGTTTATCTTAAGGTAATAATTCTAGTTTTAACACAGAAAGTAGAGCTTACCGGGAGGGTGACTAAAAGTTATATTAGAATCAGAAAAAAAGTAGTTAGTAGGAAATGCAAGCAAACATATAGCCAAACTTCTCTCCACGTGCTAGACTCAGATATCCTTAAATAATTTTCCTGGGAGACTTGCCTAATGATGGAGGCTGTACAACCTCCCCAGCCACCTATTCCAGTGTTCTTACATTCAAAAGATGTGTTCAATTGTTTTTCCTAAAATGTCTTTCTCCTTTTCCGTTTTATTTGCTATTTATATGGGAACAGAATATTCCCTCCCTCTTAGCTTGTTCCCTCCTCAATGAGATAATGAATTTTTCCCAATACTGTAGTATTTACAAACATGACTTTGTCAAGCACAGGTTACCATTCACTTTGAAGAGAAGTACAGTGACTCTTTCTACTCAAATGCAGTCTTCACTGCAAACATTGAACCCATTCCACCACTTCAGGTTATGGGACAACTAGTACAAGTACAGAGAAATTAATAGTAATATTCTCCTAGATGAATGACTAACAAGATCTATTAATGGTGTTCAGGAATTATTTTTGTCAGTAAGCAAATCATAGCTTCAAACAATCTTGTATTCAGTACTTGTACCAGGGGATATCCACATTTAATGACCTTTACCATCCTTCAAATTTGATGAGAAAATTTTGAAAGAAAAACCTATACTTAGGGGATAGCTGTATTATTTTAGAAAATACTAATCTTGAAACTGGATGATTCAGTACATATATTTTAAACCAGTTGAGACATATTGGATTGAAACCTTGAATGCCATGTAATTATCAGCTATTGTTGTCCAACATTTTGTCTTGAGAACTGAAGGTTCAGATGTGTTGAAATGTTGCTGTAACAGCAGGACACTGCATAGAAAAGACAGCAATATCCCAGAATATAAGGTATTGTAAAAATCATAATGAAAACTATGTTTGAGGAGGGATAAGTCAACAAAGTTTTTCCAGAAGGAGATCTCGCCTAAAAAAATAATATAAACAAATATTAGCATCATACATTTTAAACCTCAGGGTATCCAAGAAAGGGTAATAAAAACCCAAACAAAACAAAACACAAAACCAAACCAAACAGAAAAAACTCTAATTATATCAGTCACAGCAGATAAAAAATTTGGAAACAAACCATTAAATAAGCAGTCTTTTTCCCAATAAAAGGCACTCAAATTAGGTCCCTCTTTCTCCTAGTATGTGTTGTTCAGCATACTCATGAATTATCCGAAAGAGAAGGTAAGTAGTGAGAATAAAATTTGCTGTTAACTTTAAATTATTCAGGATTATAAACATAAAAAAATACTGTAAAGATGTGCAGAAGGATGTCAAAATATTGACTGACTATGTAATAAAGTAGCAAATGAAATTCAGTGTTGATTAGTGCAAATTAGCACACATAGGAAAACAAGCCAAACTATATACAATGACTGATTCTAACCAGCTACTGCCAGAGAGGGCTGGGAGCTATGATTTACTGAAAATGGTTATATGAACATTTTGATTTCATGTTCATTGTTGAAAAAAAGGAAATTTTAAGAACTACTGGATAATAAACATAAAAACAGCTGAAATAACCCTTATATAATAATGTGCTGAATCTTGAATATATGGACTTCTGATTCCTCCTTTTGAAAAGAGTGCAGTAGAACCCATAGAGGTAGAGAAAATAAACGAGTTTTATTGAAGATTTCTACACAATGATTTCTGTGCAAAGAGAAGTTAAATATACTAGATCTCATTGAAAGAAGGAGCTGGAGAATAATGTGAAATAAAATCACTTACATGAGAAATTAAATTGGAAGTCCTTATTCAGCGGATGAAGTGGGATCAATATGATTTTTGACATGATAGTGGACTTTAAAAAATATATATACATAAACTATTACACCCATTGTTACCAACGAGATGTTAAGTAATTATTAAACCCATGAATGGAAAGCACATTATCAACTATAAAATATGAAGAGACAGCATTGGACTGCTTCAGGTCATCAGAGATGCAGATTGTTTAATGCCGGCAAGCATCACTCTACATTTGGGTCCTTCACAGTTGGCTAAAATTTGCAGAGGGGACCCTTTCAAGAGATAGTTGCTGGAGTAGATACCCAGGGCAAGGTTGTGAACTCAGTGGTACTCCTGTAGAAACTTGTATTCTCATATCTGCATTCCGAAAACGATTAAATGATGGCCATGGTAGGCCAAGCTTCATCCACGAGAACTTTCTTTCTTCGAGAAAGAAGTTTCAGGGGAGGGAAATGATGCTGATGATAAAGAGACCACTTTGGTTCATCTGTTTTGTCACAACTCTGGGCAGATCCAGCTCCCTGGAAGGCCTTAGAGGAGTGAAAGGCAGCTCTGTTCAGTGTCAACCTCTGCCTCCCTGTTTTATGCTTTTCCTTGCTTGATTGTCATCCCTTTTCCATTTTAGGGCACAATAGATTTTAAGCTGCCTTCACATCCCAGTGCCCTGGTCTGAAAGCATATCTAGCACATCTGAGGCCAGCTATGGAGCATTAGGACATCCTCCAACATCCATGCCAGTGCTGAGACTCGGAGTGTTGCACAGCCTCGCGCTGCTGGCCACATGTAATGGGAGCAGAGCCCTCAATAAAAGGCTTTACTAGCCCTCTTTATGAACACAAGGAAAAATACCAAAGTGCTTTGGCTGCAAAAGGTTCTCCTTTTAGGAAAGATACCAGAATACATGTTAGAGATTGGATGTAATGACCTCTACTTCTTTGGAGGATGACAGGGTTTGCAGAAAGCAATTACAGTCTGCCCACTGGAAACCTCCCAAATTATGGCAGCAATGATTTTGTAGCAAACACAACAGAAAGCCAACTGCAAACATAGAGAGAAGCTTCTTGTATTTTCAGTGCTAGTTATTTTAACAAAAAGCAGGTTTTTTTTCAGAAGGAATGAGTCCTCTCACATTATTAATCAGCAGGTGGTACATACAGGAGCTCTGCAGCCCAGAAATAGGGAGACAAATACAATTTTTCTTGCTTTGTAAGAACAACTGATGGATCTTCCTTAATGCCTGAATTTAAACTGGAAAAAATATCTTGATTCAAAATTACTTTCACTGTACTTATTACAGGCAGAAACCAGAACAGGAAGCCTTACTTTTGCTTCTGTTTTAAATCTACCAATTAATTCCTCTATTTCACTGTCTCAATTTTGTTAGGTTTATTATACAAACACTGTTTTACTTCAACATTAATGATGCTCCATTTTCCTACTTTTCCATTTTAGGATTTTTTTCTATATATGTTTGATTGTATAAATAAATACATGGATATATAAAATGAAACATACGCAAATGAAATTCCAGATAGTGAATCCATGCTTTTATTTTATAAATGTTTTACTTTGGAATACTTCTTCAACAGAGCTGCGGTAGAGAGTTGACCTTGTATTGGATAAACTGAATTTAGAGACTAAATTCTACTACTTGTCTATTTCATAGATGTAAATTCCTAGGAAAGTACCTAAAATAATCCCTCTTTTTTGGACTACATCTACTTTAGTAGGCACCAAGACTTAGGAAATATGTCCCTTTGGGACAAACAGTTCCTTAAGGACAATATCATCTAAACTTACAGCAATTTTGCACTGAGGCTTGGTGCAAGAGTTTCATGTGACATTTCAATTTGGACCAATCTGTTTATAGCCTTACTGGCAAAAAAGTAGAGAAAGACACCCCAGAGGGGAAATAGAAAAAACTGTTGCTCTGTGAGCCAGTTTTCATTGAAATATAAGCTGTACATGCAACATACCCATTGACATGGTAGTAGGCTGGTGTGGTGCCCAGGTAATACTGGATGCAGTGTGTTTACCAGGGTGCAGCAACAGGCTGGTACTGCCAGCACACATTTAAGGTGCTTGGTGCTACGTCTACCTTGTAACACTGAGCCTAACAAATTCAATCACGTCTGTGTTAGCTCAGCTGCTCTTGCGCTGCACTCTGCTATGCAGTGTAAGCATGGATGATGTTTCTTCCCAACAAGCTAGAATTACTTGTTTTTAAAATAAAAGCTAATGTACTTTCACGTTCTTGGGGTTTTGCACCATCTTGTATTTATGCTTATGTTCCAACTTTACGTACTACCATAAAACCTGTTTGTGTTATGAAGCTTTTTTACACACAAAATTTATTTTTTATACATCATTGATGATGCTGCTCTAATAGGAAAAGGTTTATTTTTTTTTAGCTTTTCTAAATGTTACAATATGAAACTGGTTCAGTTGTTCTATACTTAATATACTCTTAGTTCAGCTATGCGTGCAATATTTCTGTAATTGAATCTCCTGTATTGGTAGGGCAGTAGCAAACCACAAACTCTATGTAGAGTATAACACAAGAATAATATGTCAAACAAATTGTGTGGAGAAATGTTCTTATCATATCATATGAAAAAAAAAGGGGATGGAAATATTAAGAAGAAAATCAATATATCTTCAACAACAAAAGACAATTATTTGAGGGAGGTGATACTTCATGTAGTTAATCCTTTATCTCTACTCTTCTATAATGTTACAACAGCTTGGGCAATATTGCACACTCATGACAAAAAACAATTAAGCCCAGGGAAGTGTATAAACTCTTATTCTTTTTGATTCATATGTCACATGTACTGTCACTCAGAACACGATGATATATAAACCCTCTTCTAGGGACAGCAGCCCCATGTCAAAATATAAGGAGCCTGATGTTTGCTATCTCCTTAGTTCTCCATGTTCTATAATCACGACCATCTCACTTTACATTAAAATAAATACCTAACTTCCACGTGACACAAAATCTCTTACATCAGAAGGATTCTTTAATGAGAATTGTTTTCATGCTAAAGTTTGTGAGAACCTAATCCATGGCTATAGTATACTATTTTGTCAGGTTAACAGTTCCTGTATGTTCCCTCTGTTGTCTATTTAGCTTTTTAGTTTGTCATTAGTCACTAGAAACTAAAGCTGTATTTTAATTTGAATACAAGTCCCTGTGTTGATAGTCTTTGGAAGCCAAACTTTGTCTCAAGAGAAATTTTACAGTTGAGTTGCTTGCAAAGCTCTCATTTATTTCTGATGAAGTAGCATGGTACATGCATAACAAAACTTGGAATGACTGAAAAAAAAGGATAATCTTGTCACACTGATAATTTAAATTAATAAAATGGAAAAATCCTAGTCCATGAACTACTGTTGCCCCAAAAGGACAAGATATTCCAGTTATTTGGAAGCTCTTGAATTATCAGAAAATTATTAATTCAAATCCAGCAAAATGAAAAAGTGTAGCACACCTTCATGTACATTCTCCATCAAAAAGGCATTAAAACTCTGACAATGAACTTGATGCTGTTTTTTAACATTATCTTCAATCAAATATGGAATAGATGGTTACATCTATGACTTGTCAAATTCTCTAGCAAAGCTTTTCAAAAGTTTTGAGAAAAAAGAGCCATCCCTTTTTCTCAGAATAATGATAGCTGGAAAGTAGACTTTTTAGAAAATAATGCCTCAGAAGAACAGCAGATTTCTTGAGCAAGATGTAAATCTTTACAGCTGTTCCCTCTTTAAGCACTTGGCAGCATGCAGTGGTGCACTATACTTGACCAACAAAAGCAGTGGAGTGTGAGTAAAAATACCGATAAAATTTGAGGCTAATCCTCTCTCAAAGTGGACTCTACCTCCTTTTAAAGCACAGCTAGTGAATTCCATATACTCATCTTCTTTGGTATTTTCAATGCTATTGATTTACAGGGAACATTAATTTCTTGAGAAAAACTCTGTTACTATCTTACTCCAGCTGACTGTGAACTATTAAAACGTGCTTATCAGAGTTTTGTGGGGAATAGCGCTGGAGGTTAACTTCATGTAATGCTCTGATAAGTCCTGAAATGGTAGAATTTTGGCTTGTCTTTCAACCGAGTATTAAGTAAGCTGGCATTAAAAAACAGGATTTAAACAGCTCTATGTCCAAGTCTGCTGCATCATTGACCTTACATATAAATGAGCAGCAGAGAGTAAACAGCAGATACTCCGCTCTGTTTGCTTGTGCAGCAGTCATTTCAGATGGCAGTGTCTTAGTGCAAGGTATTATTGCTTGTTTGTTGAAAGAAAAGATTCTATAAATGAAGGTAAAAGGAAGAGGGAATTGGCTCATGATGCTATATTTTGCCCTAGTCCACAGGAGAGACACAAAAGGGTGTCAGCCTTCCCAGTGCTCAAGGCATTCCAGCAGAGACCATGGCACACAGACCTGGAAGAACCTGCCCTTATAAAGCGAATTCCTTCAGTCACAGTGAGATGGCTGACTGTTTTATGTCCAATAAACTGTGACACAATTTCCTGCCTTTATTTCCCAACGTGATAAAACGTTTTTCATAATGCACCACATAGTGTTAGTGCAGTCTCTACCACTGTGTTCTGTATTTTTCATCCTGGAAAGGACTCTGGCAAATGGAAGCAAAGCAAACAAGCAAACAAAACCTCTTTTTATCCTCTGGTCTTCTTCCTTTAATAGAATATAAATGCCACCTTTTATTCAAGAAAACAAAACAACACTGTCACTAAAAGATGCTGTCTGTCGTAAAGCTCATGGTGTTTTGAGTTGAGAAAAAGGACAATTAAACACAATAAAGTAGAAAAGGAAACCATGGGGAAATTTAACATGAAAGTAAAAAGTGATCCAGGATCCTGAATATCAGATTTGTAATGTAGTTCTCTCTCTCTTCAGGGGAATAAAGTTAGTTATAGAAAACATTTACACAATATTCTGAAGTTCCTCTCTGTAAAGATACATGAATTGCAAGTGTCTGACTCAGTACAGAAATATCTGAGGCTATCAGAAATCTCTAAAACTGTGCTTGGCTTTGGTAGCATAATTTCAGCGTTATCATCTATTAATAGATACAAAAATAGTCAATGAAAATTTATTATTGATTCCATGATCAGTGCAGCTTCCTCTAAAAAAACCCACAACTTCAGCAAAAATGGTCCTTGTTTGAAAGGCCTACATGAATCTCTTCTCAGGACTGCCAGGTATGGCACTTGCCATGAAGAATTAAATAGCAACAGACAGTGTTCTTGTTGAAATAACCTGTGGATGTGATAATGGAAATATACAAGTGAGGGGAAGTTGCTGATAAGAGTTACAGTAAATCAATGAAGCTTTAAAAACTCAAGGAAAACATCTAAACTTGCAAGACATGGCTCAGGTAGAAACTACTCGGTGGCAGATTGCAGAGCAAAGCTCCAAGTTCATTGAGATAAATGAGCAAAAGGTGGTGCTGGACCAACAGATTCAATTGCTTTGCCTAACCAAAGATGCCTAGAGCTGTTTGGGCTGCCCTGGTCTATCCTCCTAGACCCTTGGTTGCAACTCCAGAAGGACACAGGCCACCCCTGTATCATATCTGCCATCCCTGTGTGCTGTCCAGGATGCATTAAGCTGTGTCAAATAGCATCAGATTCCTCTGTGTGGTCGACTGACACTTTCATTGTTCAGAGTATGTTTTAATATGTGCAATATCAGTTTGTATTTCTTAGTCTTCTAATAATACCATAGAAAACTTGAATTTATGCTTCTTGACTGGTTCTAAATTCTTTACCCCATCCCCTCTTCCTCCTGACTGGTACTACATTAAGAATTAAATAATAAAGGAAGAGAAGCTTGAAAAAAGAACAAATCACTCAACAAAAAATATTAATTAAATAGGTCAGACCGAAGTTCACATAGGGTGTTACATGAACCAAAATTCATAATCATTCATCTGATAATGATTTATAGATGATGTTTAGGAAAAAAATTGAAAGTGTGATACTTTTTTCTCAGGCTATTTTCCCAGCTTTAAACCATCTACACTACAGGGACTTCCTGAAGCGTAAGTGATATCTTTGTGTTGATACATTTGTCTTCCACAGCTATCCGAGGTCAACCAATCATTTATTCCAAGTGAGTGACTTGATTGTTTGCAAGGAGTTTATTGACAAGAAAGTAAAAGTTGCTGTTATGGTTGAGAATGAAGTAATTGGGCAGTGCAGGTGATTTAACCAGTTTCTGGATAGTTCCTTTAGAGAAAAAAGAAAAAAATAGATTTTCCTGTTTCTGAACATAATGATCTCACATACAGCGTGACTTCAATTGTGTAATTTCAAATGTCAAGATGCGATGGTAGCAAAATGTTCTTTATATTGGTTTCGCAATCAAAAGTAGGATGAGTTGCGTTTTATAAAAAAGAACACCAATGTCAACAAGAAGAATGACAATATTTGTTCAAGTGTGGCCCAGCAGAGAAAAAACTTCAAAAAATAATTTAAAGGTGTTATACAATGTAGTTGAAAGACAAATTTGTAGTGAGAGACAGCTTCTTTTTTTCATTGTGTCAGAACAAAGTTGCCTGTTTGTTAAGGAAAGATATGTCAAAAGAGGATCTAAATCCAGGATCAGTTCTGCCCCACAGAATACATCAATATCTTGAAACTCATGTGAAGTGATAGTGATAAACTCTTTGTTTTATGTATAATCTACAGAATCATCTAACAAAATCACACCCTTTTTTAATATATATTTTGAGGTTTACTAATTACACACATTTTTTACACTGAGAATCTTAAATCCTTAAGAACACATGTTATAAAAAGTTTATGACTTCCATGTAAATCAGGGAAAAAAAATTGTTACTTAGTTTTAGTTGAATCCCTTTGTTCATGCATAAAATCTCACTTTTCCACTTCTTTCCCCAAGGAGAAGCCTAATGTGCAGCTTTTACCAATCTAGCTTCCTCACTGTCATTAAAGCTGAAAGGAAGAATAAGAGGAAGAACATACACTGCTTTTCCATAATCATGAACTGGTGTATTGTCTCTTCCATATGGCTTACAGCCCTATTTCAGGAACATATACATTGGATTGACCCCTGTGTGACCTAAGATTAAACTGTTACAGGAAAAAAATAAGTAACAAGGGGCAGCTTAAAGCTAAGTGTGCTCCAGGCAGGGAGATGGAGAGCCTGGTTGCACATGCAGGGGAAATAAGCTGGCTGAATAAACCCTCCATGGAGCAAACTGATGGCACCTTTCCCTCCCCCTGCAGCCAACCACATAAACTTCCATCATTCCTGCAGACACTGTGCTTGTAAGCAAATGTGCTCTTGAAATGTTTCAGGCTTTTTACTGATAGAAATTTCTTAGAATATTTATCCAGAGAATATGCACTCTGTTTTAAATGCTCTCCTGGAAAAGAGCACAAAACCATCATGGGTTTTGCTCCAGACCTTGCTACCTTGCTTTGAGTGACAAGTGAGTAAGACAGGACAAGTCCTTGAAAGTCTCACCAGAGAACAATGATTACACTTCAGGACCTCTATGCTTGAAATATATGTCATGGAAAGAAAATGAGAATATTTTTGCTGTTGGATTTTAGTGTATAACAAATCATGTACCAGCATGTTTTGGAGCACGTGTGTCTAGATGCCCCTCAGAGTTATAACTAAGACAAGAAAGTGACTTTGCTTGTGGTCTGGGTTTTTATTTTTCCTTTTAAAAATTTGATTGTTTCAAAGTATGAGTTATTTCTTTGCTTATCTCTTTATTTTGAATACTTTCACCTTCTTTTTAGTCTTTTTTCTTACTCCTAGATTCCTACTCTCCTTTTTCTTCTCAATGTCTTCTTTTTCTTTTCTTTTTGATGCTCAAAAAGAACACGAAGTGAAGCTGGTAAAGAACAACAGAAAAAAATATTATCTGCTTTAAAAAAATAACTATTTTAATGCTTTATTTTTGGTTCTTTTTATTCCTGGATTACAATGCACCTAATTTTTGTAGCAAGCTATAGTAGTCACTGTTCCATTTTTCTGTCTCTTATGGTGTGGAATTTTTGTTGTGCTACAATGTCTTCAGAAACAGATAAAGTTCTTAAGCCTCTATCTTTCAAAACCTGAAAGTATACAAGGATAATCTGAATTTATGACCAGTGTATGTGATACATTGTCCTGTAGACTACAGTAGTTCAGGATCATCTTACCCTTCTTTTAAGAGAACAGCAATCTCTAGGAGATGAGACAGTAAAGGGTAAAGGGAAAAGTTGAGCCAACACTCTCTGTCTGAAATGCAGTGGATGTTGAATCTGTAAATTAAATGCTGGCAACATGGAAAAGAATGGCAAAACTCTATCTGATTTCAGCAGAGTGGAATTTTATCACCACTTTAATGAGACAAGCAATGAGAATTATATGAAAAACATCTTTTTTTTTTTAACAAACACAGGCTTCAGACACAATTTTACGTATCAATGTTTAACCTATCACCTTAGAATAGGTTTTATCACCTTAGAATATGTTTCACTGATGGCAGTTCTGAAAAGGAGCCTAAAATATTGTGTGGATCATAAAATGTGAGAGAAAAGTAATATCTGAATTTAAAAAACTCTAATTTTTTAGCAAATTTCTATTCCCATCTTTTCTCTTATATCTCTGATCTTGATAGTGAACTGTATTTATTTTGTGATAGCTTCCAAAGTGCCAGTAAATAAGCATGAATGACAGTGAGTTTAAGGAACACTCTCCTATGCCACCTGATTTTCATATTACTGCAGCAAAGGGATGCTACCAACTCACACAATATATTTTTTCTTTGTCCACTTTTTTAACAAACTTTCACAGTGTTGTCATCCTTCACACTATTGTTACAATTTTTTTTAATAGCTAATGTTTTACATAAGTGTCTAGCTCTTGAAAGTGATGATTTTGTAAATAATTTCAGATTTCATTATAAAGCATATCTAGTGTCTAATCTTTACAGCTGTGAAGACCTAAGTAGCCCCCACCTTACAAGGAAGCATTAGAGCCTTTTGCTAGCTTTCAAATATCATGATTTTTAGACATTTGGGATCAGGAATTACGAACCTTTGGGCAGTCTTCCCGTATATCATACCATTTATTTCAGTCAGACTCTGACTTGATTCTTCATTCCTATATGCCTTTTTTTTCTCTGCTTATTCTTTTTTTTTCTCCCTCCACCATTTTCCTTTAGTAACACTTCAAAAACTTGACGAGGTGCCAGTATTTACTTCCACAGAATTATTCATCTTACATTCATACTGATGTTAGTAAGATATGGATCATGTCACGTGAGATGACCGTTCAGAGAGAATGGGAACATCCAAACAACTCCTTATTTCTTTCTGTCTTATCAGCTTATTGGTACTCCAGCTCCATTGCTCAAAAGAGATACTTTTTCTAATTTTCCGGATGTCTTCTACTTCAAAAGTGATTAGAGCTAGTAAGCTGTTTTCTGTTCTTTTAAATTAATGATCACAGACTTTATTCCCTACAGAAAGATGCTTAAAATGTACATAGCAAATGAAGATTAATAGCTAAGTCTTTAAAACTTTAGGTTAAAAAAAGTAATAATAATAATAAATTAATCCAAAATATTAAAAAAAATCTGTGGTACTCTGTTCTCAGTTGTCTGTGTGTATAAATCAACCGAAAGAAAAAAGCAATTCAGTAGGAGTGAATTTGCAATACACAGTATTACACCAGAATCATCGTACTGTAGATTTTATTGGCAATAAAAAAGGAATAAAACTCAATAAAAAGGAAAATGTGTTAAAAAAATAAAACCTTATGAGTTTTTTTCTGTGTGGTATCTTATGCAGTAGCATTAGAATTTTCATTTCTAGACAACTAGAATGAGTAAAGAAAACTACATTTTTTTGTGGGTCAACACTTTTTTGTCATTATGTTTTTCTGGTTTTATATGATATCTCCGAGCCATTTTACTAGTTGGAATATCTAGACTATTGTGGAAAGGGGTTCTGTTTTGTCAAATAATATACTTAAGCAAACAAAGGAGCAAGGTCTCGTTCCCATTATAAGTGCATACATACTACATACGTATATATATACACGCATGTGTATAAACACAGATGCTCTTTTTTTCAATGATATTTCAAGGCATTGTTCTGGGAAGATTGTTTTCTTTACCCTTGACTTGTGTTAAATATTCCACTCAGGTTATGGAAGATGGTTGTCTGATTGCTTGCCCTATTTTTCTTTGCCAGAACAGATAGACTATGCTTATCTATTAAAAGCACTCCGGAGCTACATTAAGCTTGGATACCTGTGGAGCTTGTCAGCACAGGTTCTCACACAGGTCACTGCTTGATGGGGCAGCCACAAGAACAGAATAACAAGCACTATTTGATATGGGAAACGCACATCTGTGTCTTTTCCGTATCAGCATACTGATGAGAAATCCTTTGGATAATGAAATAGAAAAGCTCTCTAGGTAATTTTGGTGCTTTTTTTTTTTTTCACTTTTCTAGCTCTTGTTGTCTCTGATGTAACTATTTTTATTCTTGAATCACAGAAAGATTTAAAACCTTTGTAGTGGTTGGGATACTTGTGCATCACTTCCAGTTCTTGGAGAGATGTCTCATCTCAGAAAAGAGCCCACAAACACAGATAAATAGTTGACCACCTGAAAAAACAGAAGGATTGGAAATAAGATCCATCAGAGATGATTTGGCATAAAATTATACTATGGCTATGATTTTAGGGATTGTGTTCCGTTGTGCAGGCACAGATGTCCACCAGCTTGGGACACCTGAGGAAGCTGTTTATATATCTACGAAAACCCAAGCTGGGAGTCACAGGAGACCTGCAGTTTTCTAGAGGTGGAAACTAGGTGGGCCAAGTCCCAACATGTAAAAATGCCCAAGACACTTATAGTCAAGAAAAGAACTTGCACTCCATTAAGTTTTGCTTTTCGTTATTGTATTGCTATTTAAGGCCTTAACCCTGGGCTCAATTCAGGTGCCCATGTACAGGTGATGGTTAAAGGTGGGATTCCCAGTGACAGCCTGCCCAGATTTAGATGGTCTCTGGTGGTGGTAGCTTGTCATACAGCTCCTGTGTCACAGCTGATAAACCTATGCAGCTGTCTCACCTTCTCCAGAGCATCACAGATTTTACCAGATACTTATTTATGGACACCTGCTTCAAATCTCTGTATACTCCTATCTATAAGTTGTCCATAGAGAAAAAACACATTGTAAAGATACTGGTAAATTTTTTCAATATTGCATAAGAAGATACTCTCTACCATTCTGAACCATTCTTACACAATAATGCGTGCCAGGTATTGCCCTCAATTCCCATCATTTTGGAGCTTCCATATTCCTTTTTAACTGAATGCCTTTATTACTCTTTTGTGCAGAAAATCTACTGGAACAGCCAGAACTACTGTATTCTCATGTAAAGACCAGTGCACGTGATGTTTCTATTTTCAGGATATACTTGAAATACCATAGTGTTTTTGTTTCATATATGCCTGCTGTTTTAAACCCTTGACCTTTAAAAGCAAAAAATAGCTATAAATCCACCCATTAATGTATTTTCTGGCACTTTCCTTTCAACATAGAACTCTTACTTCCACACTGTTCAAGTTTCAGAGTGTAACAGAATTTACTATAGATAAATATTTATCTGTATAGCCATAAACCATAGCAGATGTGCTATCAGTTTATGCTGCATAACCTGGGTCTTAGACAATTGCCTAAAACAGATTCAGTAACTTTCCAGAATACATCATGCAGTACCTGGTTATCATCTGAATGACATTCCTTCATTTTATGTGTCTGTTTGAGTCATTAAAAATTTTTAAGGAAGGATTTCACAAACTAGAATTCCATTAAGCAGATAATGAAAAAATTACAACAAAATAGCAGCAAGTGAAATTTCATTATCCTTATTCTGAATTTTTTTTTAATATTTTTTTTTTTTTTATTTTAAAGAGCTCTCCAGTTTGACTCTCTTCTCTCCTTTGCAAACTGAGCTTCATTGAAGCTCTAGTGCTACTTCTAAATTTTCAGTATAACTACATACATTGTATAGCTGTACCATATAATTTTAGGAATTAAATTTTTTTCTTCTTGTTTTAGACACTAAATTAGAGATAGACATCTTTTGACCATAGATCTATCTTCAGGCAAGATTCCTCAGTCAGTTCTGTTTGTGAGATGAATGGGTGTCTGAGATCACCCAGCCTTCAGACTGCTGTTTTCAAGATGCAGCTGTGCTTAGGAATCTGTATAGATTCTGTCTGTCCCACTAAATAGGAAAGGGGGCAGATATGAGTCCTGAAGCTTGGAGTCAAGTCCAACAGGCTTGACACATCTATACTACTATCTTCTACCTAAACTGCTTAGACCTATTCTCTTCTAAACCATTTTTTTTTCCCAAGAGCTAGGTCAGAGTGGTCCAAACTAAATATAGAGGAAGTTACCAGTTAAGCAGCGGTTCAATCGAGCATCCAATGCTCAATTTCACTCCCTGGGTCTCTTTTACCTAGCAGCGTGAGTGCATCCATGAAGAAACTGAAGGTACCATAGATTTGTGTCAATGCTTTAAGTGAAGAAAAAAATAACCCTGGAAAAATTATTTCTTTAAATATACCTCCCTTATTCAGGAATACATGATTTTTGAGTTTTTTGTGGAAGTGATGACTTAGGGAGCCTCTTGGTTTCTTTCCTAGTCCTAACTTGTGTGAAAATATTGTTTAAAATTTCAGGTTCACAAGAGTGTTTCACTGTTTTGTATTAAGCAAATATCATGTGCTGGACATGGTATCTGGAAATGCAAAGAAAGAACTCTATCACACTAATATTTATAATCAACTTTTTAATAAACTAATTTAGAATTAAAAGATAGCAGGTGACTAGTAGGAAAAAAGCTTTAGAGCGTGAGTATTGTGTAGAGTGACACAGAAAGAGCACAAGTGTGAGCGGGACAGTGCTACTTTCTCCTGGACTAAAGATTCTTGCCATACTTCATAAAATTGTTGCTGTATCCTTCTATTTCTCTACAATTTTTCCTCCTAGCTGGGAGACTCATAGGCCAGCTGGAGGTTAGGTACTTTCTAAACAGTACGTAAGGCGGCTTCTGTGGAACAGTGTTTGCTGTGGTGAATTAAGGACATCTGATGCTTTTCCTATACAATAATAGTATACATCAACTAATACAAATTTTAAAAATGATAAAATAAAATTATTAAAATATGTTTAGCAAAACAAGTTGCATAATCTTACTCTGGATAGGAAATTTCAAATCTTCAGGTCATCGGATAACCATAGGCTTTTCAGTTCATCAGGTCACCATAGGTTTTTCAGGTCATCAGGTCATGGGATTTTTAAATTCCACTTTTCACTCAGTAATTGGATTTTGACAACAGTCTCTTGCTGTGTCTTTGCTACTTTTTTTTTTTGTGCCGTGGTTGTTTATTTAACTTTTCCTGCCATGCGCACACCTAAATGATCGGTCCAGAAAGTAAGATCTGTGAACCCGCGTTAATTTGGATGGGCAAAGGAGCTTCTGAAGTGTGCAGTATGGAATGTGGAAGCTTACAGAGTAGTCACATGACAATAATGTTTTATCCAAATAGCACCTTCATTAATTGACACCAAACATTTAACTCTGGGAAATATAGCTACTGTAAGAATGCAGATGTAAAAACCAGCAGCCCAATTCACCATTCTCCCCCAACATATGCATCCTCAGCAAAGTACAGGCAAAATCTCCTACCAAACAAGGGCAGTAGCAACAATTGCTCCAGGAATATCCCCAGAAACAAGAGGTTAGTCTACTGATGGGCATATGGCAAACAGGCTCTGTACCTTAATTCAAAACACAATTGAAGAAATTGTTGGGAGAATGGAAAGACATACATTAAGAAATTTCTAACATTATTTTTGAGAGTCTTAATCCTATGTGAGTGGATTTGATCTGAAACATGTTATGCAAATACTTTTACTACTCTGTTACAAAGTTAATATCTTTAGTCCTAAATTAGTTTTTTTCTTCTGAAGTATATCTTCTTGATTTTTTGGGACCTGTATTTCATAAAGGTCAGGTCGGTTTCTGGTATTCTGTTATCAGAAAAGTGTTCACCTTCTATGATACTATTCAAAAGTGCTTAACACTAAGCTAGAACAGCATTCATATTGAATTGGAGGTGATGAATAATTCATACAATCTGATTTAACTTTTTTCCTTGACATTAGATGATAATTTAGCATAGGGTGCAATTAATGATTTCTAAGATACTGACATTCAAGGTTGTGCTTAGTAACACCTAGAAAATTTGAGAAAAACATGCTTTCACAATTAATTTAATGCAGTAGCTACTCTTTGTCACTCTTATGGTGTGCAAAATTGTACTGCATGTGTTTATGGCTTCTCTAGATATTTAGAATGCACTCAGTAATGCTAGCATGGAAATATAAGATGAGAGATTTCTTAATATCCTATCATCAAGTTTTGACAACCTTGGCATTTCCACATTGGCTTTGGGAAGATTTCCAGACTTGTAATTCACTTTATGTCTGTGTACACTGCCTTTTCCTTTATGCATAATGATTTTAGATACTATGTCATACACAATCTAAAACCAAGACCCAAGACTGAACTGAGGAGAGCTATTATGAAATACTAATAGTAATGTTATTAAAGATGATTGATCTTTGCCACTGTTTAAAAATTTGTCAAGATTTCAATTCTCTTTTCTAGATTCTGCCATAGATTTTATACATAACCTCAGGAAAGCAGCCTGAGGTCAAACTTTCAGTGTTGGATATGTAGGTATGTGCCTGTTGTGCCTACTTCTCTTGAGCAAAATGTTAATAATTCCTTGTACTCCAGAAGGTGTGAGACCTAGGATGTTTAACATTTGTTGACCTCAGACTGAACTGGGGAATCAGAAAGTATGATGGCATATGCTGGTACCTCTTCTTTCCGGGAAGCAGAAAAGCCTGTAGCAAGGACAAAACCTGATGCAAGTTTGCATAGGGTGTGGTGAGATTGCATTTTCATCTGCAGGTTGGTTGTCTCTGCCACAAGGGAACACTAAGTGCATGTCTATGAGCAGCTTGGGTGGGAACTGCTTCAGACGGCCCAGTGTTTCCACGGTACTAAATGTATGCCAACCTGTTGTCACTTTTACCAAATATGGAATTGTACTCTGGTTCTCTTTGTTGTTTTGTTTTGGTGGTTTTGTTTTGTTGTTGTTGTTGTCATTGTTGTCGTGGGGTGTTTTGGTTTTGGTATTTTTTACAGAATACTTAGAACAGGCTTTGCAGTAGATACTCGGAAATAACAGATTAAACTTCTTGCAGAATACTTATCCCCAGCACGTTCCAACAACCTTGAGATTCAATGACAGCTTTACTCCCACAGTTTTAAACCCATTTCAGTCATCTGATTTTCATGTCACTGCTAATGAATCCCACTGGCAGAGTTAAGAATTTTGCCCTAAAACACACTTCATTATCATTCTCTGAAGCTTTCTACTGTGGGAGGTGGCAGTGGACAGCAAATTTGAAGAACAATTCCTGTTGTGTTGCAAAGGTCAAACAACCATATTGGTTTAGGGAGTGTCACTGATGCTCATTTCTTTCTTTCTGAAGCGTCATTTATCTTCTAGGAGTCAACAACTTTCTGAGCTAGAATCAACCCATTAGTGATTGTCATCAGAATGCTGCTGAGCTAGTACAGGTCTGATATCTTCTTGTTTTACAAAATATGATGAATGAAATGTACTTCGTGACAGTAAGTCTAAAGATTTAGAGCTGGAATGGCTTTGGAGGTTTCCAAAATAATTTCTTCGTAAGTTGACTTAGACTATCATAAACTATGGAATCTCAGAATTTATTTTGTGACAAATCCTGCAGTCTTTATTCTACTCTAAAGCAAAATAGTGAATTACCACACTTCTTACTCCTCACATGGCATGTAAAATAGGGCTAATTAGAATAAAATAATTTATATTAGAATGGGTCCTAAGATGAAAACAGTTTAAAAATATTGTTGCAGTTTAGATAATAAATTAAAAGAAATTATGTTATCCTGGGGATCATAACTTCTAGCACTAAGCTTGATATAGAACCACTTTCTTTCAAGACTTTCTTGTCTGAAGACAAAATAAACATAAATTCCAACATAGGAATAGGTTTGGTTAGATTTTACTTTATTCATTAATGATTCCTTTTCCTTCATTTTGAGAAACTCCTTATCCTACCTTACTGTTTTGAGTAAGGATATATTTGAAATGTCACATGAATAATTTTTTTTTTTTTAAATCAAACCAATATAAGTTTGGGTGGGAAACAACAAAATTGACCTTGAAAGATGCACAGTACATTTTTGACTTTTTTTGCAGATAAGATGTAATTCATATCCTAGCATAGGAGTAAGATGCTTTTTGTGGTAAAACCTCTGTTTTGAGAAACCTCGCCTGGTTAGGCCTGAGAAAGTCAGTTTTCAGTACCCAAAGTACTCACCTCCTAAATTTCCTACATTTGTAAATATCCCAACATGCCTAATTTATGACTTTATTTGCTTTAGCATTTCTCTATTGTCACAGAAGAGACACAGGTATTTTGAGTGATTTAGAATTTATTTGGATCATTTCTCTCTATTGGCTGCAGAATGAAATGTTATTACTTCAAGTGAAAAGCATAATTCTGTAGGTAGTGCTTATATGCACTTTGCAGCTACACTAATCCACAGACAACTACTTGTGCTGTAGAAAAATACACCTTTAGATTAGTATAGTTGCAAAGAAAGACAATTTGGATGATCCAGAAGCCTGGATGTCTGGATGAGAAGTAAAATAATTTAGTTTATCTAGACTAACAAAAAAACCCCATGAGCTGTATTTGCTGTCTATGGATGTTTTGGAATTCAAAAGAAGGTAAGATTTACTTTAGCTGAAGAACAAAAAGAAAACTAGACTATGCGTAAGATATATTTAAAGAGGAAATCAGATAAAGCTTTTTAACCACTAGAATACTGTGATTATGTTGCGACTTTCCAGTAAACCTTCTATTGTCTTTTGGATGAGAAATACATGCAGATATTCCTGTAACTGTGTTGGAAGCCCATATGCATTATTGTGGCACAATTTCAGTACTATCTGCCCTATAATCCAAAAATCTATAACTTTGTGTTGTGCTGGATATTTAAAAAAACTAATCAATTTTTTTCCACTGGTAAATTGATTTGTGATTCAAAATGTAGTCATTAGGCAGTATAAGTGTATCTTTTATCAGCTGCAGTCTATACTATGTGTATGATACATAATAAATTATAAAATTATAATATTAAAATATAATTTAATACAGTATATATACATTTTTTTCTGAAATGTTAGCAAACATGTTTTCTGGATTCTTTTGAGAGCATATACAAGTATGTATGTGTACACACATACAGATATATAAACTTATTTTTACACAACCCTTCAAAATTTCTGATTTTAGTTTCCATAATTTTAGACCACCAGCACAAAAAAAAATTATCATAGTTTCTTTCCCTGCTGTTCCCCCNTATTAGAATGGGTCCTAAGATGAAAACAGTTTAAAAATATTGTTGCAGTTTAGATAATAAATTAAAAGAAATTATGTTATCCTGGGGATCATAACTTCTAGCACTAAGCTTGATATAGAACCACTTTCTTTCAAGACTTTCTTGTCTGAAGACAAAATAAACATAAATTCCAACATAGGAATAGGTTTGGTTAGATTTTACTTTATTCATTAATGATTCCTTTTCCTTCATTTTGAGAAACTCCTTATCCTACCTTACTGTTTTGAGTAAGGATATATTTGAAATGTCACATGAATAATTTTTTTTTTTTTTAAATCAAACCAATATAAGTTTGGGTGGGAAACAACAAAATTGACCTTGAAAGATGCACAGTACATTTTTGACTTTTTTTGCAGATAAGATGTAATTCATATCCTAGCATAGGAGTAAGATGCTTTTTGTGGTAAAACCTCTGTTTTGAGAAACCTCGCCTGGTTAGGCCTGAGAAAGTCAGTTTTCAGTACCCAAAGTACTCACCTCCTAAATTTCCTACATTTGTAAATATCCCAACATGCCTAATTTATGACTTTATTTGCTTTAGCATTTCTCTATTGTCACAGAAGAGACACAGGTATTTTGAGTGATTTAGAATTTATTTGGATCATTTCTCTCTATTGGCTGCAGAATGAAATGTTATTACTTCAAGTGAAAAGCATAATTCTGTAGGTAGTGCTTATATGCACTTTGCAGCTACACTAATCCACAGACAACTACTTGTGCTGTAGAAAAATACACCTTTAGATTAGTATAGTTGCAAAGAAAGACAATTTGGATGATCCAGAAGCGTGGATGTCTGGATGAGAAGTAAAATAATTTAGTTTATCTAGACTAACAAAAAAACCCCATGAGCTGTATTTGCTGTCTATGGATGTTTTGGAATTCAAAAGAAGGTAAGATTTACTTTAGCTGAAGAACAAAAAGAAAACTAGACTATGCGTAAGATATATTTAAAGAGGAAATCAGATAAAGCTTTTTAACCACTAGAATACTGTGATTATGTTGCGACTTTCCAGTAAACCTTCTATTGTCTTTTGGATGAGAAATACATGCAGATATTCCTGTAACTGTGTTGGAAGCCCATATGCATTATTGTGGCACAATTTCAGTACTATCTGCCCTATAATCCAAAAATCTATAACTTTGTGTTGTGCTGGATATTTAAAAAAACTAATCAATTTTTTTCCACTGGTAAATTGATTTGTGATTCAAAATGTAGTCATTAGGCAGTATAAGTGTATCTTTTATCAGCTGCAGTCTATACTATGTGTATGATACATAATAAATTATAAAATTATAATATTAAAATATAATTTAATACAGTATATATACATTTTTTTCTGAAATGTTAGCAAACATGTTTTCTGGATTCTTTTGAGAGCATATACAAGTATGTATGTGTACACACATACAGATATATAAACTTATTTTTACACAACCCTTCAAAATTTCTGATTTTAGTTTCCATAATTTTAGACCACCAGCACAAAAAAAATTATCATAGTTTCTTTCCCTGCTGTTCCCCCTCTTCTGCTGCCTAATAAGCTATACCAGAACCACTGAAAAAACAGAAGAGAAAACTGTTTATTGGAGCACAGAAGGTACTTAAAAGGGAAGACTCAGGTTAACTTGAAAGGAATTTTGAAGAAATTACTTTTTTTTTCTTTTTTGAATCCATGGAAATTTGTTTAGAATGTACATAATCAGTTAAAAGGAAAGGATAAAACGAATTATGTCAAAAGCAAGAAAAAAATAACTAAAACATTAACCAGCCAAAATAGTTGTTGAAGTTTTTGAGCATTCTCTTATATTATGTATTTTGAATGACTTGCTAGATCTTCAGACAGATTTATTAACTTCAGTTTTGGCCCAGACCAACTTTGTTCCCATTTAACTGTTGAGGAGTTACAGTGTCAAAGTCTTCTAAGTGCATGGTAGAAATTACTTGGAGTGAATTAATATTAATAAATTTGACCGGAGTTCGTGTTTGGATTCATTATGTTAAATCACATCAAGTGAAACTAAGTTGACTTACACAAGTGGACAGAGAAGGTAGTTGCTCCTTGTTTAAATGACTTACTCAAAAAGCATATAGTCATGCCCCTCCTAAACTGCAGGTCAGAAATTCAGTCAGAAATAAACTTTTAAACCTGTGAGGTTTTGATCACATCATCCTCATTTACTTTAATAGGATTTGGACTGTCAACCCCATAGACACTGCAGACAGTGGTAAGAGATGGGCTGCATAGAGAATTTCTCTTTTGTAACCTACCTGCTTCTTGTATTTCAGCTGAAAGTTAAACGGTATAACTAAAATAGCTCAGTGGGTACCATGAAGATTATTTCACATCCTGGTGAGCTTCATATATTCCAGAGTCTAATGGAAGGTGTAAGAGAGGCTAAAATGCATTATAGATAAGGAAGCCTGATCAAAATACAAGCTATGGGTTCATTTTTGTAAGGCATTCTCTGTGCCTACTGCAGAGAATATTTTGAGTTATTCTATACATTTAAAATTACAAAATGCTTTTTACTGCTTTTTTTTTTTCCCATTCAGCAGAGGTCTCAAAATATGCTCTGTGTACCCACTCAGGAGGCTATTCATGCTGTCCTGGCAACTTCCCAGTATAGCTGCTCTTTTTCCCATTGGAGGGGAAAAAAAGATGTAGGCACAAATACAGCGAGACTCTTGAAGGCATGTCTCATAACAATATAGATTGACAGCGAGAATGGCAAATGACAGAAAAGAATTCCCCAGTCGATTAGAAGTCTTCCTAAGCAACCTGCTCTATCTCAATACAGCTAATGAATGAAGTCTGCCTAAAATTAATTCTGATGTAGCAACAGGGGATGTGAATTGTAGAAATCTATGGCTTTGCTCTAAGGAGAAAGTGTCACCAGCCCCATGACATTTAAACTAAATATAGAGCCTGTCACTTTAAATGTCTCAGTTGATCTCAACTACTGATATAAAGCAAAGAGACAGAGCAGGTCTTTAAGATACTTAGGAGTCAAAAGGTAAAAGGTTTTATGGGCAGAATACCGTACCTTGAACTGTACTTAGAAAGAAAATTGGAAGACACAGAAAATGTTACAGGACTGGTGCAATAGTTCTTTGCACATAAAACACAACCAGTAGCAGAGAAAGCGTATGCTTTCATAAAATACACTTTCTGAGTGGTTTTCAGATGCAGATTTCACCTCAGTTTTATACTTCTGTATGTGGCCCACTAGCAGCATTTTGTAAACAAAAAAACTCCAACATTTGCATCAAGACCATATGTATTCTGATAGAAGCTGATTCAAAGACTGGAGGTACTTCAAGTAATAAGGCAAACTGAGAAGAATTACTCTTTTGTATTCTTTTGTAATTAGATATATGACTTCTCATTGTTTCTGGGACAAGACCAAGGTATTTTTATTACATCTATATAAATCTCATGTCTGTTTCATTTGTATTAGTACAGACATGTTCTTATGTTGTAATAAGGGACCAGATGCATAAAAAATTCTGCTGTCCAAATATTTAGATAATAGTGTATTCGTTCACCCCTCTAAAAATCCATGTCACAGATAAAAACCAAAACATTTTAAATCCCATGGAACTATTTATTTAAGAAATCAAACAAAGAGAAGAAAAATATATTTCTTGTCCTTCAGGACCTTTTACATCCTAGATAGTATTATAACTTACTGCTGATTAGCTGTAGAAATATCTTTTTTTTTTAATTGAGTATTTTAAATATCCACTTTACTGCTTAGTGTACATTCATCTGTTACAATTACTTTTTTCTGCAGACACATTTTGACAAAATGTTTAAATCTTAGAAAAAGAACCCAAAATAAAAGTAGCTCTTATTTTGATGGTCAAATGCTGGTATCAACTAGTGCACTAGAAAGAAGAGTCTTAGAGTTGCTGAATATCCTTCAAGTACATTCCTTAAAAATTCAACTATTTCCTCTAGAGTTCCTTAACATGGCAAATAGTGCTCATTTTTCCATGTATCTCATTCTTCATTAGCATGTGCTTAACAAACCCTCTTATGAATAAACACCCTAATTTTTCAGATGAGAAACTTATAGGACAGAAAAATCTCTCATCAAGTGTCCCATCTTATTGGCAGAAAAGTAAAACAAAAATTCCCACATGTATCTTGAATTCTGTTCTCTTAGCCCAAATAAAAACCAATTTTTTCTCCTTTGCAAGTACATTGGTGAGTAATAAATGATAACCAAAATGAAATAACAGCCCTTTTCAAACTTCAGTACTGCTTCAGTACTGAAGTACAAGCTTTAAATAAATTCAAATGTAAGAATAGTTTTAATTTTTTTTAAATTTCCTGATATCTTAATGAGCGAGCCCTGGATGTTGATTATCTCTGCTCATTTTACTTAGGTAACTAGAGGTCAGTGAAATGTTTCTTTCCTCAAAAACATAATGTTGTCTCCATAGAGTAATTTATGTTAATTCATGGTCATGTGGCCTTTCAATCCATTAATTAAATTAATGAGACTTGACTGATTTCACCTATGCACCCTTAATTAAAAACCTGAGAATGAGGAACACAAAAAAATAACATATGGCATTATTGGTGTTGTGCCCAAGAGAACTATTTAATAACAGCTCAAGATAATTTATTCTTAAAAAAACCTAGTCACTCTCTCAAAATGCATATGATAATTTGGAAACTGTGAATATTCTGACTTATAGAATCTATTCACTTTTCTCTGCATCAGTCTGGATGACTAATGCTTCATACTTCCAGTAGCAGTAAGGTGGAATAATCAAAAGATACAACTGCAAGTCTGAATTTGATTGTATCAGAACATATTTGATGAGAAGTTGTAGCTGCTCTTCTGCTGATGAGTTTTGGGTAGCTAAAACTCTGTGTCAGAGGAGTTTAGCATGTTTTCTTGACAGACTTGCCTGAAGTCTACTGAACAAAATATTTACTCAGCATATGATTTACTTTGTTTTTTACTGGATCGTTTTCTGAGGCTGTTGATGTAGCCTGGATGAAATACTAAATCTAACAGACCAAAGGAAAGAGCTGAAACAAAAAAAAATAAGACACTTTCCATTGCCATGCAAACAATAAGCAAGTGAAGGTGTCTGGAATAAAACAAATGGTGCCTGGAGATTTCAGGAAAGTGAAATTATTGACTTCTCCTAAATTAATGGCTTAATACACTTCAGTTTCTGTAGTCTTAAGAGAAATTAGGGTTCTGCACAAGCTCTACTTTATAATACGCACGTCACCATCCCAAATAACTCCTGCTGGGAATCTGCCAGGCAGCTGGTACTGAACCCCTGCCTGTGGTACCCTTCAAGGCGCCTTGAGCACAGCAGCAGGGAAAAATCAGAAGTGGAGCAGCCCTGAAGGTACTCAGATAACCAAAGGAATAGGGACAGAAAAAGAACAGACAGAAACTGCAAGTCCTTTGCTTACAAACATCTAAATTATCTGAGTTTGCCAGTGGTTCCCTGCATGCAACTGCAGCTAAAGAAATATTCAAACTTTATTCACAAGAAAAACTCTTAATTCTTGCCATCTCAAAGATGTATAATAAAGCTATAAGTCCTTCCTTTCAAGGACAGCACAATCAGTCATTTCTCAGTTGTCCTCATTCACATAGAATCATCGGACTCCCTCTTGGTAGGAGTTCCCAGGTTTCCCCTTTAGGAACTAAATTAATGCTCTGCAGATGGATTTTAGTGGCTGAATTCCAAGCTCTTTGTGTTCATTGGCAATCCATTATATCAGTTTATATGCAGACTATCTTCATTCAACTCCATGGCTAGTTTTCACCAAATGCTTTAAATACTCAGTGCTGTATTACATTTCTACTAATAAGAAATGGGTGCAAGCTGTTCACATAATATAAATATATTAATGCATAGAACTGGGAAGACTAATTAAATAAATCTCCAAATGATAGCAAATAATATAGTTATAATAATTAATAATCAATGAATGGTCTCTGTAGTGTAGGATGTTTTTAAAGTTTTTTTCCACAGTGTTTCATTAAAAAAAATAAAAAATTAAAAATACAAATACTAACAAATACAAATATTAAAATACAAAAATTATAGTTAATGGCAGTTTTGGAACTGAATGATTCTTCCTAATTTAAATTCCTCCACCAATTTTCTAGTGGTGGGAAATATCTAAATATTGCTTACTATTTTTAATCTTTTCTATTAATAAAAGTTAATAAAAATGGTGAAAAAGCATGGTTATTTTTTCACAACCATGTGGATCTTTTCTCCATATCATGTTTACATTCACTTTTTAAAGTTTAATGTATCCTTGATGATTCGACTTCCTAAAGATAATATGTGTCAGTAAGTAATCCCAGGTGTTTTAATAAAACTAAACCATAATTTAATTCATTTGATTATTCCAAGACCATCTTCCTCCTTCCCAACACTTTGTTTATCAATCTGGGCTTTCAGTGTGTTCTTTTGCCACTCAGATATTGGCTTTCTTCTACTTTAGTTCTCTGAAATAACCACAAATAAGGACAAAAGGGTGTCAATGACTGCAAAGCAAGGTCAGAAATGCAACAAGTACAGGAGGGAAGAAGCAATTGCAGCAGCACCACTTTAAATCATCCTAAACTTTTCTAGAACAGTACTTTCAGTTGTTAAAAACAACTGTATTATATGTATTTTATATGCATTTTTAATTGGCTCCTTGAGAAGCTAGACACATAAAGCCATTTTATTTCTTTGTTCTGCATTCATTTCTTTCAAATCCTTAACCAAGTCATGGTTCTTCTTGAAATACCATTTTGCTTCTTTTCAGCAATCACTGCTTCCATTAGAAATACTCATAACTAGGGAATTTCCTGCACAGAAACATACTTATCCAACCCCTGGTTAAATTGCACAACATTCAAAACAGGTCACCTAATCTCTTGTGAGTTTAGGGTGAATTCTTTGGAAAACATTAAGAAAGCAAAAGAGAGAATGAGAACATTAATTGAATTTGGTTTCCACTACTTTGGATCCAAAAAGAGAGTCATATTATCCCTATATTACTGCTGATTTTTTATCTGATCACTTTCCTGACACAAAGGATTTTAGTTACACACTTATAGTATTTTAAAGTATATTTTTTTTACCACCCCTTTTCAAACATCTGTTTTGAAATAATATTTATTACTTAATGCAAAGCAAAATTAGTGAGAGCCCACAATAGAAACTTTGGTGACACCATCTGCTTTGGAGACCTGGGACAGTTGTTTTTGGAAAGAACTCATGCTGCACTGTGAAACCCCAGAATAATATTTCTGACAAATATACAAGGTTCACGCTATGCAATATATAGGTAAGACAGCAGCCATTTCCAGCAAACACCCTGAGCAAATCAATTGGACAGCACCAGATTTACCTCCTGCTTTACCATGGAAGCAAGCCAGGGTCCTGCTACTTAGCCACCTCCCTTTCCTCTCTCCTAAAACGTGTGCACACACACAGCCAGCAGCTCTCTGTCATCCCAACTTCCACTAACATAATTTATTTGCCAAATAAAATGGAAGATTCCACCCAAATTCTGGTATCTTGAAACTCTGTCCTGTCTTATTTGGCTGGAGATAAGCTTGGTTTCATGCAGTAGGCAGTGGGGAAAGAAAAAAATAGGTAGAAAAAGGGATTTTAATGTTTCACTGGCAAAGAGCCAAAATACAGGGAGCTGTCAGGAAAATAAAGACTAGGAGATTAAATACCAAAGTTTTCTCTCTTCTACTGGTAGCTACCTGAGCTATGAGAAATGCTCGTTGTCTATATGACATGCAAGCAAAAGCATTTCAAACCAGTTTTCAGCATCTGCTTCAGTGCAGCCATTGGCTCTCCACAATACCTGTAGTCAACTGCCTGACTAGTTCAGATCACTAAAGACAGGTCTCTAAGATATTTTACCAGGTATCAAAGAGGCATAATCAATGTGTCCTAGGAGGAGAAGAAACAAAGAGTAGTCATGTTTAGAGCTGATCTACAAGTGGCAAAACCTGTGCTCCAGGGTTTTTTTGTTTCTTCTCTTAAGCAGGTTCAAGTACCCTATCTTTGGTATGATGAAGACTCAATTGAGACTGTTTTTAAGCCTTTCACTTCAGCTGAAAGACTGTAGAAAAATAAACTCCATATGCACAAATCCAGGGATATAATAAATAAGTGCAGATTTGCTTCCATTTACATCCCAGTTGAAAAAAAATCTGTTTTCTGTTCGATGTTCCAAAAGCTCTGTTTTATTTGTTAAGGAATAATAAATACATAAACAGTAGTTGAAGCATAGAAGAGCATGTAAAGAATAAAAATATACTGTAAAGACAGACCAAAAGTTTAATGATGTCAAGAAATCCTTTTTCCACTGGTTTTTTTTTCTGAGATTTTGAGCCAGACCCCACATAAAGGGTTCAGATTTTGTGAATTTTTTAATCTCAGATGTTCCAAGTTTTCATATCAAAATATACTGCTGTATAGATAGGTAAATTGACAATTTTGATGTTCTAAATATGTCAACACATGATTTTATGTTCTTTTTCCTTGTACTGGTCCTAAATTGAGTCATTTAGGTAGTCATTCACTTATCTTTTATAAGGAGCTCCTTGGTTTTCAGACAATTCAGGTGTTAATTTTGCATTTAAAAGGTAATTACGATAGAACGAATCCCTGATGCATTATTTTCTCTTACCTGAAGATCATAAAAAGGGGACAGTGGGGGACAGAAGAACTTAATTTTTTTTAATTAAAAACTTAGCAGGTCACCTTTTAATAGATTTACCTATGCAAAGGGATTTATATATATTCAGTAAAGACATAAAAGTATAGATGGCAATTAAGAACTCTCCTATGGGATATTATCATATGCAGCCTTCTTTCCCCATCTGAATAAAGCTAAGTGTTTCCTATTAGATGTCAAACGCCCTAAGAACCACTAACAATAGACATTGAAGGAAAAATCAGTTTTTAAGACATGCACAACTCCATGCAGGATTGAATCCCAGGCATGATGAATAATCTTAGGTTTCAAATTATAATTGGCATCATGCAAAGAAAGCAAAGCTGAAGAAAATTTTATTGTTCCTCATCATGTGGGCAAAAGACAGAACTCAAAATGACAGAACTGCTGGTACCCCCATGAAAATTCAGCCCTGGAACATTCCCATCCAGGGAGTTGATTAGAAGGGGAGAACTGATAAAAACCATATCTGATCAAGCTAGCATGGGATAAGGGATTCAGCAAAAGAAGATGCTCAAAACCCCAAATTCTTTTGTTTCTTAAAATGCAGATGTATATCTGTGAAGTATTAAATGTGATGTCTAGGATAGAGGATGGGAATCCCATATCTTTGGATTGTTGGCCACCTTTCAAGTTAGTGCTAGGGGAGGCAAAATCTTCCTCAGAACAAGGAAGAATAAAACTCCACTTTTATTGTACCCTTAGCTTTTTTTAAGCAGTTCTTTAATTTGCCCCTTGCAAGCATTTTGCATAATATGTCAGAGAGGGAGAGACAAGCAGTGACTTTTCGAACAATGCTTCTTTCAAAAAACATAAATGAAGGTATCCAGTAAAGCAGCGCTCTTAGGCTGCGAATTAGTCTGACCTTTATGAAAATTGCTGTGGCCAAGCCTTCAGTCTTGTAATTACAGGAACAGTTGAAGAATTAGTCTTTATGACAAAAGTCATAATTCCTTTAATCACCAGACTTCAAAATCAACAGTGTTCTTTAGAATTAAGAAGGGATAAAATGATTATTGAAATACAGGTTTATTATTAAAATGCTAATGAACTCAAAGTGGGGATAATTACAGGTAATAAAAGTGATTTCACAATATTATTTACCTTAATTTCCTAGTTTTAGGAGTTATAGTCATTATTAATTTAGGAATATTTAAATACTTGATTTGAATGATATCCATAACAATACGTTTGATGTGTTGGTTGCC
This sequence comes from Edolisoma coerulescens, assembly GCA_013397115.1. Classification (NCBI taxonomy): domain Eukaryota; kingdom Metazoa; phylum Chordata; class Aves; order Passeriformes; family Campephagidae; genus Edolisoma; species Edolisoma coerulescens. The sequence goes on along the minus strand of VWZW01000314.1, from coordinate 28,872 downwards.
TCACTATCTTTCTTTGAAGTGCCTTACACACATGACAACCTTCTATGAAGTTTTTTTTCCTCTTTTCACTACAGCCAGGATACTTTTATTCAGAAAGGCACCTGAAGTAATTCTAAACAGTAAATAGTTGTACAGGGAGCTAATAAAGAACTGTGAAGTGGAGCACAGGTATAATAAAAGATTATATCACAATAGATAAAAGGTACTGTGGTGCTTTTCTCACAGGGGTTTTGAAAAGGACTTGAGTTCAATTACAGTGTTAGGTACTTTAATCTTCATTCCCTATTTGCTATAAATAAATCAGAACCAAATTTATCAAGTCAACTGATGAATAGCATTCATTATTTTACACTACATTAACCCCCAAAGTTCTTCAGGGTAGCAATGATTCACCTCGATAAGTCATCCCAACTGTGGCCATTTCTAAGAATTTCAGAACAACATAAAAAGGATCCATGTGCTTGCACATGGAATGTTCTCTGTTTATTCCTATGCACAGAGAACAAAGGACCTTTTCTTTGTTCCATATTCTTTTCTAAAAATCAAATCTTTTCTACTTTAACTACAAAGGATTTTATTATTCATGTCTTATCAGATTCACCATCATTATTTTCAGTACTTAGCTAAGGTAGTGATGTTTGGGGTCTAAAGTTGTCTTAGAGTACTCTTGTGGTTGCTGAGAGAGGTACCAATTTCTAGAGTGTCACTTTGAGTGTCCTCTTGCATTTTCCTGTGGAGATACAGATATAGCAATGTCAGTGTCTAGTACTTAAAATAAAGTGAAATGGGTCCTGGGCTCTACAGCACAAGGGAGACATGGAGGTCCTGGAGAAGGTCCAGCAGAGGGCTACTAATATGGTCGAGTGTCTGGAGAATCTCTCTTACAAGGAAAGGCTGAGGGTGCTGGGCCTGTTCAGCCTTGAGAAGAGGCAACTCAGAGAGGGCTGCTCTCTAAATATCTAAAGCATGGGTGTCAAGAGGATGGAGCCAGGCCCTTCTCAGTGGTGCCAAGCAATAGGACAAGAGGCAATGCGCAGAAAGTGATGCACTGGAAGTTCCACCTGAACATGAGGAAGAACTTCTTTACTGTGTGTGTGACCGTGCACTGGAACAGATTGATCAGAGAGGTTGTGGAGCCTCCCTCACTGGAAAGATTCAAGTACTTTGTTTGGATTGTTTGGATACAATCCTGTGCAAAGTACTCTAGGATGACTCTACTTCAGCAGGGAGGTTGGACCATTTGACCCAATGTGGTCACTTCCAACCTGACCCATTCTGTGTTTCTGTGATTCTGTGAGTCCATGTGACAAGGATTCACATGCAAATTTTTTTTGATTCTTCAAGAGTACTTGGCCTCCCCTCCAGTCCCTTATGACTTGAAGCCGTGGATTCCACAGGATCTTCTTGCTCACAACCGTGTCATGCTACCTGTGAGGGAAAAGCAGGCAAGTTGACTTAACCCTTCCTTTAAGACCAGTTAGAGAAGAACACTTCTCCAGGATTACTGAACATCAATGACCTGGCCTGAGCAGTAGCGGCAACTTTGATCGGTGGCCAAGTATTTAAATGTTTTGAATAACAGACTGCTGAGCATATGCAATCAGTACAATGCATCCAGAACACGTAAAGCATACTGTATGTGTTGTGGCCATCTGTGCAGCTCACAGGCAACTGCTCAAGTGAATCCCAATGTGTCAGGCTAACTCTGTGTGCCTTGTACATAAGATACTCCCAGCTGTCCTGAAAGCAACACTCAAAAAGCAGAAATGGAAGAGATGCATCTCAGAATGCCCGTGTTACAATCCCCTTGCCTGAGTTAGATTGCTCTTTACCAGCTATTGTTTTACCACCATGAGAAAGGGGTACACACCAAAGAATGCCATATAACCCAAGATGTACCTTTTGTGTAATACACATATCTATCCAGTGTTTTTGCTTCTCCTAAGTTAAATAGTCAAAATGACTTAAACATTTTCTCCCTCAGAATCCTTTGTATCATTCTAAATATTTTTATAGGTTCTTTCTGAAGGCGCACACTCCAAAGAGCTGCAGGAAGGTGAATTGTCATGGAACGAGATCTTGTTTTTCAGAACAGGCTACTGTCTTGTTCTCAGCAGTGTCATTTGGCCACAGACTCTGACTACTGGGGGCAACCCTTCTGCTGGTGTGGTTGTGAAGAGCCTGAGAATAAGAAGACAATACATCATTAATGTATCTTGAGGGTTGCATTAGTTTCTGGATTGATTCAGAATGAAGCCTTTGGGTGTGATTGGAGTTGATTTGTGTAGCAATTCTTCTCCCCTCAGAGAGATTCCCTGCTAGACTCACATCCAGAGCAGGGCTGTCAATGTGGTGCATAAATAGAGCTACCACAAAGCATGGGAGAGACAGGTAAATATTCTCTTGAGACCAAGATGTGGGTACCCACTGCAGGCACTGCAATCAGTGGTAAAATGTTGGAACCACATAATCAAATGACAAAAGCTAATTTATTGACAGATACATGAAAACAAGCTCTTTAAAATAGTATGGCATACATGAAAAAAGACTTATTTCTCATGTTGCAACTCTTCCCTCCTCTGTGATTAAATTTTTTTTTTTCAGCTATGACCTTTGCTGGTCAGCATAATTTTATAAAATAAGAAGGCTTTACTGTATAAGAAATGAATGTAGTCTGCAAAATAAAATGACTCTAAAATTCCATGCTGCTTAATTACCAGAACATGACTGTCTTGAAGCTGTTTGTGGTTCTCACCCTAGAGCATTAGTTCCAGTATCGCTGGAATGGAAGTCACATGGGTGGGACTCATGTGTCCATGCTGTTCACTTCTTTCTATTTTTAAAAAGAAAAAGCAAAAAGGAGACTAGCCACCTGTGTCTTTAGATTTTTGCTACTGCTCTTCGTTGTCCATGATTCCTCAGATATAAAATCATAAAACCACAGAATGGCCCTCTCTCTGAAGAGACCTTGGAAAACCATCTGGTCAAACCTTGCATGGAAAAGGGGGCTTATTTGGGATTATTTAGCATCCTCTCTAGTCCTGTCTTGAAAATCTCCAGTGATGAGGACTTCACCACATCCCTAGGGAAGTTGTTCCAGTGATCGATTATTGTCAGTGTAAAAAATTTCCATATTATATGAAGCTGAAACCTCTCTTAAGGCAACTTGTACCCATGCTCCTTGTCTACTCCATCCGGCTTCTTGTGAAGACAGAGCCTCTGTCATCTTTGTAGCTGCCCTTTAAGTACTTGAAACTGTGATAAGACCTTCCTGAACCTTTTCTTCCCTAGGCTGAAAAGACATTACTGATGACGCATTTAGTAACTATACCAAAACATGCAGTCACAAGGCTCTTGGCTGTCACTGACTTGCAGAGAGTAGGACACCATTTGTCCTTCACAGCTTTGAAAATCTCTTCCACCTTTTAAAAAGAGATATTAACATCTTGAGCAGCACAGCATCTCGGCTGATTGATTTGCACATGTTCAACCTTACCTTTACAGGAAATTTTTCCTTGCTAATTACTCATATTACTTCTTTTCTGAAGAAAATTTTCAAATAAAAATACCGTGGCAGCAGCTTTTACTATTTATTTAATTGCCTGCACTACTTTATTCTTTTAATAGATCTACTTTCTCCCCAGTAGTTCTTTCACTGCTGATGTATTTGTACAAGACTGTCTCTTTCCCATTGACCTTTATGGTTAGCCTCTACATATTTTGATTTTTTGCTGCCTTTACCTTATCCTCAATACCAATAATATGCACATTGTTATCTGTACATCCAGATAGCATTATTATCATTACAAGTCAATGAATGCTTTCACCTTAGATAATAGTTTTTGCTGGGGAGTAAATTCAAAGTTGTGTGTTACGAATGCATAAATTATTTTGCTTGAAGCCTCAGCAGGTACTGAGTCACAACCCATTAATCTTTTCATATACTTCTCAGCACGAACCATTACTATCCCAATATAATGAGTATATAAAAGTCTGGTGATGTTAAATATCAAAATTTAAAACAAGCAGATAACCAGAATTTTAGAGCATTCAGAGACTGTTATGTATTGCTAGATAGAACTAAGATCAGTTCAATATATATACACAGAATCTTACCATTAATAGGAGATAATGCATTTTCAACTATGAATACTATCCCATAAGATCTAAATTAAAAATGCAAACATAATTCATGCTGGTGATAAACTAGATTTATATTGATATAACTTCATTTACAGCATCAAGGGTACGTCTGCATAAACCTAGAATAATGCAGTATTGTGTTGTTCCTTTTATTAGCGATGGATGTAGATATCTATATAGCCACTGGTAGGAAACAGAACAAAGCAAAAATCATATCCAGAAAGATGATTTAATGCTACAAAGCATAATGACTACCCTGTAAAACCTCATGATAGCCGTTGCTGCACTTCTCATAAAATCAAAGTCCGGTGTGGGTCAATAGACCCCATTCTATAAAATATTGTTAGATAATTTCGGTTAGCTACTGTTGAAAAAATAAATTTATATACTGTGAAGCATCTATGAATTTACAAACCTTAGTAAACACTTTCTTTAATTATGTCCATAAAAAATCAACCTCTGTCACTACATCAAATTGGAACATAGATCTGTCTACAGTTGATGTGCAGCAGCAGAACCGTCGGAAAACATGCTCAGGAATTAAAGGTTGCTGGGTACCCTTATGGTATTGAAATACATTAAACTTTTGAAAAACAGGAAATTGGGTCCATTCTTCTCTAATTTTGTCTCTTAATTGAACTCACAGTAAAAAGATATAGTATCGACATGAGCAAGGAGTTCCAATTGCTTGGAGGCTGATTTGTAACAATTCAAAAATCAGGGTTATTTCAACAACTGCAAGAAGCTTAGTAGTTACAGCACTCAGTTTTCAAAGACAACTGGAGATCCTTAAAGGAAAGCTCCATCCCTTTTCCATGAGAAAATGAGTCAATCACTTAAATTTATTTCTCAATGTCCTTTAGTTTTCAATTATAGTAGAAAAGGCTATAACAAATAAAATGAGGACTAAACACTAATAAGGGAAAACAATGCTTTTAGTTAAGATAAATTTCTGCTTGAGGCCTTTCATCTTCTTTGTAAGCTCTTGCTGTGCAGGAAAATGGAAGCTGAGTTCCAGTTCAATGAGTTTTCTTCAATTATGTCTGGATTGTCATTAAACTCATATTAGAAGATTCAATATAGCATCATAAGGCTTTAGATCAAGCCTACATTAAGGAGTGAAAGACTGCTTTTTTCTCTCACATAATTTGCTGAAGTTATCTCTCTCCTATGATTTAGGGATGAATATAGGTAGCCTTTGGAATGTACATTTGTCCTCCCACGTGGCACTCCTGAATGACCCAGCTTCTCTATAAGCTTTATGAAAGCCACACTGCAGGAGCTATATTTGTTGGAGCGGTATGAAAATTGAACTTACATTTGAATATAGATTAACTCCCCTAGAAGAGTGAACAAGGAAAATAAGTTTATCTTATCTATTGTGGGTTTAGAAAAAGAGAAGCAGAGTCAAACACACCAAGGATATTACTTATCCTACTCTTGCAGCCTCAAACAACTGAGACCATGTTAAGCTTTTTTGCAGAACAGGGGGGAAAAAGTCTTTCATTAATTTCACAGGAATGTACTTAAGCTGCATCTAAAAATCAAATTTAATTGACGTGTAGAGAAAATTACAAGGCAATTCAGGTCATCTTGGAAGTACCCACAAGATAGGTTAAATACCTTGGATGCTTTGGAATTGCTCTTTCCATTAGCTGTAAAAGCTTAGGCAATCTACACATCTAAAGTTAGGTGAAATGAATCATGACAAAAACCAACAAACTCTGGAAAATTATAAAATTTCATTCATGAAAGTAAAGTGTTCTTACTGAGAAAAAATAGCAAGACATTGTATTAAAAATGTATGGTTTGCTAAGTTTCTTTTTCCTAACAATTAAATTCTTGTTTTAACAGTCTGTGAACATATGACTTTAATGAAATGGCATATTAAGTTAGGACAGATGAGTAACTCACAAAACATACTCAGCAAGTGTCACCATTTTGCTGTATGAATCATTTGCAACTTTTTTAAGATATAAATTATCAGAAATCATTACACAAAAAAAATAGAATATGATTCTTTCTATCATTTATGGGAGATTCAGCAAGTTTCTGAGTTATTTTGTATAGATTAGGTAGGTCTCATGGAATATTTCTGTTCTCTGATGAGATGAATCCTGATGAGATCTGATGTGTTAAAATATCTGAATATGAACTGGAAATGCACTTCTTGCTTGATTTATATGAAACAGGTAATTGACAAAAACATGTCTGAAAGCATTTGTTAAAGTAGACATGAAATTCAAAGTGCTCCTGCTTTTGAATTTGTTTCCATGAGCTGGGCTGATGCTATTTGTCCTTATACACCTCACAAAAAAGTAGCAAAAATAGAAATAAGCTATGGTCCAGAACAGATATGGTATCATAGGAAGACACACAGCTTGGCCTATAGGTGCTGCAGAGTAAATATTGTCTGACAACTGCTTTTATTCTCCCTTTTTGCCTCCATACCTTTTGAATTCTTTACTGTCTACAGCTAGCTGCTCACCAGCCAGTGGTTGCAGCATCCCTCTGGGAAAGTCTGGCATCTAGCCTCCTCTTCCCAAATCAATGCTGTCACCACAGCAGTTTGGCATTAGAAGAGGTTTTTGACTTCTGTCTCCATCAGAGAAGCTGAGACCTTGTCACCAACTCCATAGATGGGTGGCTGCAGGTGTGGTGAAGAGCCTGGGTCAGGCCCCTGTCAGATGTGCTCCTGTTCTTACTCTTTGCTGTTGGTAGATTCCTGGTGGCCGTACACAAGTGAACCACTTTTTGGAGGTAACTGTTTCTCTGTGTTAATTATTTGACAAGAGCAGCTTTACACCACTGTGCTCTGCTAGATCCTGCTATTTATGGGGATTATGGTTCTTAACAAGTCACTCCAGCAATCTGACTACATAATCATAATTACAGATTATGATTGTGTTGACAGTTTCAGTGTTGAATTTTTTACTTCAGTTCTAAAATGGAATACCTTCCTGAGAAGTCACATCCTAAGAAAGTCTTCAATTAAAAAAAGAGATGAGAGGTATATATAAACCAGCAAGGCACAGATACAACAACAAGAATTTGGATGCTCCTCAGGAAACCTCTCTCTGCCTGGCATTATCTTTCCCTCACTTACAGAAAGCCAAACTTCCTTATCTGTGGCAGTCAATCAAAATTAAATTCAATAGAATATTTTGTGTACATTAGATGTGAGACTATGAGTCGTGCACTTTTATTTTCTTATAGCTTTTTCTTTGGCCAACAAATCTTAATTCATTTTAAAGTGGAATTTAATTTTGAGATTAAAGCAACCAAAGGTTTTATGCTGACACAAAATGGTACATACAAACTTAAGTAGGACTGTAATTAATTACTTCTATATACCACATGGTTAAATTTTATGAGTTTATTAAGCACAGAAACTGACTGAAAACAGTTAATTTGTTTTAAGAATTTTTTTATACTCATTTAGCTTCTGCCTATTCATCTATGTTTTAGCTATATTTTTAACATTTTCTGCAAGATTTCTTTCTTCAGGCAAAATTAAAATGAGTATTAGGTGTTAATAACTGTATATATAGCATAGGGTTATGAAATAACATAAGGAGCGAATATAAAAATCATTTAACACATATAAAGAAAAACCATTTCTGTATTAAATCATGCATTTCAGAAATATTTCACTTGGAAACAGGACAGACAGCTGCTTTTAAATATCTGCCAACAAAAATATCTTTATTGTTCTGTTATTTTAAATTCTCTTATGAGTTGTAACTGAAAACAAGAGTACACAAAGATCATAATGAGCACTTCGTAGAATTTGAATTGGCCTTTGAAAAAAAACTAAAATAAAACTTACTGTTTGCAATCATGCTTGTTTCAACATTTCTGTATTTTTACCTGTCATTCAACTGGTAGTTGAGTTGAAACGATCTGATTTTCTAAGTGAGCCTCACTTTTAAGGAAATGAGTACCAAGATGAGAAAGTTAAGCTTTGCATTATACATAGTGACTTCTGTCAAGACAGAACATATTATGCTTCAATTTGGGCTATACAGGAAAGTCCTTTGCCCAGTAAAAAGGTAAACCTGGAGTTTGGTGGTGTTTTTTGTGATTTTTTAGATAATTTTTCTAGTTCTCTCTGTAAGTCACTGCAATTGTTTTCTCATGCAAAATATCCATAGGCAGGAAGTTTTATGCAAGTGCTAGAAGTGCACACCTGTAACAGCTGTTATAATCCTCATCAATGCTCTGTTCACACATGTTGACAATGCTATGTGGAGCAGAGATCATTACTGAACTTCTAGAAAGCAGGCAAAGGCACAAGCGGAAAGAAAATTAGCAGGCCTGTCTGCTGCTGTCCAAAACATTTGTGACAGCAGCAGAGAAACCTACCTCCATGCTCAGGCCAGACAGCTGAACAAGGGAGGGAGAAAGCATGATGCTCCAGCAGAATCAGAGAGTCCTGGGGAAAAGCGAGACAAAAACATACGCAGAAAGCCCAGCCCCCTCAACGAACACACTGTGCAAAATGGCAATGATTAATTGAGGTCATGAGGAGAGGTTGGAAAATGGTTCAGAAAGTGGAAAGCTGTGTCAGTCATACTTGACTGGTTACAGCAGTACTGAAACTTTCTGTTCATCATCTTACTCAGGATCCCTTGAATTTCTTCAAGACTACAAGCTGTCCCCCCAGACAATTTGCTTTCTCAGGTAACCGGCATAGCATTCCCAGCAATGTGTCCATACTTCCCAACCTCCTCAAGTGCAGGATCAAGTCACGGGTGCTCTTGTTTTTCCTGTGTTGGTTTGCCTTGTAGTCCATTCACACAGATCTTCCTCCAGTTCTGAGTGGCATCAAAAAATCAGTATTTTTTCCTCAACTGGGTCTCCATAGCAGCAGTACCAGGCTTTTCAATAATCTGATGCTGCTCTGGATGCTGCTGGCCCTGATCTAAACATGTAGTTAGATTAATCTTGGGATGGGCAGGACACCTACAGAAAGGGTAGCACAGAGATGGGCCGTTGAAGAAACAAGCAAGAAGAAGTGTTGTGGGCAAAATGTTTAACCAGAAATATCTCCTGCTGACTTCAGAATGAGGATTCACAGCTCATATGGAGCCTTTTTTTTTGATAAAAGCTCAAACGACTTTGCCAAAAAGGAGAGGGAATGCAAAGAGTTTAATTACTGTTTCCCAGCACAATAGGTAGAAAGGCTGGGACAATGTTTCGGTCTTCTGAACTGCTGTTCACTGGTCACAGTGGATTGCACTAGCAATGGCAAAGAAAAGAGATATATACTAATTGGTGCTTAAAAGGAATTTATCCCCAGGAGCTAATTTCACTATCTTTAAACTAAGGGTAATAATAACTGCTGCTCAGTTCTGACATATGTAACAGCATTACACTTAAGAGAGATTCATTTGGCTGGTATTATCATGTTAAACGGTGTATGGTCATTGGTAAACAGATGTAAAATTTCCAGGCTTTCAGCTGGAAAGGGAAAATGGAGAAATAAAGATGAAGTTAAGTGAATAGGATATTTAAATCCTGTGCCCTTATTTCTGAAGTGATGTAAATGCAAGATATATTTAAACTTTTCAAAACAGGACATTCCATTAACTGGAAAAAACAATGAGTATGAGGAATCCATTATATAGTCATATAAAATTTAGTACCAGACAGCACTTACAGCACAAAAGAAAGTAAAAAAAAAAATCACTTAACATATGTTCCCAGTGTAAGCCATGCGACTAAAGGGAAATAAATGGGGATATATGTTAACTGACTTTTGAATATGGTAAAAGTAAGCTGAAATAACTCAGGACTGAGATGGTGAGAAGTCCCATGAGAAGCCAGGAGTTTTAATTCCTTGTTTCACCCCTTTTCTCTTCCCACTGCTTTTAGCTCAAGTGCACCATATATGTGAACTCTATGGGAGTTTCTTTAGTGGTGGTATAATTCAGTATAATGACTCTAAAGGATGTTTTATACTATCAAAATGAGAAAGTCCAAAAGAGGGAAAGGCTGAAAACCTGAAGTCTCCATAGGAAGGAGGCTGAAATTTATAAACACCTTTGTTGAAGGAAGTGTCATGTTAATTCAATAAACAAATTGCACCAGAAATGCTTTGACTTGGTGGCATCATTTTTTCCCCAACAGAAATATCCTGAGCAAAGAAGAAACCACTCCATCCAGCATGTGGACCTCAGATGCTGGAATTTATATATAGACAATATCAGCTTGTTTTCATGACAGAAAATGAAAGCAGAGCAAGCCATTGTATGTGGTATTGTGAGAACAATTGAATGAAAGTGGCAGTGGGAGGCCTCTTTGAGGGCTTAGTAGGGTTTCACCAGCTGTACCTGCTTTCTAGTTTTGCAAGAAACATATGTGAATATGTTTCAGCATATGCAGAGACATCCAAAGCATATTCTCTTGCATATGGACCAACACACTAGGAAGAGCAAATAGCCTTTGCCCTGTATGGAACTTTTATCCCCTCTTCTTCACTCCTTGGATGAATAGATATATTTTTAGATCATTACGCCAACTGCTTCCATTGAGGAAAGAAAATGATTAAGTGAAAAACTAGACAGCCTATCCATACTTAGCATTTTTTCTGTGTTAAGAAATATAGAAGCACTCTACTTCATCAAGCAGAAGCAGTGAAGGTAATACGGAAATAACTCATTCTTCATTATTCTCTTATAAGGTTTTGTGAGCAAAGTGAAAACAAGCTGTAAGAAAACAAGTCCAGGTTGGTCTAAAGAAACTGCATGAGAACATTGATGTCTTCTACGGAAAGTGTTGTACTTTTCTAACTGCTTTGATCAGTAAAACACCCAAACCCTCCTATTATTTGCTAATTATAGGGTAGTAGAAAAAAAATGTCTAAGGCATCTGAAGAGTCCATGTCCCAAAGACTTTCCAAATCAAAATAACTTGTGACCTCATGAAACAAATACTAGGATAAATGTGTTCTGTGCTGTTGGCTTACACTTTAAGCATCTGCTCTTGAGACTGTGGACAGCACAGACTGTAATAAAGATATGACATATATAGCTTGTTCAAAAAAAAAGCTTTTTACTAGTCTCCATTAATGCTATAAATATATAAATATTTATAATATAATAAACTATAAATAGAATTTGTAGTGACCCCACATTTAAAAAACACAGTGTATTAGTGAAGCTACTAAATACTTTTTCTTTAGTGTTTATGTTGATATTTTTAGAAAACAAGATTGACTGTATAGTTTGCTGCAAAATTTCCTTATAACCAGATGCTCTTTTGAGACCAGAGTCCTGCTGACTGGCACAAGAAGCATCTGGCCAGCTGTCAGGATTGATTTGGCTCAGTAGAAACTGGCAGCAATAACAGAATGGAGGAAGGCTGCAATTACAATAGAGAGTAACCCCTCCAATTCCAATAGTGAGGAGCATAACCAAATACCCTTGACATCTGGTAAAAAAAAGAGCGGATATAATGCTTCGTTCCTACATTAGTGAAAAAAGATTTCATAGAGTTGCACCAGCACTGCCTTGTCAGCACACTAAAAAAATCCTGCAGGAGTTATAAGGGGAAACCTGAGAAAGGATATTGAGAGACAAAGAAAAACAACCTGTGCTTCCTCCCTAATCCTTTTCACTCTCTGCTTCGTGCATAAGCCTTCACATGTTTTATTCTTTGTGTATTAATGACTCAGATTTGCAGTGTCTTTGTAAAACATTCTTTCGGAACTTTTTGGACTTTGCTTAAAGTACTTGCATCCTCATAGGACAGAAACCCAATACTTTAAAGAGAAATAGGCTGAAAGGATTATTTCTACTGCCTTCTGTGAGAGCTGTCACCAGCTGCAGTCAGCTGGCACGTGGTGACTCCATAGCAGTAGGTATGTGTCACTTGTTTGTTGTCAGCTCACACTGACATTAACCAGACTGCAAGGTGAGAAGATACAAGGGGAGAGGGGAAAGAAGAATATATCCACAAACCCCTCATCTGCCATCTTATTCAGCTTCTTCTGTTTGTACTTGAAGGCCATTCTGTTCTCTGGTATTGAGAACACTTGTATAAACATATGGTTATTTCATCTGTAAAAGTGCAAGATGTTGAGAGGATTTTAAATAACAGAGCTCCTGAAGACAGCAGGAATGTAAAATACCACCATATTGTCTTTCAGAAATCTAGGTCCACCACACAAGCTAAAGTGAATTATTTCATGCTTAACCGGGTTTCAGTCTGTTGCAGAGCCAATAGCAGCATAATAACCTCATTGAGAGCATGTACTAAAGTGCAAGAGACTGCAAACTTCCTCTTGTCTCACAGGAAGGGAGTACTACTCTTTCAGTGGAAATACTCCTTTTTTTTTTTTTCTGAGTAATGTAACCCGGAGGTGGTTAAATTCCTTATAGAACAAGCAAAATTTTAAAACTCATGGTAAACATAGATAAATATGAGACTTGGGTAAAGGACAAGATTTTCACCTCTAAAGAGCAAATGTATATCTTAAAAAAAACCTGATTGCTTTCAAACCATAGATATTTTACAGTAGAACTATTTCCCTATTGCTGTGTATGTGGACTTTTTTACTTTAATAGATGTATCTCTGTTATGCAAACAAGCACACATCCCCATACATCTCCACTGAATAAGTACCACAACAGTATTTTTCTTGGCTGCTAATTGAATATTGTTTTCATTAGAATATCCTGGACTGTTCTAAACACTCTTCCTTTGCACATATAGATGCATCATTCTTTGACAGTCATGCTGGAACAACTGCTTAAAAAGTCATCAAGAAAGGCGGTGAACCAGCCTGCATCCCTGAGATCTTGTTAATGGAGACAGTGTGCTTTGCTGGTTCTACTGCCATTGTCATAAAGACTTGGTGTTTTCCATGGCTAAGCATGCAAGGGTTTAGATACTACTCAAAACCTCATTACTGTTATTTATTGGTACTAAAAAGTCAAAGAAAAATTACACCTGTCTTGTTTAATGTCATCTCTTACTACGCTTGTTTACTTTAGCTGCTAAAATGCTCATGGCAGGAAGCAATCATTGCATGACTTTCCAGGGCAGAGCACACTAAAAGCTTGGATTGACTCTGCTATGTATCATAGCTCATGTGAAAACCACAAAGACTTCTCCTGATTGATAAAAATTAGTTTTATCTTGAATGAATGGGATCTCTGAGTGTTCTCCAAAAAAAAAAATTACATGCTTAGATTACAAAAGACTGAATTTTCACTAACTCTCACAGAATTAAAAAAAGGTTAAGGTTGGAGGAGACCTCTGGAGGTCATCTGGACCAATCCTTCTGCTCAAGCTGGGCCACCAAGAGATGGTTGCCCAGGAGGCTTTTGAAGATCTCCAAGAACGGAGAATGCACAACCTATGTGGGCAAGCTGTGCAAGTGATCGATCAATCACCCTCACAGTCAAAATTGTTTCCTGGTGTCCAGAGGGAATCTCCTGTGTTTCTGTTTCTGCCCATGGACTCTGGTCCTGTCACTGGGCACCACTGAAGAAAGCCCGTCTCTGTTCTTTTCACACCCTCCTTCAGGTTTTTGTATACATTGATGACATTTTCTCTAGCCTTCTCTTCTCCAGGCTGAGGAGTCTAGCTGTCTCTGCCCTTCCTCAAAAATGAGATGCTCCTGACCTTTAATCACCTTTGTAGCCCTTCACTGCAGTCTCTCCAGTATGTCCATGTCTTGTGTAACATATAGCTTGTATGAAAAGTTCAGCGAGTTTTTGGTATGTAGTCATATTTAGAATATTAAAATTATTACAAAAGTGTTATATATGAATGTTAAAAATCTGAATAAATTACTTGGAAATTAACAGAAAAACAAATGTCAATCAAATTTACAAAGCAGCTAGATGCTCTGTAATCTGCTTTTGGTCTCAGGTTTTACAGAAAAAAAAGAAAGGTGTAGAAGAGGACAGAATACTATGTCCTATTTTTTCTAGAATGGATTCTATTAAGCAAAGAATAAAGTGTCTGTTCGCACCCTCTTAATGGATTTAAACCATTGGATCAATAGTAAGGGATAAACTAAACCACTTAAGAAGGTATTGCATTAATAAAATCCTTTGCACCTGTCTCTGTAAAAGAGGATAAACAGAGCAGAGTTTCAGGGGGTGATTAAGAGAGCATCAGGTTGCAGTGAAAGGCTTAAAGGGGACAAATTAGCCTTTGCCGTACATGGAGATAAGGCACAGGGCTACAAGTCTGAGCTACACATTACAAGCTTTTACAGGCAGATTAAAAGGTTTTGGGTTTTTTAAAGATGCCAGGGGGATATCACATGACAAAATATCTTGAGGCTGTTTATATAACTAATAAAAAAGATGGTAAACTACTGTGCTGGAGCTACCCTTAGGGCTGCTTGTTGATCTTATTTATTGCAGCCAGAATTATATTTGATTCATAGCTGTTCTTGTATTCATTCTGTAGAAAGCCTTCTGGGACATGTGGGGAAAATGTGAGGATTCAGAATGATTTTATTGCATTCTAATATTAAAATGTACTAGTTTTAATACTTTTATGAGCTTGTTAGTTTATAAATACAATCTAGCCAGTCACCAAATCCCCTATGTTCATGCCCTTCACATTCTTATTCATTCTCAGATGGCAGCTGTCTTCAGAGTTTCACAGAGCTGTGGGCCAAGGAAGATCTTTTATCACCTAGTCTCACTTCTTAGAGGTGGATATACACAGAATTTTACGCCTGTGTTGTCACAACTAACTTTCTGGGGTTATAACACGCAAGTGCTGAAGGAGATCTGGCTCACTATGTATATCACAAAAGTTTATTAGGTAAACTACAGAGTAAGAGGTCTTTGTAAATATTTGAACATGGTTCTAAAAGAGAATGAGAAAATGGCAGTAAATGGCCAGTTTTCATTGTGGGTGGAGGACATCAGTGATATTCCATAAGACTTTGTGTTGGCCCATATATCACTCAAGATATTCATAAATGACCTAGAAAATAGGTGAAAAGTGAAGCGAAAGTATTGCTGATGTTACTAAGCCATTTGAAATAGCAAAGACCAGGGTCAACTAAGAAGAATCCACCAAAGAATCCTAGGGGATTAGGAAAGAAAATAGCTAGCAAAATGCAGCCAGTGTAGGTTAATATAAAGTGATGTCCCTGGCAAAAAATCACCTTCCCTTTTGAATTTTGAGTCAATCTCTATCAATCGAAGAAATTATCTTGAAGTTATACCAGAGAAAATAGTTAAGATATTAGGTGAATCTCAGTAACAATAACTACTGAATTTTTAGAAATGAAGCATAGAATAAAATGGAGAATGTTATTATAAAGCTGCATAAAACATTTTGCTTACTGTCTATACTGAAGTATCCAGAAAACAAAGTGATAGAGAGGAACTAGATAAGGTTAAGAGAAGGACAACAAAGAATATGAGAAGTATGAAACAGTGTCTTTACAAGGAATAAATAAATAGTCAGGGACTCTTCTACTTGAAGAAAAAATGACTGAGGGGGAAATGATAGAGCATGTACAGAACTGATCTATTGTTCTCTGCCCCTTGACAGCAAAGGCACTAGTAGGCATCAAATGAAGCTGTCAGCTGTCAGGTTCAAAACATGGTTACAGTCAGAGTATGCATCACCTTGACACAGAGTATTGTGGATGATAAAAATGTAAATGGGCTTGTAGGAAGACTAGACAAATTCATGTCAGAAAAATCCATACAAACCTTTTCTGCCTCAGGAAGTCTTGTAGGCTTGAAGAAGTATTACCATATGCTGTTGGGTTTTTTCCTCTGGACTTTTAGTACATGTTGGAAAAAAGCTCTTGTGCCAACTTAATCTTTGGTTAATGTTTTGTGATGTCCTAGTATCAATTGCCACTGTGATGCTAAAATCTACAAATCCTAACAAGACAGCTATGAACAAAGAATGAAGACTATGGAGGTATTTATTGAAAACAAAAGAATAAACCTCATTTTTCTCTCCCTTTTGAACTGTCTTGAGTGAACTGTTTCACCTAGAGTTTTCTTCAAATTACTTTATACCTACAGGATTGCTTTAGGGATAAAATTTTGTAGTCTTATATAGCTAATCACTTTTACCCAGCCAAATTTTCAGTCAAATACATTGTATTGTAGGCATTTGAGAAATTAATTATATCCTCATATTCAGGGGACAAAGAAATCAAAAATCTTCTGACTTCAACTGTAGTTGACATGAAAGAGTACAATCATAGAAAAATGACTCAGTGGTAAGCAGTGGGCATGACGTTCAACCTGCCCTACTCAGAGTGCAGATGTTTACATGTGAGCTATATGTGTCTAAACTACCACTACAGTCAACAGAGACTCAAGGAATCCCTCCACGAGGAGTAAGGGAATGATTCAATGCGTGGGATATTCAGATACATAAGCCAAAGAATATCATGCCATTTCAAGTACCCAGAAGCATTTTCTCAGATATGAACAGATAATATGCTAGACCTCCAACAGAACTGTATTCATCTGGGCTCACAGCTGGAGGCTTAACAGCCTGTGTGAAAGCACCTCAAATGTTTAAGCAACTTAAACACATCCTGTATGTTTCCCTGAGGATGATGTGGTCAGTCTCTACACTTCATCAGCAGTATCAACTATATTTTCATTCATTTAGAATAGCATAGCGTAGCATATAATAGAATAAATGGAATAGTTCCAATTGGAAAGGGACCTACAAAAACCCCTTAGTTCAACTACCTGACCAATTCAGGGCTGACCAAGTTAAAGAATGCTATTAAGGGCATTGGCCAAATGCCTCTTAAACACTGGGGCACTGACCACCTCTCTAGGATGCCTGTTCCAGGGTTTGACCATTCCCACACATACTATCATCACAACCCAGAGAGGACAGATCAGCTCCTCCCTCTCCACTGCCCCTCCCCAGGAAGCTGTAGAGAACAAAGAGGGTGGCCCCTCAGCCTCCTTTTCTCCAAACTAGACAAGCCCAGAGTACTCGGCCACTCCTCACAGGACATGACTTCCAGTCCTTTCAGTGGAACTGTTGCCCTCCTCACAATGCATTCAAGGACCTCAACACACTTCTTATATTGTGGGGCCCAGCACTGCATGGAGCACTCTGGGTGAGGCCGCACCAATGCTGAATACAGAGGGATAATCCCCTCTTTTGACAGGCTGGTGATGCTGCTTTTGGTGCACTCCAGGATGGGATTTGCCCTCCTGGCTGCCAGGACTCATGGCTGACTCACACTGATCCTGCTGCCAACCAGCACCCCCAGATCCCTTTCTGCAGGGCTGCTCTCCAGCCTCTCTTCTCCCAATTTATACTTGTTCCCAGCATTACTCTGTCCTAGGTACAGAATCCAGCATACGGACTTGTTAAATTTCATCCCATTAATCACAGCCCAATGCTCCAATGTATCCAGATCACTCTGCAAGACCTTTTGTTCCCCAAGAGTGTCAACAGCACCTTCCTGTTTGGTATTGTCAGCAAACTTGCTAATGGCATGTTCAGGTCCTGCATCCGGATTGTTGATTGAAGAGGACTGGCCCCAGGACTGCGCTCTGAGGAACGCCACTGGCGACTGGTCACCAGCCAGAGGTAGCCCCATTCACTACAACCGTTTGGATCCTGCCCTTCAGCCAGTCCTTCACACATCCGTTACAGTAATAGTAACATGTAAAAAATTGCAAAAGGATATAAAAATAAACAAACCCATAAAAACTATAATTCTAAACATCTACAGTGCACTTATGGTTGACACAAAATCCCACTTTGATAACATAAAATGTATTTTAATATTTCAAAATTCATTGTAAATACTTTAAATATGCTTAGAAGCAATGTGTAATGAAAATAGCATTTTCTGAAAGTGAAGAAAGGATAGTTGTGGTAGCTGCTGGCAGGTTAGAATAAACCTTAACACATTAAAAATGAAATAAAGAGATATAGAAGCCATCTCATAATTCAGTAAGCCATTTATAATGAAATATGCATCTTTTAAATAAAGAGAATGCATTAGCAGCAGTTAATATGTTAAAATTATTCCTTTCCATAAACCTGTTGTAAGTTATACATGCTTATAAATGTATTAACTTTTCCTAAGTCATTGACAGACAATCCTTTAATACACTTTAAGATACCTATTTCTTATTTAAGCCTTTTATTTTCTGCAGTTAAATCAGTACTGTTTCCTGTATAACATTTTAAAATGGCAAAATTGTTTGAAATTAATACTCCTTATTTTAGAAATCTTAAATATGGAACTTAGAACACATTTTTAAATTATTTGTAACAAGGAAGATAGTGAAATTGTACTTTGAAAACTAATAATTTTTCTGTCATCATTTTCATGGTATGAGTCCAATTTTCCATTTCTGAAGGATACATATAATGTTGTTCAATTTTGGCATTCTGATGTCAAGATGCTCTGGCATACTTCCTTCTGATTCCATATAAAAACATATAATGTTTGCAATGTTCTTTATTTGAGCATAGAGTCTTCACTTGCCAAAGCAATAAACCCACAACATTTATAAAGCTTCCTTGAGAAGCTTGGAAAATGATATAGAAATCTGGAATCTGTCACTTTATATTAGGTCACTTTGCTGAATATACCCACAAGCTCCTGTCTCTTTTTATTGCACATTATAATTTATGGCTTTTACACTTTGCTATAGATATTGTATATTAGTACGACTGGAAAAGTCTTTTGTGGATTAAGGTGGATGCAGAATTTCAGGAACAGGATGCTGTGAAAATGATTCCGGACTATATTTCTGTGATAGGATTGCCTGCCATGGGAGATAGATAGATCTTTGTTCTGCCCAAGCCCTTGAAGTGTTGAAATGCTGTTTGTGAGACCCCACTTACAAGGCTCTGCAGAGACGCTTGTCTGTCAGGGCAGCTTTTGCCACTGGTTGACAAGAGCATGTCAGAATTGAGAGTGAGGAACTTGTAGGAGTACAGGGAGTGGCAAACACTATACTATATACCAGTATGTTTGTTGTATGCAAGACATAACATTACTGAGTTGGGTTTTCATGTTATTTTCCATCTTCTACTTCCTGTCTAGAGCCTGTTTAATGTGTGTCTCTGGTACTGCAGGATAAAAGGCACAACAAGGCAAAGAAGAAAAGGAAGGCTGCATTACTTTACATACAATTTGATAAAGGGGTTGCTGCTTTACAGAATGAGAAATCACAGATTTAATTATAAAAAAGGGGTATTGCAAAAATGTAGTATGTATTTTTTTCACAGTGCTGATATTTTCGGCCCTATTCCTTGTTCAACTATCCTAGACCTGACATATTACTGATTTTATATATTTAAGTAATTTTTAATAGTAGTTGCTTATAGAAAGAACACCCTTTGTGTTCTTCACTTCTAGTTCACTTTTACAAATTCCACTTCTGATTTTGCTCATCGTATATTAAGTCACAATTATGTCTTCCTGATTTCATTCTTCCTTCCTCAAAGGCCACTGAAGAAAATATAGGGATTTCAAAGCTTTCTTGTTGCTGAAAAATGCACAGGGAGTGGCATTAGTATTTATCATCTGTAATGTATTGAATAATCAGGGAAGTAACTTTCCTCTCAGCTTTTCTTCAGTAGAAGACTTAAAATTAAATGACAGCAAAGGGATACCCAAACAATTTTGTTACCAGTTTCACCAGTACAATATTTGCATAAGGACTTAGAATTTATTTTCACTATGACAGCAATTTGGGAAAATAATTCCATAATTTTTTATCTCTTTGGACAGCTTGGACTGGCTATGTATTGCTAAGTTATGAATAATGGGGTTTTTACTTACATTGCTCTTTCCAGTGGAAAGATACAATAAATGCCTAAAATGCACATTTGTCTTATCTAGGTACTTGAATCTTTAAGATGGAGGGGAATTAGTGCTATTTTGTGTGGCTTTAATTATGGCATAATTTAATGCTGAACTGCCATAGCACCAGCACTGCTGTGACATTAGGGTTCTTTTATATCTGTGAGGTGAAATGTGGTAAAAAAGATCATATACTCCTTTTATTTCAAGTGATTCTTTTTTACGGGAGGAAGCATTTGAGAAGTACAGATTAACTGAACTCCTCTATAATGCAGATGATCAAGAATTTTTGAAGGATGTGAAGGGTCTTCATCTCTAATGGCTGTATATATCATAATGAAACTAAAAGTGTAAAAGAAGAAGCTAAGAAAACAGGGAAGGGTGGGATTAATCTTATCCACCCTCAAAATACATATTTTATGTAATTGACATCTGCATATGAATTAATTGTTTTGATTCCACCTATATTCTTTGAAAAAAGGACTCCTCGTTACAGTTCAGTTATGCTAAGATAATAAAGTCACTTGACGTCTCAGGCGAGATAATGTGGGTCCCATCCAATCAGTCTCATTAAAAATTTTAGTGGTCAGTGCATCTAGTTTAAGAGGAATAAAAATGAATGTAGAGAATAAGTACATAAAGCAGTAAATAAACAAATAATCTAAATTACTCTCAGGAGCACTGTCTACATGTTTGCCCCAGCATGTGTTAGAGGATGCAAACCTGAGCCAAGCCTGATGAGGAGCAGGCAAATAATTAAATTATATGGACAACCACAGTGGACAGTGTTTGAGCCTGTTCACTGGCCCTGACTTGTATACAGTACAGATATGTCTAAAGATCCCTCCAGACTAGAGCTAGACTCCAGAGCATGCCCAAATACATTGACAAAAAAAAAAGAGATTTTGAAGCTAGGACATTGAAAAGATCTGCAACAAACTGCAGCTAATACTGATTTGGAATAATGTGTGCCCTATTTTCAGGGTAGGGACAGCTCTCTGAAGACCATACAAAGATTCTTTCACAACATTCCATTACTTGAGTTTTTGTTATGATGGATCAGAATTTAACGTATTTCTATACGTTTCTATTACAGATTAATTCTTCTTGATAATCTGGTACAGATCAGTGTGATTATAAACTAACACGGGAAAACCACAATTGCAACATACAGACAAGTTCAGTCTGGTCCTGTCTGCCATGTCCCAAAGGGACTTCAAGGGATAACCACCTGGCGAAATGTCATCTTTTTGCTTGACTCAGCAAAGCATGCTGAATGGCTCTGCACAACCTGGCTCAATATGTGCTACAGAGAAAAAAAAGGGGTTAATTTCATGATGCATATATGTCAATGGCTCCTTTTTGTCAGTCGCGTCTCTTAGTAAAGAGGTCTTGCCTTTTAGAAATGGACTCAGGCTAAATCTAGCTATTTGAATAACAAGGTCTTAACTCATTCTTTTGGATGCCTCTGACACAAAGATATTTCATTCCATTTCATTAACCTTATTTTGCAATTTACTTTCTTTACATATGCACTGTCATTAAAAAGAAACCAGATACGTATTTGGAAAATGTTAATAACTAAATGATATTTCTATTTGCTCAATTCTGAAAAGTAGATAAGGAAGAAATAGTGCTAGAGATAATTACCAAATTTCAATATTTATAGAAACCAGGCACTTGTGTAGATAATAAGACGATTCTCAATGTGCTTTGATGATGATGAAGTGCCAGTTTTCTGTAAATATTGAAATAAGGTAATTATCACTTGAACTATTCATTATTTATCTGATTTCAAATCACAATGAATACAGTCAAATTGCCATTTTTTCATAGGAATGTGAAGCTAAAAATAAGTATTGTGTTAACCTTTTATATATTTTCTGTTTGGGAGTAGTTTGAAAAGTGTTTTACAAGATGTAATGAGATAGAATCTCTACATACATAAGGAAGGACAAATTTTGAAATTTAGTTTTTAAGTTAGGAGAGCAGGCTTCCTAAAAATGAGCTATCCTACAAGTATTAAATCTCTGATCCTACAAACAATGACAACCAAAGATAAATATATTTACCATATATGTGCAGAAGTCTAGTAAATAAGAGCAAAGGACATGTCCTGAGTGGTTGAGTTCTGTACTTTATATGCCTGCAATTGCATTAGTCAGTCCAAAAAACATTTAGACTCTTTTTAAACCAACTGCCTTTGTTGTTTCTGCTAATTTGATGAGAAGGCAGTTTCAGAACCTACTTGTTCAGAAAAAAACCTTTTAATGTACCCTTAAAATTAATCCAGAGTACTCGATAAATATTTATTGTCATGCAATATTACTAAACACATATGTAGACATTTGCAAGAATTAGTCTTGGCTTGTACTGTGCAAGGACTATATATTAGCTTTGTTCTTTATACAGCTTTAATTACAAAAATAAATAAAGTGTAGTTTTCATAGGTAACAAGACACTATAGCACTCTCTAAATGTATTTATTTTCAGGATTTCCTATAATGCATTGAGTGACACACAGAACTGCCTGCAGATAACAATTTGGAAACATAGCAACAAGAGAAGTATTGAAATGCAAATGAGCACATCAAACAAAAATTTCACTTATGATAAAGTGATGCCTACAAAACATTAATCTTTGTATTATTTTAGTGTCTGAGCATACTGCACTCAGAATTAGATTCTTTGAAGACCATACAGAGCACATTTATTTAGGTCCAGATCCAATAATACATTTTGCCCAAAGATTGGAGGAAAGTAAATGTCATCTCCTGTCTTCAAGAAGGGCAGAAGGAGGACTCAAGGAACTCAGACTGGTAAGCCTCACCTTGTTCCCAGGGAAGATGATGGAGTAGCTAATTCTGGACACAATTTCCAGGCAACATTAACAAAAGGAAAATCATCAGGAGTAGTCAGCATAGATTCAACCAGTTGAAGTCATGCTTGATCAACTTAATAAACTTGTATGATGAAGTAATTGACCTGGTAGATGAGATGAGAGTGGTAGATACTACTTGGACTTTGGTTCGATCTTTCATCTAACTGTCTACAATGAGATGCTCATAAAGAGGCCATTCATGTACTGGCTGGACAAACAGACTGTGAGATGGACTGAAAACTGACCTCTTCGCTGTGTTCAAACAGTGGTGATTGGCAGTGCACAGTCCAGTTGGACACCATGTTGCTTAACAACACAAAAAATACAATCGAGGCTGCTATCTCCTAAAGCTGCTTCAGTTCTGCTTGCTCGCTGTCTCAGCAGTCCTTTCTTCATAGTTTTCTTCTTCTGTAGCAGCAGTCCTCTTCTGTCGTGGCAGTCCTCTTCTGTCTTCTCTTTTTCTCTTTTATCCTCTACTTGCCAGAGGGTCAGCTGGTCTCTGGTCTTTAGCAGAAACACCTGGCTCCAATCAGCTGCAACTCATCAAGGGACTGCCTACAGCCTGTTCTTGCTCTCCTACATGCCTCTCTTTTTGCTAATAACTAAAGAAGGTTTGGCTGGGGCACACCAAAAGGTGCAAATACATCACAACGACACCAGTTTTAGTGGTGTTCACCAGGGGACAATCCTGGCTACAGTCCTGTTTGACATCCTTAGTGATCCAGAAGACGGGTAAGAGTGTACCCTCAGCAAATTTGCTAATGACATCAGACTGGGAGATGGGGCTAATGTGTCAGAGAGACATGCTGCCAGCCAGAGGGACAGGATGGAGAAATGGGCCAACAGGAACCTCACAGAGTTCAACAAGGGGAAGCACAAAGTCCTGCACCTGGGGAGGAACAACGCCAGGCATTGGTACATGCTGGAACCGCCAGAAAGCAGCTTGGCAGAAAAGGACCTACGTGTCCTTCTGCACATTAGGCTACACATGAGCCAGGAATGTTTCCTTGTGGCAAAGAAGGCCAATGGTATCCTGGGCTGCCTTAGGATGAGTGATGCCAGCAGGTTAAGGGAGGTGGTCCTGCCCTTATACTCAGCACTCTGCAGCCACACCTGAAGTCCTGTGTTCAGTTCTGGGGTACCCAGTGCAAGAGAGACATGGATAAAACAAAAGCAGTCCAGAAAATGGCCATAAAGATCACGACAAAGATGCTGGAGTATTCTTCTATGAAAAAAGGCTGGGAGAGCTGAGACTGTATAGAGTAGAGAATAGAAGGCCTGTGGGTGAATCTGATTAATGTTTTCAGTGGTGCCAGTGACAGGACCAGAGGCAATGGGCCCAAATGGAAAGACAGGAGGCTTCTTCTGAACATCAGAAAATGCTTTTTTTGGTTGTGAGGGTGACTGAGAACTGGCATAGGTTTCCCAGAGAGGTTGTGGAGATACTCAAAATCTGTCTGTACAGGTTCCTGGGCAAGCATCTCTAGACGACCCTGCTTGAGCAGGAGGGTTGGTCCAGAAGATCTCCAGAGGGCCCCTCCAACCTCAACCATTCTGTGATTCTGTTTCTGTGATTCTGTTTCTGTGATTTTTAAGCAAGTAAGTGGACTGGTCTTCTGTCATACCTGATAAAATGACAAAAGATTTCCTTCCATTGAAAATCAAATATGTTTCTTGTTTAAAAAAATATGATTGTGATGTCTTAAAATATTTTTGTTCAGACTTAAATTTGCAGTGAAAGGAAGGAATGGCTGAAGGCTGTGTCCAGGAGTGCTCTTTCAGGAAGGCATTTAGCTGTCAGAGTGCTGCCTCTACAGGGGTTGTGCATCAGCAGACTTTGTGAACTGTTCTGCACTCAACAATATTTCATTTTTCTCAACAATATGCTATCCCTCCTCAGCTTCTGAAGCACATCAATGTGGGATTCTCATCCTGCTATCAGTGGGTCCCTTGAAAGCACAGTCAGATGAGATGTGCCTGCGTGAGGGTTGGACATTGAACAGCCTTGATCTAGCATTTAAAGCAAAGGTGAGTTAGTGTCAGTCTAATATGCATAAAAATGACTTGAGATGAAATATTTTTCCTTTTTGTTTTCCATGAAAGCAACAAAACTTTATAGGAGAATCTTTTAGAAATAGAGAAAGCCTAATTTGCCTGACAAAACCTTTCAAGTCAATAAGATATTTCATTGAAGAACACTTGAAAGTAAATAAAATATGCCTACAAGCTCAGGGTCATAAGATCAATTCCTTTTGAAGAAAAACTGCTTTTTTTCAAATTAGGAAATTGGTAGACTCTATAGCTAACTCCAATGAGATTCTTTGGAAACAGGCTTTTTTAGTTTCTGGCTAAACAGGGCAAGAGTTTTGATGATACAGGTGGGATTCATGCATCTAAACATAGGTAACCACACAGTACCCAAAATATCTGCCCAAATCTGGTTTTATGACAGGGACACATTCTGCTGACTCTATAGTTAGAGACCTAGACCACAGACTCTAAAAAATGAATTAGTTTAAACAATGTACAGGATACAGAAATAAAATTCTATGGTTATTATCTGCAAATGGTGGCAACTTTCTTGAAAAAAAAAAAGATTGAACAAAACAAGAATCAGAGTACAAGAATAACATTATCACATCTTCAGCACTTAAAAAACGGAGACCTTCAAGCTATTTATCCTAAGCATTACTATAATATTTTTATAATAATTATCAGATTTTTAATATATATTGAAAAGTAAAAATGATTAGTTAAGGAATCTGTGAGATGATGTGAAAAATTACATCTACAAAACAGCTTACACTTTTTTTTAATCTCTAGTCTTACACAACAATTTTTCTAAGGCTGTATGGATTCTTAATAGCTTTTTCCATTTCTGCCTTGTAAATGCATGAGCCACGGCTCATAGGCACATGTTGGTGTGCATGAGGTTATGTACAGTTATTTAAATTTGCACAGGGGAAAAAAAGTATAAATATGTGTACGTACAGGTGGGGGTAGCATAACAATGCTGCAAGGATGTGCACTTCAATTCCAGAAAAAGAGAACACAGAAGGGGAGTGGCTCACTACTGGTGAAGATATGAGCGTACCCATGTAAGAGCCAATTGCAAATTAGCATTAACTCTGCAATGCTACAAATAAGAAGCAATTCTTACTCCTGTTTAAATGGTTAAAATCCTGGTTCCACGTGGGCCGCTTACAGCCGGAATTTGTGTCAGATCTTACCACCTTCAGACAAGGATCATAACAGTTAATAGCGTGTTTGTAGCACTATAGCTTACTACAGCATGTGTATTATTAAAACACACGCAGAGCATACCATACACCAACCAGAATCAGAATCATTATTTTTACATCATGTTGCTTTTAAGTATAGTAAGACAAATAGGATAGGTATGAATAACTGCATTCAAGCAGATAGGTAGCCTTCTTCGTTCTTACCTATGCTTCATTGCTAAGAAATTTTGATTTAATACCTCTGCAATTATTTCAGGCCTTACAGGTGTCTATCTGCTTTTCTGACTCAGAAAGTGCAAAGCTTAAAAGTCCGTAGAATAGTACTGTACTGTGACTTGGGAGTTTCCATAACACTGAGAAGAAAGGATATTTTTTTAACAAAGTATCCCCAAGATACGTATTATTTAGATGGATCCAAGCTGCTAAATTTACATTATTTCCATTTGCCAGATGTATACTTGACCTTTTGTGTTTGTTCATGTGCATATGTTACATCCAAAATTATTAATTTTTCTAAGCATGCACGTGAGAGAAGATTAATAGGCAGTGTTTCTCTGGGCTCACTCATAGGCACCAGAGAAACTTTCTGGCTCAGTTCCATCCTTTCTACACTAACAAATCTAGACACCACCATGCATATTGGCCTCAGAAGTGAAAGGGTCCGTCTCCTTCCTCTGTTTGTAGGTGAGGAAGTGAGCAGGATAAGGCAGATTCAATGTGCACCATCTGATGGAGCTGACTGAGCATGCAGTCTTGATACAGACAGACTTCAGAAGAGATATGAATATGATCTGCAAATTAAATTGCTTTAAAAGTGGTTGTGTCTCTACAGCAACATCAATCTCTGAAAATTAAATCATAAATAGCTATTGATAATCAAATCTTAAATCAAAAATTTCTGCATTTAATTTATTGCAATGGAAACATTGTAGGTATTATACCCTATATTTTTAATATAAAATAAGTTTTACTTATTGATTTGTCAAGGTTAAGTTTTAATTGTAAGGGGATTTTTATAAGAATAAGTGCGTGGTAAGGAATCAGAAATTTTCTCACTGCTTTCTTCACTGAAGAAACATGAAGTTTAATTGCTTGTGCCTTGCCTTTTTTTTTTTTCTGAGTAATAATTCAGTGAATCAACAGACCTACATGTATTTTTGCTGAGAATTAAAAAATTCAGTCCCACTGAATCAGGTGATCTGTTCTCTGCCACCTTCTCTTTAGCCTATGCACACTGTGACAGTTAGAGGTCATACTACCAATTTATCTGTTCAGACCGTGCTGTCTAAAAAGGGAGTAATACCTACAAAAGGGAGTATAATTGTTTCTGAAAGAGCTACACATATATACCAGGACTTTTGTAACAAAACTCCAAGCTGACTTTTAAAAATAGTTAGTAAAAACAGAAAGGTAATTTGTGGATTCTTACAGGTAATGATACATACTCAAATAGCTATTGAACAACAAAAATGCAGTTGTCAAGAAAGCTGAAGGAGGTAATAGTAATAAGAATAAACTAAGCAAATTAAGGCACAGAAGAATGGTATGGTAAAGAACTCAGGCAACAAAAACATTCTTGGTGTTCCTCTTACACCCCTTCTAGGGAACCTTCATGCTTCATTACCTCTCTGAAATGCCTGTACACAAACACACTATGCATAGGGAATAAATAAGGAGAACTAGAAATCTATGTGAGGTGGCAGGGCCATAATCTCATTGCAATTACAGAGGCATGGTGGGATAACTCACGTGACTGGAATGCTGTCATGGATGGCCGTGTACTTTCTAAAAAGGACAGGTCAGAGAGCCGAGGTGGTGGAGTTGGTCTTTATGTGAGAGAGCAACTGGAATGTATCGAGCTCTACCCAGGCACAGACAAAGGAGATAAGAGCTTATGGGTAAGAATTAACGAACACGCTAATATGGGTGACACTGTTGTGGGTGTTCACTACAGTCCACTGGATCAGGAGGAGGAGGAGAAGGAGGTTGATGAGGCTTTCTGTGGACAGCTGGAAATATCTCCATGGTCATGGGCTCCAGTTCTCCTGGGGGACTTCAACCACTCTCATATTTATTGGAGGGACAACAAAGCTTGACACACAATGATCCTGCAGATTATTGAAGATAACTTTTTGGTGCAAGTGGTGAAGGAGACAATGAGGAGAGATGTGTTGCTGGATCTTATACTAACAAGCCAGGAGGGACTGGTTGAATTTGTGAAGGTTGGAGCAGTCTTGGCAGTAGTGACCATGAGGTGATGGAACTCAGGATCCTGCTTGGAGGAAGCAAAGCAGTAAGCAGGACTAGAAACCTGAATTTACGGAGAGTTGACTTTGGCCTCTTTGAAGACCTGCCTAGAGGAAGCCCATGTGTTAGGGCTCTAGAAGAGAAAGGGTTCCAAGAGAGCTGGTCATTTTTAGGCACCATTTCCTCCAAACTCAAGACCAGTGTATCCCAATGATCAAGAAATCAAGCAATGGATGATTAGGGAGCTTGTAATAAATCTCAAACAGAGGGAAGAAATTCATGGGATGTGGGAAAAGGGAGAGACCATGTGGGAGGACTATAAGGAGCACTGTCAGAGCATGCAGGGATAAGATGAGGAAGGCCAAGGCCCACTTAGAATCGAGTCTGGCAAGGGACATCAAGGACAATAAGAAGGGATTCTACAAGTGCATCAGCAGTAAAAGGAAGATTGGGGAAAATGTGGGGCTGCTGCTGAATCACATGGGTGTCCTGGTAACGGAGGACACAAGAAGGCAGCATTACTGAGGACCGTCTTTACCTCAGTCTTTACTGCT
>VWZW01000313.1:114888-280780 GCA_013397115.1 Edolisoma coerulescens | reverse complement strand
GAGATCACTCACTGATTACTGTCGTAGGCTAGACTTGGGGAAATTTATTTAAATTATTATCAGTCAGATAGGGCTGGGAAAATGAGAAATAAACCCCAAACTTAAAAACTCTTTTCCTTATCTCCTCGCCCCCAATGGCTCAAGGTGACAGGGAATGGGGGTTACAGTAAGTTCATCCCACACTGTCTGAGCTGCTGTTGGCTCCATCTTGCTGGTAAAGGCAGAATGAAGTTTATGAGTTCTTGAATGTCTGGAATCCTATGTGAGGATTGTGATGCTCAAGAATCACTGACATAAGATGGGGAGTGTAATGAGGAGTGATTTGATTTAAAGTTGCCTTCATGCACTAGAGAAAGTCACATTAAACAGAATCTGAGCTCCACATTTGTTTCAGCATGCTGACCTGCAGTGAGATCTGGCTGTAATGTCTCGGATTTGTTGACCCTCCATTAAAAAGAAGCATGACATGGAAATTCAGTTCCTGGATGGTCAGTGAAGAGAAAGTCCAAATATAAACTTATTTTGTTCTAAATTGCTGTTGCTTCCATTGAGGAAAGTGGTGCAGATCATAGCAGTCTTCAGAACAGGAACTACGGGCAGAACTACTCAGGAATTGTTTTAATCATATGCAGAATCTTTTGAAATTAGCAATTTATCAGAATGGAGACACATGAAAATTCTCAGAAAAAATCTTCTAGGATCAGGACAGAATAAAACTACATTAAGAGAGGGAGAGAAAACCATTGAAGGAAAAAAATGGTGTGGTATATTTGGCTCTGGATTTTAAGCATGTTCCATGTATTTGTATAAAATAGGATGTGTGAGACAGGAAACAATCAGAAAAAAATACTACAGGATGGTAACTGGGTTGCCTTTCCTCTTAAATACAGTTCAAAGGGTGTCCAAATGAGGATTTTAAATCAAACCCATCACAATCTATATTATTTAACAACAAATTCTCTTAAGACAGTTGCATTTTCTCATATCTCGTGTTCTAAACAGCAGATTGACAGATATAAAGTCAGTGAGCCACACCTAAGCTCATCTTGTTTTCCATTCTAATTTTTGCCCTCTTTGATGCAACAAGGACTATTTTTATCGTTTTCCTCTGCAAAAGCATAATCCTGCCTGGCTTTGGGTCTGGAATGGCACCCTGTAAAACAAAATAACGAGCCACTTCCTTCCTCTACAAACTGTGCCCCAGTGGGAAACTCTTCTGCTATTTAAAAAGATTGAAATACTGGAACAGTGTTTTTCTCATGCCTTTGTATGAGCCAGAGACTCTGCTTTAGGGACTTAAGCCCAAATGCTGATCTCCTCAGTCAATCTAATGATAGCTTCAAGTTCAAAGAGAGTTGCTCATTTTATTACCACTCCTACTGCCACTGTTGTAATTATTTTGTTCATCTCACTGTCTCTAGAAAAGTCCTGACTCGTTATTAATATCTCAAGACGCAGCTAAAACTTCCATCAGCTTCATTTGAAAGGAAAAGTGAGGATTTTGTTTGCAACTGAGCTTGCCATCCTTTTCCATTTGGGTTTTAATTTCACTAGAAGGTGTTGGGTTGCCATGGCAAAGCTCATCTCTTCCCTTCCCTGTCTCAGTAGGTGCTTTGGAGGGGGAGGTGGTCAGAACAAGAGGTAATTTGTGCTAACGAACAGCTGCGTCCCAAGAACGTGTTCATACAGGGCTCACTTTCAAGTTCCTCCAAAAAACACCCCCACAAGCAATCCAGCAAATTCTCAGCCAAGAGGATGCACAGAATTTTGTAGAAACT
This sequence comes from Edolisoma coerulescens, assembly GCA_013397115.1. Taxonomy (NCBI): domain Eukaryota; kingdom Metazoa; phylum Chordata; class Aves; order Passeriformes; family Campephagidae; genus Edolisoma; species Edolisoma coerulescens. The sequence goes on along the minus strand of VWZW01000313.1, from coordinate 279,002 downwards.
AAAGCCAGGTAATAAAAGGCTTGGATTCGGCTTTCCATGTTCTGAACAGATAACGGTAGCAATAAACATGGGAATCAACAGACCAAACCCCTAAATCCTCACTGGGAATCAACAGACCAAACCCCTAAATCCTTACTGGTCTTTCCCTGAAGTTAAGGGAAGAGCTGGTGCAGGACACTAAGCCATGCCAATGGTCTGAGTTTAATGGTTAAATGATGCAGCAGAGAGAATCCTTTGTGATGCTGGGTTCATGTGGAGTCCTTCCTGGCAGAAGTTTTGGAGTGAATTATATTTTTCAGTGTGACTTCCAGGATGCAGCTGAAAGGAGAAAAGCATCAAACAACTTATTTCATGCTTAGGAGGAACACCTCGGTAATGATTCAACTTGCCATGTGGAATAGTGCTGTGCTGCTATTAGATTATAAACACTTGAAGGCACAGAATTGCATTTAGAACAAGCAATGCTGAAATTTGTGTGTATTTTCATAGAGTCATAGAATGGTTTGGGTTGGAAGGGACCTTAAAGACCACATAATTCCATCCCCCATGCCAGGGAATGGGACATGGACAGGGAATATTTTGCTTTCTTTCAATAAAAACTTCCACAGTCTTGTTTCGGTTTTTCAATGCCTTCACTATGACCGTGGAAAATGCGGAGACTTCAATGAGTCATAGGTTGGACTTGATGATCTCAAAGGTCTTTTCCAACCTGGTTAATTCTGTGATTCTGTGATATAAATTGATGCCTGTTCTAAGGATAACTTCAGGAGGATTTCAGAGGTGAGATGGGGATCTGTAGCAAAACTTTATGCTTAGACATTTTTCTCCACTTCCTGGGATGGCTGTGTTTAATTCACTGCTAAAAGTAACAGGACTCTGAGCAGCAAAATATGTTGAGGGAGCTTTCAGACAAGTGGTGCCACTGCTATGAATGAAGAGCCAAATTCTTAGTAGTGTTTATTAGCTCCGTTACTCTCCAGGCCAGTGAGGAATCAAAGAATCACTTAGGTTGGAAAGGGTATCTGGATTTCCCTAATTGAACCTTCTGCTGTAGACAGGGCTGATTTCCAAGGTAAACCTCCTTCCCCTTGGCTGGTGCAGCAAAATCTGAAAATATTTGAGATGTCACAGGCTCTCCACCCCTTATATGTGTACTTAACCATTCTGGTGATGAAGAATTTAAAAAAAATATTTCCAAACAGTGCTGAAATTTGTGACCACTGCCTTTGGTGGGGCACCTCTGAAAGGAGCCTGTATCTACCTTCGATCTAACATCGCTAAATTTTGGGGAGATTGCAGTTAGTTACCCCATAACCTTCTCTTCTGGCTAAACAGGTTAAAATATAAAAAAGGCACCACTATATAAGAAGAATATTAAGATATCAGAGTGTGTCTGTAAAGAAGGTGGTCAAGAGTCTGGAGGTGAAACCATACAAGGAGCAGCTGAGGTCACTTGGTTTGTTCAGCCTGGAGAAGAGGAGACTGAGGGGAGACCTCACTGCAGTTACAGCTTCCTCGTGAGGAGAAGAGGAGGGGCAGGCACTGATCTCTTCACTGTGGTGAGGAGCAATAGGACCCAAGAGAATGGCCTGAAGTAGTGTCAGGGGAGGTTTGGGTTGGATATTAGGGAAAGGTTCTTCCCCCAGAGGGTGGCTGGGCATTGGAACAGGCTCCCAGGGATGTGGTCACAGCGCCAAGCCTGACAGAGCTCAAGAAGAATTTGGAAACTGCTCTCAGGCACACAGTGTGACTCTTGGAGTTGTCTTGTGCAGGGCCAGGAATTGGACTCGATGATACTCATGGGTCCCTTCCCACTCAGATATTCTGTGATTTTGTTAAGTCCCTGTCTTAGCTTCTCCACGTAAGGGTCCACTGCTGACCCATCTGCAGCTTGTTCCCCAGCAGAACCCAGGTGAGAGAAAGCAACCCTGCTGCCATCCTCCCTGCCTGACCTTACAAAATGCTCTGTCCATCACAGTGCTCCAGCACTGCGAGTCTCCTCCAGATCCCTGGAATTCCAGTGTCATAGCTCTGCACCCACACACAGGTTTCTCATTCCTCCTGTTCGTTTGTCGTGCTGGGTGTGTTCAGGCTCTCGAGATGCCCTTCATCAAGGGAGAGTCACAGATCTCCCTCTGCTGCCCTGTGCTTTGCTTGCTTCCTCTCATCCACGCTTTTCTGATTATCCCAGGGTCTTGCTCTCCCTAGCCCAGCAAGCTGAGTTCAAACTCCTCCTTGCCAGGTTAGCAAGTCTCTTTTCAAAACCTCTCTGGTCTGTCCTCGCTCTTTGAAGCAGATCCAGTTGTCACAGACTCTCAGCTGTTTAGGGAAGACATTTTTCCCCGTCTTTTTTTAATTAAGCCTCTCTAAAACGCACATGCAATTTCAGACAGTGGGGCTGAAGTGCAGTCATTAATGACTAATGAGGAACTGAGGACTGACCTGCAGGAGACCTCGAAATTGAATATTTTCTTTTCAGATTTAGCACGATTAAACAAATTGGTTTTGTGCCCAATCACTAGCTTTAGTCTTGTGCAGTATTCCTGCTGCTCTGTCCAAATCCACAGAGACTAATTTAGATAGCATTAATTGGTAATTTCTCAGATCAAAACCTTTAATCAAATCAATAAAGATACACACTCTGCAGTGTGCTGATTATCATTCATAGACATAAAATATTATTTGTCATGTCTACCTTGATAATGACATCAGAGGAATACAAAGACCAACAAAGAGAGATGTCCTGATACCTTATAATATGTTGATTATGCAAATAGTTTCCCTAAATTATTTGCTTGCCAGGGCATGGGGGTTTTCCTTGCTGTAGGCTTCCTTCAACTCCAAGTTTTATTGGTAGCCTAAACGTATATAAATTACTGTCAACAGCCTCGATGATTGTTTTTGTAAAAGTTGCAATTCCTATGGAGATATTTCAGGAATGACATTGTTAATTATTTTGTTATGGAGAAAGGGGAGGGGCTAAAAGGCTGAACAAGTAATTATCGTTTATCTTAAGAGTGAGTGGTGTGAAAAGTGACCCAATTTACATGGCAGGAGCAACTGTAGAGCTACATGGTTTTCCTATATCAATACCAAAGCTTGATTTTTTCCTGTTCAAAGGGAAAAAATTGATCTAAAAGCTGTTGGTTTACTGCTTCTTGATATAAACGGTTAATGTGATGGATCCAACCCTCTAAGCCTTTTAGAGGGAAGGGACCAGATTCACAGGGAAGGACACAAAAAGAGCTTTTGCAGAAAACAGGTGAAAGCCATGTTTGCAAACCTGCCCTTTCCAGCCCCTTAGGCCTCTATTTTCCCACATTTATCCTTCCCAAACCACATTTCCATGCCTTAGGGTGTTCCTCACCTATAACACGCTGTAACACAGTGGTGAAAGGTATTCCTGCCCAGGGCAGGAGGGCTGGAATGAGCTGATCTTTAAGGTCCCTTTCAACCCAGGCCATTCTATGATTCTATGATAACTTTTTTTCTTAGATGCAGCATCAGCCGTAATTCCTTGGTCCTATACATTACTTCCCACCTGTGGATCTCAAAGCACGTCCAGAAGCCAAAGCAGGGAGGGAGAGCAACCCATCCTTGACATGAACCCTTAGATCCCAGCTCAATAAACCTGCTCACACATTTCATCATCCAGTTATTTTTTTTTTTTATTTCTAGTCTCACATATGTGAACATGTCAGTGAAATTCCCCGTTCCTTTGGCAAACCTGCACCGGTGGAAGAAAATGTGTTTTCTGCTTTGTTTTCCTTTGTTTGTGCATTCTACATTTGGGAACAGGGTGGGGAATCAACGGCTCTGTGAGGACCAGCTGCTTGCAACATGCTTCCCTTGCAGCTTTCAGTCAGGAATCTGACAGCTTCAGTTATTGTGATGGAGAAATAATGAGGTGAGAAAAGAGTTGTCAAAAAAAAAGAACGAATCTCTTCTTCCAAGGAAGTAATTTACTTTTTGTGTGTTCTGTGGCTCCCAGAGACAAGAAGATGTAAGGACTACAGTTATAGGGAAAAATTCTGTATTTCCCTAAACCGAGGTAATTACCAAAATAAAACAGAAAAATATGGTGAATTGTCTACAAAAAAAAAAAAAAGAGGCTTATTAGTTTTGACTAATTTAATTAAATGTGGCTGTTAACAGCACTTAGGCTATAGGTGACTATAGGTGATCAGATCACCCTGGGTTGCCTTTATGGTAAAAGGGGAAAGAGTTAGCAGTGTTAATGGATTTTAAGGCAAATTTACCTCATCCTAAAACAAATTCCTATATTTGGCCAGGTGAATTCCCCCCTAAATCCTTTGATTCTGTTAATCACCATAGATACATGGTGCCAACCAAGACATTCCGTGGGAAACTGGCAGATCTGATGTAGGATCTCTGCACTACTAACTGGACCCAGGAGGGTTACCCTAATGCATCTAAAATGGCACTAAAAATTCATGTTTATGCATCTGAAACATGCAGAAGTTCACAACTACTAAAGAAACTTGATACTGCCTTGAATATATATATTTCTTTATCTATCCAGCCTGGCACAAAAAGGACAGAAGTTTCAGGACCTGGGATATTCCCTGTGGATGTTTTTTATACCCCAGACATCCACAGGAGGTGTCTCTGGGCATCTCACACAGCACCAGATCACCTTTGCTGAGACAACTGAGCCTCCCTCAGCTGGTGCAGTGGAGTATGGGAGAACTTTTCAGATGCAGCACTGCAGGTGGGGTCTCACCAGAGCAGAGCAGAGCAGAGGGGAGGGATCACCTCAAAAGCATATTTTTAGACACATTAATTATGTCCCTAGTGGTTTTCCAGATTGTTGGTTGGTTGGATGCAGTGGGCTGATCTGACTGATTAGTTCTCCATGCACCACAACACATGTTTAAGCACTGATGCATATCTACATGTAAACACCTAAGTTTCAAGCTAGGTGGATTCCAGTTAATCTGGATTTAAACACTGAAAATTAGTTGAGATCTCCCACAACATACGTGACTATACCAACAGAATTACCTACACTTTACACAGCTAAAGAATGGTGAAAAGCCTTAAAATTTCAAGACTAAATTTTAGACACAGTCAACTTAGTAAAACAGTCCCTTGATAAATCTGGTCATTGACATGTCTTAACTCTGGGATTCTCCCTTGAGAAGATGGAAATATAATTTAAAAGAAATAAGTCATCATCTTAAATCGTGCTTGAATGTTGAGTCACCCTCCATTGCATCATTACTGCTCCATGAAGTGATGACGCTGAAGGTACTTAGAGCCACATTTAGAAAGAAATTTCAACACTTTTTTAGCATTTACAACACTGGAAGTGCAAGACAGGCACAGTTTTGGGGATTTTTTTGGACCCTCTCAATTTGGCATGTTACATACGGAAAGAAGATACACTTTTCATTTGCAAATGAAGCGCAGGCACCTTTGAACGTGCACGTTCTCCTACATATGTGCCTGACTTTTGCACGAGCATGATTAGCAGAACCAATCCACATTCCTTATGCTTTGCACACAAACCTGAGACTCCCTCTTGAACTGTAAATATTCCCTGAAGCAGTGTTTACACTTGTAAGACAAGCGGATTGTCACTATCCTACAAGCCTTATCTACAGTCAAGGGATCATGGCCACTGGAAAGGATAAAATTGTTTCCTGTGCTCCACTTGCATGATAAATTCTGACTTGTATTTTCAGCTTCCTCCTCTTTTTGTTCCCACACCTTTGGATTTTTTTGTCTGGAAGCAAAATCTACCCGTTTTCCCATCCCTTCTTCAGATAGAATGTTTCAAAACAAAACATCGGTACCTATCCCTTGGAAAGCCACTTCTGTGGACAATTGGTGGCACTGCTAGTGACATTTTCATCTCCAGTTTTTGCTTTTGTTCCTCCCCAGGTTTCACTTTACTGCATTTTTGGAACACGTGGAATGAGCACAGGAGTGATAGATGCCCTTAATGCTCCAGCGTCCTGCCTCACCACCCAGCAGCACAGCTTTAAGTGATACGACACTGCAATTACATTAACAGCTCATTATCATTCCTTAATTGTCCAATAATTTTGATCAATGCCTGATTTCCTTGCTGCTGACTGTTGTGACTCCAAAATAAAAACACAGTTTGGGAGCTGTTGCGTGTACATCTGCTTGGTGATTCCTTCACTTGTGCACAAACACGCGAGTGTTTGCGTGGGAGAGACAGAGCGTGAGCAGTCAGGGCAGCTGCCTGCCAAAACGTTCCCTGCTTGCAGCTGCAGAGAACTGACAAAAGAGCCCTGGCTAATCTTGCCACAGTGGTTTAAGAAGTCGCCTCTGTCAGTCACCAGCCTGTGATCAGATCTATCCCTGGAGAGGATGGATGCCTGTGTCAGTGTGAAATGTGGCCATTTTGCTTTGCTCTCAACTTGTGAATGGCTGCAGGCTGGGGAATGGGCTTTGACAGAGGGCTGTACTGCAGACCTGTGCTCCTTGTCGTCAGCCCTGCTCTGGGTGCAGAGTGGCAGAGCAAAGAAGTACCAGTCTGCTGCAGGAGGAGCTGCCAGGACTTATTTGTCAGTGTCTGTGGCCTTCCCAGGGAAAGGACTCTGTTCATTTACTGTGCTTACATCCAGGGAAAACCACTGACAAGCCAAGGGAGGAATGGATGGCAATCACAGAATCATTCAGGGTGGAAAAGACCTCCAAGGTCATTGACTCCAACCTTTGACTGATCCCACCTTGTCAACCAGACCAGAGCACTGAGTGCCATGTCCAGTCATTTCTTGAACATTTCCAGGAGTGGGGACTCCACCACCTCCCTGGGCAGCCCCTTCCAATGCCTGACCACCCTTTGTGTGAAGAAATTCTTCCTGACGCCCAACCTGAACTTCCTCTGGAGCAGCTTGAGGCTGTCTTTTCATCCTGTCACTTGTTGCTTGGGAGAAGAGGCCGAGCCCCACCTGGCTACAACCTCCTGTCAGGAAGTTTTAGAGGGTGGTAAGACCATCCCTGAGCCTTCTTTTCACCAGGCTAAACAAACCCAGCTCCCTCTGCTGCTCCTCATAGGAGTTACTCTCAAGACCCTTCACCAGCTTGATAATGAAGAACAAATGAGAGTAGACACTGTGATAGGATAGACAGAGGACATTGACCTGGAAGGACAAGAGAACCAAGCAGGAAAATCAGTTGAGATTGGTTTGTACTCTTGCAAAGGTGAAGAACACAGTGAATGCACCCATTGTCAGCTGTTACATTCAGAAAGTCTGTGGTACCCACTCCACTGCAGGATATTCAGTGGCAACAGACTGTGAATGCAATTTCAAAAGCATTCTTTCTCTCATAGCAGCGCCTAAATACAGCTCAGGATGATGTTTGGCAAAGGAATACCATCTCTTGATTAAAACATCCCACTTTCCTTTAAACTAAGGAGTCGTCACTGACTTCTCAATCCACTTATTAGAGCTGAGAGAAATTCAGAATATCCTTTATATGATAAATGCTGATTTGTTTTGAAGAAAAACATCATTCTAGACTGGAATGTATATTTACAATGAAAAGTAAAAAAAATCCACAAGGAAAAAGAAAGTTTTGAAACTATGGCTCTTTTTTTTTCTTTTCAATTTCAACTTTGCAAGATGATAAATTATATCCTTACATGTGATGGATTATAACGAGCAGCACACATTTCAAAATGAGAAGTAATTAAAAAACAAAAACAAACAAGGCCTGCAATGAGCTGTTAGAGCTGAAAATCTCCCAGCACAGCGTTTTCAAACAGCTGTACTGCTAAATTGCCTGTTCCCTTGACAGCAAAGAACAGACAGAAATCTCCTGCTAGAGAGTTCAACTACTACAGCCTCAGGTAATGTGCAACCACCAGAGAGAAAGTGGGAGAGGCAGGGCTGCAGGAAACAGGGCAGGCTGTTCAAAGACACGGATTTAGGTCCAGGTGCCTGGGGATTACTGGAGAAGTGACATTCGGCACAACAAATGGATCCATGGAGGAAACCCTTTCAGGGAGGACATTACTGATATGCATCCAAAGACAAAAATAGCAGCTGATATTATCATCTTAATTCAAGAGAGAGACCTTTTCTGGGTCTGTACTGGCAATGATTGCTTCTCTGCTGGAAGGATTTGATCTTCAGACCTCAGGCAGGTGTGACCCACCATGCCTTAGCATAAGTCCCATGTTGGATATCCTGTTGCAATGACCTCACTTACTACAGGGCAAGAGTCTGAGGATCCTCCCTCATTCCAGAGTACCCAAAGGGCTCTGCTTAGGCACCACAGCGGTGCTTTTGCCATAAGGATTTGTTCCTGTGCCCGCAATCCAGAAAATATCAACATTATTTGGAGCATAAGTCTGATGAGGAGTGGCTGAGGGAGCTGGAGGTGTTCAGCCCAGAGAAAAGGAGGCTCAGGGGGACCTTATCACTCCCTAAACCTACCTGAAAGGAAGTTGTAACCAGGTGAGGGTCAATCTCTGCTCCCAGGTCACAAGTGATAGGAGGAGAGGAAATAGCCTCAAATATTGCCAGGGAAAATTAAGATTGGATATTAAAAAAGAATTCTTCACTGGAAGGGTGATCGAGCATTGGAACAGGTTGCCCAGGGCAGTGGTAGAGTCACCATTCCTGGAAGTGTTCAAAGAATGTGTAGACATAGTGCTTGGGGAAATGGTTTAGTGGTCGACCTGGCAGTGTTGGGTTAATGATTGGGCTTGATGACCTTAGAGGTCTTTTCCAGCCTTAATGATCCTGGGATCCTGTGACCTGTATGAACAAGCTTCGTGGAGAACACTGAAGCCGATAAATGAGGGAGAATTAATAACGCAAAGACACCTGAGCTGGAAAAGCTTCCATCAAAAACAGAGTGAGAGAGAAATCAAATCTTTCATTTCTATTGTTTCCCTTGGCAGGACCTTAGTTTTCAGCATGGGCTAATGTGACAGGGAATCAATGTAATGACTTCCTGGAAGATTATTTTCTTTACAACAACAACAATAAAAAAGAGGAATGTTCAAAGAATTAGGGCTAAATTTTGCACAAAGACTCTTTGATTCATTTGCTGCTCAGGTTGTATTCTTTCTTCTCTTCCATGAAATCCTGACACCTTTTAGGTCTTGTAATTCCTTCTCACAACTCTTTTCATAATTTTCTGGTTTGTTTTTGGTAGACTCATCCTCTGTTCTTCAAGGGTTCTCCCAAGTCTCCGAGTGAGTTCACAGGATTCATCCTGTTCCTCTTTCCCTGGGCATCCCCACACCAAGTCACAGGAACCCCTTCTTTTTTTTAATTACTTGAAACTTATTACTCTAAAAATCATCCCCACGCTGTCCCGCAGCTTGACCGTCCTTAGCCCAGCCCATCCTTGACATTTCCCTTTCGATTTCCAGCAACCACATTAAAATCACCAATCTCAGTTCTTAATTTATTTTATTTATTTTTTCCACTTTTACTACTGATAAAAAATGACATTATAGTTATCCAAGACAACAAATCAATTTTTTGGGTTCTGATTTTCTAGGAAAAGAAATATGAAAACCTCATGACTCTTGCCTTTGTTGCCCCTTCATGAACAGCCTTTCTTATGTGTCTATATATTGTCATTTTTTTTCCACCCAGCAACATCTTGCCCATTACAAACAAATTTCAGTGGAAAAAAATTCTGCTATTTAGAAAATGAAAATTTTTCTCAACTTTATTTTGTGGGGAGTTAAATTTTCAACCTAGAAGTAATCAAGTAGATCATTTAACTATTTCTTTTCATTTTGCTACATTGAAGGAATTAATCTGACCTTACCATCACTTACTTATGATTTATGTATTATTTTTGATATAATTGTAATGGTCTATTTATATATTGTAATGAGACCAATGTACATTAGTGCATTATAAGAAAGGGTTCACTTCTTTCTTGACCAAATGAAAGTAAAATTGATCAGCCTTTATCTCCTGATAAGGTTTCATATTTCCAGGTCACACTCCTCCCTCCCTTATGATTTTGTCCATATTGTCAGTACTTTGCATGTACATTCTGGTCTCCAGCCAGGACAGATGGCAAGGTCTTGCAGTTCCTCATATATGAAGGTTCAGTTTTATGCCCACATTAAATTACAGTCTTCTCTTTGACCTAACTTTGTGGCACTTTGTCCTTTCAGCCTTCCTTAGACCCTACAATACCTCATTGCTCTGATTTTCTAACCCCATTAATGGGGGTTATGAAGGACCCCTACAATGTCTCCTGATGGTCTTCCCTCCATATCTGTCTCTATTTCACCTCCTATTTGTATTTGTCTCCAGTCATTTTCCATAAGATTCTCACTCCAATGCTGACAAAAATCTCCCAGGCTACTTTTGAGGTCTTTTAATTTTCAAACTTTTGCCTTTAGGTATTTACTACTGTGTGGACAAATAATAAAAATCTACACCAAGCAAAGAAAAACACATGACTGGGATCACATTTTGAGGTAGTCTTTAATTATGTGATCACATTCACCCTTAGATTCATGCTTTATTTTGTGCCCAGAACATAATGACAATTTAGGAAGAAGACAGCCAATATGTTGTTTCTGTTTTCCTGTTCAGTGACTGCAGCAAGTTTATCCCAGTTTATCCTTGAACCTTACTCAACCCTGTTCTAAAGATAAAGCTAAAAATACCTTCTTGGGCTCTTCTCTCATGTTGAATACTGTGTCTTCTGAGGATTTTTCAAATTCTTAGGAACCAATTTTCAAAATGTTTCTATTTCTGGGATCATGGTAACTGGAAAGGGAGATATCCGATGCACATAATTAAAAGCAAATGTTTCCTCTAATTTTTGGGTGCTGAATTTCAGTGGCCTTGTTTTGATAATAAAGGCAGCTGGGAACACAAATTAAGAGGATTTCCAGCAGTCTTACTGTGCCCCAGTGATGCAAGATTTGGTTCCTCTCAGATTTGTAGGATCCATGCAGAGAGCTGGCACCAGAACCAGAGGTTAAGGACATGGACGTGTCTCTTCCAATGAAGATCTCTTCCACTTGCTGGAAGCTCTCTCATATGCAGAAGATATGAGGTTATATCCATGAATCTCACAAATAGTGGCAAGGATTTATTATGCTGGAAGTGAAAAATCACCAGCACCTTGGCACTTCCTGTTTGCCATGTCAAACTTTGGTCAAGACTTTGACATTTAGGGGCAGGTGAACTTTTCTCATCATGTCCTGAGCAGCTGAGCAACATTTCAAAGAAATGCTCCTCTCTGACCTCTGCAGGAGTGGTTTTGTCCTAGATGGTTTATTGATCCCAGATGGGTGATGAATAAATCTCCATAGCGGCAGTATTTTGGTACTGGTGTTCAGAAAGTGCATCTTTGGATTTTCTGGATTAGCTTTCTTCATGGAAAGCTAAAAGCAGCTGACAACCTTATATCCTTGGGAAAAGGAGCTGGAATGCTATTTGTGGATTTGCATTCTCCTGTCTTCAATAGATCCCAATGGATTATACACAAAATTTGGGCCCAGGCACATCACTTCTTCATCCAATGACAAATCTAGAGCTCGAAATTTTCTTTTTTCAAATCACAATCTGAAGAACATCCTAAGGGGGAAGTCCCTGAAAAAAGTTCTCTTGGTTTTTATGCCTTTTTCTTTTCTGGAGGAGGTCCCTACTACCTTGGCTCCCATATCAATAAATCCAGTGGATATTTCCCTAAACTTCAGTGCCATTCTGCAACCCCTCAAGAAAGCTGAAGTTTTCATAGTTCCAGTCCTTTGCTATCCTGAGTGCAATAGCTCTGCTGTGGTTTCAGTAACTGATGAAAATAGACAATTTGCAGCTTCTTGAGAGAACAATAGAAGGAATGAAAAGACTAATGACAACAGCCAAGATTCATGGCCCAGGGAAAGGAGGGCGACATCATTTTCCCATATTCAAAGTTGGAAAACATGAATCCAATTTTCTTCTTTTCATCATCAGCAAATAATTCGGATGTTTCCCATCCCTTAATTGTGCCTTTGTTTCCGTGATGAGGGGAAATCATCACTGTGACAATCTGTTGGCTAAATTTTCCCCACATCTGTGGAGTTTTTCACCAAGTGGGCCATTTGCCCGTTTGCAGGCTAATGAACAAGAGAAGTTTCAGATTCTTGAGATGGAGCCCACTCTGGGAGGTTGGGAAGCATCATGTTTCAGAAAACAGACTGGGTTGGGCTAGGATTAAGGTTTTATGGATTCTGCCAAAATATGGGGAAATGATGACAGATTCAGTCTTCCTTTGTGAATTTTGGTGAAAAAAAATCATGAGTTTTCAGGACCATGAGATCTTTTTCTTCCAGTTCTCACAACAGGTCGTGGCACCATTCCCTGTCGGAATAAAAGCCCTGAGGATTTTACTTGGCTGTTGCTTTCTTAAGGCTGAGAGCCCGACTCAGAAAATCTTTTAACAGCCAGCACAGTAAAATATTTTCACAACATCATCTGCACTGGTGGCATCCAAACCAGACCTCTCCAGGCTTCATTTCATTCACCAAGGTTTGTGCACACAATAGCCTTTCATTTCTCTACTCTGTGACAAAAAGGGCTGGCTCAAGGTGAAATTTTGGGAAGCTGAGCTCTGCAGCCCTTTGATTTTTATTCTCAGAGCTGCTGGAGAGCCTTAGGAGAGCACAGTGTGCCAAAAAAATGAACAAGACTCAGAAATTTGCTGTTAAACTGGTCTTTAAGGAGCTGAAGCTGTTCACATCCCAGACAGCAGGAGAGGGAGTGTGGGATGATACTGAGGCACTGGCCAGGACAGTGTGAGGGTTTACAGCCTGTGTGATGGGTGAAATAGGTTCCTGAGGTGGGGCAATGTGCTGATGGAGGTACAGTGGACATGGGAAGGCAAAACCCTGGCAGCTCTGTGATCCTTTCCTGGCCAATGGGGGGATTACACACTTGATCACAGCCTCTTTTACAATTTAGGAACAAAGCAACTCCTGATATGTTTTGGTTGATGGCCAAATTAGAGCTTCACTGAGAAAGTCCCTTTCAGTCTTATTCTCTTATCTGTCCATAAGCACTTCCCTGATCCATGTTGTGGGTTGCAAATAAATCACCAAGATGTACATCAGTGTGCTAAATTAGAGGGATTGGGTCATTCTCTGGACCAGAGAGATACAGGGATAAAGATATACAAGGTCCTCTCTGGGATTGCTTAAAGCAGACAGAATTTAGTTCCTCTTTTAAATTGTTTCCAAACTTGAATCAAAACGCATCATGGTTAAAAATCAAGGGAATAAACAAACCCCGTGTGCATTGTATTGTTCCATGTTCTCTTTAGGGTGGCAGGTGGCTTTGAAGTCATAATAACAGGAATTAAGAGTTCAAAGTGGCAAACATTCAAAAGCACAGTCTCCATCTCCACATGCCAGTATTTGTGTTCTAGCCCTGGGATAAAAAGGAGTATTTTCTGCAAGAAGATTCTATGCCAGCCCCCTGCACGTGGCTTTGCAGCTTGAATTACACACAGTGATGTTATATTCTGATATTCTCCACAGGATATTGCAAATGTTTCCTGCTAGGTTTTTAATATACTAGGATATCTTGTATATGATTTCCCCCTCCTCTTTATAGACCTTGGGTATGTGTTTTCTCATCTCAGAGAGTTGGATTGACATTTCAGCCAGGAGGGAAAAGTCACGGGAAGTCATTCATTTCACGAGGGAGAAAACTAATTTCCTTGCTGTTTTAAATTTGTGAGACTGTTTTTGAAAAGCATCCCAACTGATGTGCAACTTTTCAGGCAGCAACAATTCCTTTCAGGCATGTCTGGTCTCAGATTTGCATCTTCATCAGGATTTGAACCTGGATGCCTTTACTGCATCACCACCATGAAATGGAGAGAGCTGCTTTGCTCACGTGGCTCACAGGCTGTTGTCCTCTAGCAGACTGATCACCAGAACTAAATATGCCACTCACTCTGATCATCTGCACTCTTAAATGCATCCATCCTGATAAATCTGTAAGTGTTTATCTTTGAATTTAGAAATGGCAACATTAGGATCCTGGTTAGCAAGGTTTATAAGGGAAAAAGAGAGGTAGATATACAAGAGAAAACTGTATTTCACTGTAAAAAAATCCCCTTGCAATTTGGATGTGTCTTCCTACATTTTGAGAAAAAAACCCACAGCTACCTGAAATAGCCTAACACACAGAAATGTGAACTTGGTGGTACTGGGTTTTTGCGGCCTCAAGCAGTAATAGGAACACTTCAAGTGTACAGACTTTATTCCTCTTTTTTTCAGGATACCTGGTAACACCATCACAACTGGCATTATACAAGAGTGTGAATACTGCCAAACGGCATCAGAACTACTCAGGATGTCTGGGAATGGTTCTATCCCAGACAATTGGTCCCAAATGAGGATCCTCAGATGACATTTTTTTCTATGGAAAATTATGAATGAGTTTAGACTCTTGGTTTTTCTCTTATTTGAAGAGAGATGACTGGAAAGTACATGATTAATGAATGATGTGACAGAGTTTTATAAACTTATGAATGATGGAAAGAGTTATGATCAGGAAATAATTATTCACTGTCCGGCTCATTGCAAATGGTGGAGTCACCATCCCTGGGAGTGTTCAAAAACAAACGAGGAGATGTGGCACTTTGTGGTATGGTTTAGTGGGCATGGTGGTGTTTGGTCGAAGGTTGGACCTGATGACCTTGGAGGTCTTTTCCAGCCTTAATGATTCAATTATTCTAATTCAAGGCTGGGCAGTGAAACAATCAAAGAGAAGCAATTTCTCAGGCAGTACTCAGGTGACTTTATGCATCTCTTTCCCCAAAATACAGTGAAATGCAAAAAAACCTGAGAGCATTTTGAAGGGGATTGAAGAGACTCGTAATGAATAAATCTGTAATTGGCTGCTAAACACTGAAATCTCCATGGGACTTGTGCATGCAGGAGTCACCTGCCAGAAGGTGGGAGGAAGAATTACTCTGTTATTTGCCTGTTTACTGTGTGTTTTATCAAAACAGCCATTCCTGCCTTTTGTTGGAGAAAGTATTCTGCCTAGCTGGACCATTGGTTCATGAAATAATTGAATTTTCTGATGTGATTCCTTTTGCCCAATGTGAGAGTCTCATACTGTCAGGGATCTTTGGCAGCCACTGATGGGGAAGTGTTGGACATCCACAACCACTGAGCCACTAAATTGTTCTGCTCTGTGGGGGTCAGGAGGCCAAAATTTCATTTCCATGACCTCAAAATGCTTGAAAAATATTCTGATGTGTAAAAGAAAGGGAAAGAAATGAGGCTGAGGAAAACAAAACTCAAATTCCTCCTTCACTGGGAGCTAAATCATAATCATTACCATTAATTATCAGTACTTAAGAGTCTTAGTAATGAATCATCTTGTCAGGAGTGTTAGTGGGTTGAATGGCTGGATGGTAACAGATCTTAAATCTGAGCATCTCCACCTGTTCTGCTATTGTTCCTTCCAGATGAGATTGGGCTGCAGCTCCTGGTAGTGCACCTTTACTGCTGATAAACAGCAGCATTCTCCCTTCAGGGCTGTCAGTCCCAGGTCTTTTAAGCAGCATTGCATTATTTTAAATTAAAAATAGAAATTAAAAAAGCTTACAAACTAAATCATGAAAGGCAACAGAGAGGAAATCAATGTTTGGAGATGAGATGATTAAGTCAGGAAAGAAGAAGCTTTGTGAATGTGGAGCCACCACTGGAAAAATGCACACACAAGCACACAAACACACAAATAAATCTGAATTGCTTAAGGAATATGACTGTAAATAAATGATATTTTATAGTACACCAAACTGCCAAACATGCCATAACCCTGTGAAAACCACTTACGCTTTAATGGCTGAAAGGAATAAAACTGACAGAAGAATAAATTCCCGATGCACTCTGACAGCCGAATACATCTCCTATGGAAATTGTGCTGTTTTCCTCATTGACTTCAAAAAAGCCACTGAATAGGGTGACTTTAAAGGTAGCCACACTTGGTTGGGTAAGGCTGTATATCTTGACTTGAAGAAGGCTGGGGAGATGTTTTCCAGTGAGTGTTTATGAGGTGAGCACAAGATCTGAGCAATAAAATGCTGGCACCACTGGGGGAACAGGTGGGATACCTGGTGTGGAAAAGTTTGGTTGGCAGGGTCCTGGGATAAAATCTGAAAATTTAGGAGCTGAAATTTGAGTTTATTCAGACCACAATAGCAGAGGGGACCGTTCTGCTTATTGAGTTCAACCTACTTTGCTCAATGGAAATTCTGACAAGGCTGTTGGGTCCTAGAAAATTCACTGTGTGCACCCCCAAATGCCACAAGACATGAAGCAGACCTTCCAATGCTCCATAACAAGCTAAATATTGTATATTTAAATATTTAAAAAGACAAAACTCAACATAAAACCAAGGTGTCCAAGGAAGAAGGAAAGAGAGACTGAGCAGGTTGCTTTTGTACCTTCTTTTTCAATAACTGGAGATTTGTAAGGTGGAAAATGGCCAGATGGTCCTAGGATGTGGCTCTTGTCCTAAGGAAGAAGGTGACCCCTTCTTTCCATCTGTTCCTCAAAATTCAGTGTTCTTTGGTGTATGATATGGATTTAAGGTCATAACAATATGGGGAGAGGAACAAAGGGCATCTTTGGCTAGAAAAGAATATTCTTCAAATCATTAAACATTGACATCCCTATTAACCTAAGCTCTTCTGACAGATAGGGGAGTGATAATGGATTTAATCCCTTGAGCTAAGGATGAGAGTTCTGTCTTCCTAAGGTCTAACACAGGTCACAGGACAGATGAATGGAGCCCTTAAAACCCCTATTTCTGTCCATTTACTGTAGAAGAAGTCAAGGGTGACAAGCTCAGCAGTAGATTTGATAATCCAGGCATCTAAACTTAGGTGAGATGAATCATACAGTAAATGCCCTAACAATGAGGACACTCATTATTCTTACATGGAATAATTGACCATGGAAAGGGGAGAAACATCCTCATTGCTTCTCACCTTTACTGGCAATAAATCTGCAGACATCTACTGTACCATCTCTTAGGTGTCCTTGATCTCTGATTTTTATTGCATTATCAGAGCAGGTGAGAAAATGTGTTGGCATTATATGAGCCTTACACACATTCTTCATATTTCTGTCATTCTTGTGTCAGCTGACTCAACCTGAATAAAAGGCATAATGCAATGTCAATTCACATTCAGGCAAAGCAGCTGTAAAAATGTTTATACATGTTTATACTTGCAATGCTTCTTTGATCATCATGATGAGCCCTTGAATATTTCTGCCACTGGGACAATCTGATTCAGGATTATTTTGACACCTTTCTATGTAAGGGCAGACTTCCTAAACAATCCTGCATGAAGTAGGAGTGTTTAAAATATTGGCTTCACGCATTCCCTGATGGAGGCGTCAGTGCTGCAGACAGAGAGGAGCAGCAGCAAAGCAGGAGGTGTTGTCTTCACCAGAAATGCACATCTCAATCCCTTTTCTGATAAAAGATGCAGATCCAGCACATCAGCACCTGCACGGCCCCAGGGCTCTCCACCTGCAGTGCCATCCATCCTCCAGACTCATTAAGAACACTGCCAAAAAACCCCCAAACTAAAGGATTAAAGCAGCCTTCAAGGGATTGAGCACACTTCTTTAATCATCCCTTTTTCCCCCTTTACCCCTTTATTCATCTGTTGACTCCTGACAGATTCAGGATGCTCACATCCCAAAATGATGTGTTTCTGTGGAATGGCTGTATGGATTCCAGGAGAGGTGGAATAAAGCTTGATTTTAAGTACAAGACAGGAGGCCAGTGTGATGGTGACAGAAGAGAGTCAGGTCTTCCCATGCATCCTCCCCACCAGCCCTCAAACACACACCACCCCTTCCTTTTCACTGTCTCTCATGGGCAATATGGTTTGTCCTAAGATAAGACAACCAGGTGGGAATTGCAGTAGGAACTGTCTAGATGCATCATTCATACATCTCAGAGATGAGAGAGCTGAGATATTGGTGCACATCAGCCTGAAAAAGGGTTTAAATTCTACTGGAGGCTGGGCCAGCTGGGCAAACTGGTCTCCCAAGGCTGCAGGCAGCTTCTGGGTGGATCCTTTCCCTGGCAGAGATGCCCAGGGTACACCGGGCCTGAAGATGGGGTAAAGCTCACTTTTGAGTGGGTGAGCAAAAGGTACTAAAATCCAGTCAAATATGGAGGTAAAATCCTGAAGTAGCTCCATAGTTGCTGTGCTGCTTTGTAATTGTGAATTCTGCTAGGCCAAAGAGTGTAAACCTGTACATTCGTATCTGAACATGCCTGTATCAAAACCCTGATCAGCTAATCAGGGTGAGGAGCTAACTGATGAAGACAGCTTGAAAATTGCAAGGGTCCCAGGACCTAACAAAAGTGGAAATCTGACTTTTCCACAAAGCAAAGGTTTTCACTTTTTTTGGGATATGGACACTTGAGGTAGGTTAAGGGCAAAAAGGAATAAGGGAAAGGAATAAGGAAGACCCTCCCATTCAGTCACAAGGTTCAGAGTGGACCCTCTTGCAAAACTTAGCCCCAGACTTGGGTTTAGACTAAAGGTTTAGTCCTAAAGGTTTTAACAGCACTTAATTGATAGCTTAAATCAAAAAAATTAGCACGAGACTCTATAGAATTTACTATAAGCACAACAATAACTCACTTACAGACTTGACTTATAAATTTAATGTGCTTAAGAATCTATGAAAGCAAAATTCATCATATATTTCCCATGGCAAATATTCCAACTGCACACACACAGATCTAGAGGAGTATGTACAAGATACAAACTTGTGAATAACACCCCTCAGAGTCACTGAAGGACTCACATCTGATGCTTTTCCATTTTCTCAATGGGTGAAGAGTTGAGCCTCGGGGAGTGGGAGGGATCAGCCCAGGATCCTTTGTCATTCACTGGTCCTCCAAATACAGCAAACTTGAGACTTCACTGGCTTTGAGAGGTGTCCACTCAGAGGGAGATGCTGGTCAGAGCCCTCTGTGGTCCAGGAGAACTCAAAGGGTCTCGCTCTGGACCTCTGTTGATAGGGCTGCAAGAGAGAGGGTTTTAGCCATAGCAATTTTCCATCCTGGCCATAATTTAGGTCGGTAACTTTTCGAAGTTTGATGACAAAAATGTTCTCCCACTTGGGTTGTTATTCAGGCAAGAAAAATAAGTTTCCAAGGCTGTTCATTAAAAAGCAGAGCTCGTTAGACAGCAGAAGTTCCTAGGAGCAGTTTGTGTTTCTGATAAGCTCGGGAGAAGCTCAGCCCAGGTGCTGTTTGTCAGTGCTGAAGCCTAATGAGGATTTCTCAGATCACTTTGGTCTGAGGAGGGTGGGATGCACCACCACAGCTGCATACTGACCTTTTAAAATTATTTTTTTATTTTGAAAGAACTAAACTCACACACAAAAAGTAGGGCGGGGAAGTAAAATGTTATAAGAGGATCTGGCAGATAAATAAGGTTGAACAAATGAGATATTCTGGAAGCAACAGAGATTGAAAGCAGGTTTGATGTAAAACAAAACCAGCAATATACAGTTACAGCAATCACACAAAACGGACTTGAGAAATGGTGCCAGAGTATTTTAAGGGAGAAGGTCTCTTTCTAAAAGCCAGCACTGAAACCTTAGAAAGGTTTTTCCTTCTTCTTTCCTGACTTCTCAGCAGAAGAGTCTTGTAATGAGAAGCAAACCTCAAAGAGCTCTTGGCTGAGTTATGTCACTGTGGGTTCCCACAGTAATTAGGGCTTTATAAACTTTCTGAAGTAAGACCCAGCTCTCCTTTCATTTTCCTTTTCTCCTACACAGTACCTGTGCTACCCATGCTCCTAAACTTTTTCCCTGTTTTTTTCCTGTGAGAAAGCACTGCCGAATTCAGTGACATAAAATAGGTGGCTGAGTGAAGACTGAAGGAGTCAGAGAAATTTAAGGTTTCATTGAGGCAAGTTTCCACAGTTATTGAGATACATTATGGTATTTCTGTGTTAGTGAAGCTTCTTCCCTCTCAGTTTTTCCCACTCAATTTTCCTCTCCATTTACTAAAAGGCTGTATTTTCAGACTTCCTTAAGAAGCTAAGATTCTTAGAATGTCAACATCTCTTGATTCAGTGTAAGCTAGAGATCCATGGAACAGTTTCCTGGTGGAGAGCTCTGCCTGCTACAAATAATATTTCATGATAATACAATCCTCGAAAATCAGTAATGTTCATTCTGTAACTTTACTTCTGTGGGAAAATCTGGATTTTTCAGAGAGAATGCTTGTTCAGTGTATTGGGAAGAGCAGTGAACTGATACTTTTACACTTGCTGAAATATTGCAAGGCTTGGTGCTGTACAGAAAATCATTGTGGTATGAAGACACATCCTATTTTCCTCCTGCATGAAAATATGTCTTGCTCTGAGATAACAGGTTAATTTCATTCCTGAGCCCGTGTTTGTCTGGAGAGCAGCGAGCGAGGAAGGCAGCAGAGTCTGGCTTGGAGAACAGGCTCGAGCATTTTCCCGTGTGACTGTATTGACAGAGCCAGAGAGGCTGGATAACGGGATGATGCTGTCTCTGAGGATACCCAGAGAATGACAGAAGGGTGAGAGAGCTCATGCATCACTGTCCTCTGAATGGCAAACAAAGCCCTACTCCAGGATTAGTCAGGAATACTTGTTTTTAGTGGGGATGACAGAAAGAAATATGAGTTGCTTTTATTCAGTCTCATGAATAGCAGTGGTGAAGATGACAGCAAGGACCAGGTCAGATCGTTGTGTGATGTGTCCCCCTGCCTCCCTACTGTGCCCAGTCATCCAGCAGCTAAATGAGTGTGGAGGAGGAGGGAAATCCTGCCTTGGTGAGTCTTTTACCTTCTCAGAGTCAAGGGCTGCACACCACTCTTCCCTCTGAGGCGTTTGGTGGGTAGCAGAGCTCAGCTTTTGTCAAGGCTGTTTCAGACTGTGACAAATTTGTTCCCTGAATCCACACTCTTTTTAATCTAAATGTCAGGTAGGAAATTAAAGCCCTGCTGAAACGGAGTGTATTACCAGCATTTTATTAGATCACAAACAATTTAATAACCAGATAGAGGGAGAAGGTCATTTCATTGTCAGTCCAGCTTATCTCATAAATTAGGCATCAGGTTTTACACAAAAGCATCTCTCAGCCAATAAAATTATCTGGTTTGATGAAGGACCTCTGTCCATGGAAAACATGTAACCCAGATTAAAGAGGGAGGCCTGTAATAAAATTATGATCCAGAAATGTATGAAAGGGGATGGATTCTTCAAAAATGCTTTTCACACGTTTGCCCTATTAACGGCAAGTGAATGCCAAAGTAGCAAAGGACACGCCTTCCTGATGAATTCATGTGAAATACTTTCAAGGTCAGTAAACAAAAGGCTTGGCAGGTGAAATATGGATGATAAATAGGGTAGCTCTTAGTGACCTCAGTGGCTGAAAAGGGAAGAAACCCAGAACATTATCTCTTCACTAGAAATATTTATAGCCTAGAAATTACACTTTTCTGAGCAGGAGCAGGGCAATGAGTGATGCAAAGCAACATGGCATCGATTCCAGCATATCACACCACAAATCTCTCTCTGGGATGGGGGAAAGGAGTGACAAGGAAATGGCTTGGTTGGAGCAAAATTTATTTCTGAGAATATTATGAATGTCTGGTCTTGCTCAGATTTGTCTTCCTGCAGCTCTCTGAGGCACAGGGATTTCTACGCCCCTGCCTGTCTCCAGCTGTGTTTTGTTATTTAGCCCTCATTAGAGTGAAATTAGACTTGTGCATTAAGTGTGCCACTGCAGTGAGGGCAAATTGTGGTGCTTTATCCCCTGAGAGATGCTACAAGACAAAGGTGCAGGGGCAGCAGCAGAAGCTTCATAAAAGCATTCATAGAATCATTCAAGTTGGAAAAGACTTTTAAGATCAAGTCCAACCAGCACCACCACCATGTTCACCACTAAACCATGTCCTCAAATGCCATATCCACATGTTTTTTTTAATACTTTCAGGGATGGTGACTCCACCAATTCCTTGGGCAGCCTGTTCCAGTTCTTGACAACAATCTCCATGAATAATTTTTTTCTAATATCCAATCTAAACCTCCTGTGGCACAGCATGAGGCCTTTTCCTCTTATTCTGTCACTTGTCACCTGGGACAAGAGACTGACACCCATCAACTTCCTACATAAATTCTGCTGCCACATCCAGCTGGAGAAACCACCACAGTGAGAGTAAAATGAAGCCTTTCCCTCCTGTGAGAGGAGCTGACTTACATCTCATTTCTCCTTTTCTCTGCACGATGTGTCATTGACCTCTCTTCAAAACGTAGCCATACAAATCTTCTACTCCTTTGCCATGTGGGCCTGGGGTTGCTGTGAGGCACTGACCTTCAAAAAATGAAGAACTGGAACAAAGTTCAGCAGAAAAATGAATTTTTAAGAATCCTACCACCCCAGTGAGCGCATGGCAGCATTTCAGCAGTCTGAACTCAGTATGCAAACCAAGGTTTGTGCTGGAAAGCTCTTGGTGACTGTATCTAAGAGCTAGGTCTGGTTCATGTCTACATGGACCAGATCTGGCTCTTGGTCATGTTCTCTACAACTCCCTGACAGGAGTTGCAGCCAGGTAGAGGTCGGCCTCTTCTTCCAGGTAACAAGTGGCAGGACATGGGGAAATGGCCTCAAGTTGTGTCAGGAGAGGTTCAGGTTGGATATTAGGAAAAATTTCTTCACTGAAAGAGTGGTTAAGCATTGGAAGAGGCTGTCCAAGGAAGTGGCGGAGTCACTATCCCTGGAAGTGTTCAAGGAAATGAGTAGACGTGACACTTCCTGGCATTATGGTATTTGGTTAAACTTTGAACTTGATGGTCTTGGAGGTCATTTCCAGCCCCCACTGTTCTGTGTGCCAAAGCTCACAGCTCCCTTGATAATGCCTGTAGAACAGCCCATCCTTCTCATTACTCTGCTTCACACAAAATTATTTGGATTAATACCAACTCTGATGTGATATTATCTGCCCAAACTAAATCTCTGACCATACATGGAAACCTAGACTCTACTTTTGTTCATGCAATAAAGTGATCCAGCCTCACCTGCTACTCCTTTGTTAACGAACTGCCTCTATTCCTCTTTCTAATTCTGCAGTGTATTCCTGGCCAGCCTGGCCTGATAATCACTGAAAACAGATTAAGGAGACACATACTGTCTAAGCAATGTTTAGAAAAAAGAGAAGCCCTTCCAGTGCATGGGTACCACCAGTGTGAAACCAAGCTCTTCCAAAAACTTTGACTCTTTGCCTGTGCAGACCAATGTGAGAGACAAATGTATTCAAAGAATCAGAGAATCACAGAACGGTTTGGGTTGGAAGGGACCTTAAAATCATCTTATTCCAATACCCCTGCCATGGACAGGGATAAGAGATGATCACATTGGTTTAACTTCCTGGTTGTGAGAAATAAAGCAGAATAAATTTTTTTTTTTTTTAGAGCAGAAGTAAGAGCATTTTTAATTCTGATATGATAAGGGCATATGGACTACTTGGTGAATAAATGGGAGTGCTTAACTCACATCTTCTTCTTTGGGTAGTGGATTTCCAGTTTGTCTCCTGGCTGAGAAAACACGACCTGGACCTACAACTGCCTGTGGGTTTCTAATGCCATTGACCCAATGCCATCCAATTTTTGTGCTGCTAATAAACTACAACCTTGCTCCTCATAACAGTTTGGACACGATATATGGATTGATGGGGTGCAGAATACCAGGTTGTTTGTTCACAGAATATGGGATCTCTTAACATGGGTACCATTAGTCAAGGACAGGATTTTTATTGCCAAATGCAAAGGGATGTGCATTCCCAGGACATGGGATGGTTTGCCATCCTAAAATGAAAGGAAAGCCATGTCTCAAGAGAGATTTATGGACCATTCAAGGTTAAAACCAAGAAGAGCACTGAGCATGGTTTTACAGCTGAACATCTAATCCAACGCTTGGATTTATTTACTGTCTTTGTATAGATTATTTTAGCGCTGGTGTCAGCAAGGCTGCAGACTTCTACAAGACTTTATAAACCTATTGCTGATGAAGTGAGTGGTTTAAAAAAAAAGACTTCTAAGAGGAAAGTAAAGATTAAGATAGGGCACGTTGTCTAGATCCATTGGTAGGTGGAGTACATGTAAGTGTTTTAAGACCACCAGATGCCAAATCCTACATGTTAGCAGCACAAATACAACCCGTCCTGGCTGCACAGGGGTCAGTACAGTTTTCCAGGAGAGAGTGAAGCAGTTTGCTGTGGTTTAACCTGGAACACATCTAAACACCACAAGCCATCCACTCACCCTCCTGTAGAGGGATCAGGGAGAGAAGTGGGAAAAACAAAAGGGTGAAACTTGTGGGCTGAGATAAAGACAGTTTAGTAGGACAGGTAAGGAAGGGGAAATGATAATAATGATGAAAGAATATATAAAATAAGTGATGCATTATGCAATTGCTCATCACCTGCTGACTGATGCCTAGCCAGTCCCTGAGCAGTGTCTGCTAAGTCCTCCCAGTTTTATTGATTAACATGAAATCACACGGTCTGGAATATCCCTTGAGTCAGTTGAACCAGCTCTGTCTACTCCCAGTTTCTTGTGCACCCCAAGCCTCCCTCTGGCACAGGAGTGTGAGAGGACAAGTCCTTGACTTAGTGTAGATACTGCTCAGCAACAACTATCAGTGTGTCTTGAACATTATTCTCATCCTAAATCCAAACCACAGCACCGTGCCAATCACTAGGAAGCAAATTATCCCAAAATTAAACCAGGACATGATATTTCTAAAAAAACCCCAAACCAAGTAACAACAAAAAAAGGCTGAAAAAACCCCCCTACCAAAACCAAAATCATCTGTTATAAAGAAAAATCTGAAACAAAATGTGTTCCTAGTCAGATGGTGGTCAAAAGGTAACATCACCCATGGGTTTATTCAAAAATGTTGGCTAAGCTGAGGTAGACAGAGGACTTTACCTGTGTTCTAGGAAACTGCAGATGCTGGGATGTCACAACAGTTCTGGGTTGCCAGGCGCTCCTAAAGGATGTGTAATCGTGGAGAAAGTGCATGGAGGAGTCACAAGGTGTTTCTCTCAAAGTGAATACCAGTCAATACTGTAAATACTGGTTTGCTTATTGCAAAGATGGTGAGAGCTGACTTGATGGTACTGGGCAGAAAACAGCAGGCTTCATAGAGATGCTTAAAACATGGAAAAATCCACAATTTTCATGTCAGACAGGTTCAGCAGAGGAATACACTTCTTTTTATTAAATGAGGAGGATTTGTTCCAGTGGTTAAACCACTAGAGAAAGTAATAAAGTTTCCATTTCTTGATATCTTTTCAAGAAGTGTACAGCTTTCCTGTGAGGCAGTGCTGCAGCTAAACACCCACTTGCTTTTCTGCAGGAGAAACTTGGCAAACAGCTGTGCACGGTGTGATATGTGAGGTTAGATTATGCTGTCAGTGTGTTCTCCTTCTGGCATTAGAATCTCTGCTTTGAAGAATCATTGTCTGATCCAGGACTACCGACTCTACATCCCACGGAGTGTGGTGCAGCAGAAGGAAACATCCCCAGAAGCTGATCCTGTGTTAAACAATTCCTATTCTTCCCCATGTTATCACCTTGGCAGGACATCATACGGTTCTATTATTCAGGGTTTACTCATCTTTTCCTTTATTTCCACCTTTCCCTTTATTTCTTCCTATTTTTTCCTTTTTAATTTTTTTTTTTAGTTTATTTCTCTGTTGGATATAGCCATAAGGATGGTAGATATCGAGGTGTTTAAGCAGAGTACTAAGCTCTAGTCTGGCATTAACTGAACAGGCTGTGCAAAAATTTGGACATGACATGAGAAATTCCTAAATATAACAGAGTGAGAAGCTGATAAAAGTTACAGGGAGCATCATGATGAATGGCCAGGTTTCACAGGTGGAGTTAAGTAAAGAACAACCAAACTTCAGCACTAATTGGAGGGGAATTCTGGGGACCTTTGGGATCTTACAAGGCCAAGAGTTCCTAGAGATCCACATCAGTAATGTTAGAGAAGGCTGGGATTATACAGGTGATGTATCAGATGTATCAAATTTGAGTATGACTATGGCCAAACTGGGACAAATGGAGAAAAAAACCCCTTAAGAGTGAGTAGTTTTTCTGTGAGGGCACAAGGGGAGAGAGAAGGGTTCAGGATGGACTGAGAAGAAAAGCATTGGAGAATGGAGAAGAGATGAGGGTGAAGGGCGGTCATCTGTCCTCTTGTCCATCACAGCCTATTCCTGATTATTTTCCTGTGTGAACGTGCATTTGTGGGAAGCAGTCAATGGAGAGATCATAAGTCTCAGACCTGGGTACTAGAGAAACCACTGTATTTTGTGGGGTTATTTCAAGGACATTCAGCTAGGACACTGAATTCAGCCTTCAGTTTTCACCTGGAACAGGAAATGTATAGAAGAAAATCCTGTGGAAATGGGAATTCCTGTGTTCTGAACATGAAATCCAGTGGGCTGACAGAAATCTGCATTGGTCTTTTTTACAGTTTTTCTGATGGAGAATTCAAATAAAACCCAGCCATGGGGTGACCTAGTGCTGGTTATAACCACAAATAATCTTCAAGTCAGATGCCAGTATCCAAACCCTGACAGTCTGGGAGAATTTTAATCCATTAAGCAATTAGGTCATTTCTCTAATTGAAACCATGCCAAGATCAAGTCTCTGACAGTGCATAATATTGGGAAAAGCTGTGTTCTGACCAGTCCCAAGAGCTGTCTAATTAAAGGCTAATCAAAGTAATACCGATGAAAGGTTTTTAGTTTGTTCTATGACTTTTGGTAGCATTTAATTCAGCATAGTGCCAATAGTGGAGCTGGTTAATCACTGGGGTTGTTGCTTCAGATTCTTGATGGAAACAGAAGGCAGAACTTGTGCTGTATTTATGAATTACTCCTTCACTGCTGTTGAAAGATAAATACAGGAAAAGATACGGAAAATACGGCCGGATGATATTGAATAAAAGAGCCTTTTCAGAGAGCTGAATATCCATTACTGTAGAGGCAATAGTTAACAGGATAAACAATTCAATCCATCTCAATCTGTGCACTTAGGCAGAGCCATATCCCTGTTGCTATTTACCTGCTGAAATTTATCTTCTGATTTGCCTTCTTATTGGTACCTAGATCTCTCTCTATCGTGTTTCTAGAGCACCTGGCACCCTGTGGTCTGACTGCTCAGCTTCTGGTTTTGGGGTCATCCTGTACAAAAGGGGACACAGAGGCTCTGTAAGTGATGGCTGGAAGGTAAAGCTCCTTGGTGCCAGTGGAGATGAACCTTGCAGAGGGAGTTCTGAAGGTTTTGTAAGCTTGGAATCCACATGATGAAAGGAAGGTGTGAAACTTGGGTCATCATGTTCAGTCCTTTCTGTGGCAAACAGCACAGAAACCCATGCAAAACTGAGCAAGCACCAGCAGAAAACTGGGAATTTGGGTCTGGAAATCTACAGGGAAGCTTTGCTTTGATAATCAAAAACATGTCCTGTGCAGTGTGCTCAGGCTGTAGCTCTCTGCTTTT
This sequence comes from Edolisoma coerulescens, assembly GCA_013397115.1. Taxonomy (NCBI): domain Eukaryota; kingdom Metazoa; phylum Chordata; class Aves; order Passeriformes; family Campephagidae; genus Edolisoma; species Edolisoma coerulescens. The sequence goes on along the minus strand of VWZW01000313.1, from coordinate 251,414 downwards.
GTCTATCTCGACTCTCTTATAATCTTATTTGTCTACTTATGTGTCCATTTATTTGATTGGTTTTTTTTAATCACCTCAGGAATTGTATTCTCCTGTGATCTCATGACTGTTTTTCTTTTTTTTTTTAATACTTCCTTCCAATACAGAAGGAACTATTTATCCACACTAGTACAGCACAAGGAGGAAGGGAGTTTCTTGCTGCATTTATTTGTCTAAACAATTTGCTTCACCTATCAGGTGAAGAAACTTTACTGTTTGGTGAATGGGATGAGTAGATGAAGGCATTAGACATCTCACTGGTGTTTTGCAGCAGAAAAAGCACTTTATAGTGATGGGAGCTCCTTACTTACTTTGCCTCACTATGGCAGGCTGCAGTATCCACCTCCAAAATGACATTTTTGTGCATCTGTATATCAAAAGATAACCCAGAGGAGGCCTAGATTCTTTAGAAAAGGTTTATTGTCATCACTGCCTGCTGCAACTTCCCCTTTGGATCTCCTTTGATCACTCAACCCAGGCAGCAGATTAATTCTTCCTAAATGCAAAATCTGATTATATTTTTTCCATAAATCAAGACACTATTAGGGAATTTACTCCAGGGCAGTGGCTCTCAGCCCTGACTTGACAAAGATTTTAGTTTAGAAAGGTTCCCAGCAGAATCTGCCTCTGTCTCCAAAATCTTTCAGTTGCTGGAAGGCAGTGCCAGTGAGATGCTGTGCAAGGTATTGTCTCCACAGCTGCTTTTAGGGTGAGAAATGAGAACAGATGGAGCAGCTGTGGCAGAAAAAATATCCAGGGTGGAAAACTCATGTCTTCTTAGTGAGAGCTGATGAGCTGAAGCTGGTGTCTTGTGAGAGATTTTTCTCTGCTGTATAGGTAGAATCAAGCAGGGGATATTAAATATGCAGTTTTCCAAGGCAACCAGTGACGTACCAGACAAACAAATTAAGATGGAGCAATGGATTCAGATGATGTGTTAAATATCATTTTTAGAAAGTGTCGTAGCATGGATACTTGAGAGGACTGTGTGGATTTGTGTGGATTTATGTGGATGTCTTCAGACAGCTCAGAGCCTCAGCACTGCTGTCACTGTGTTCATCCCCACTTGTAGAAAGCAGAAACACATGAATGCTTTATTGAGCATGAATGTTTTACAAGAAACATGCTTCCTGAAACATAATATTTGATAAAATAGAGATGATGGACAAGTTTCCAGTGACTCCAATCTTCTGCTATCATTGTTCTGAAGGATAGATCTCCTTTAGGAATTGCTGCAGCAGTGAGGGCAAGCACAGCTGGGGAATATCCTGGTGGCTGTCTGTCTCCATCTGAGGAGGACCAGGTTTGCAATATTGCAGTTCTCACCCAGAAGGAGCAGAGTGCCCAGGACAAGGAATTATTCAGCCTGACAGCCTGCAGAAGTCAATTAACTCAAGCATAGCTTTAAAATTACATTTTTTACTGTAAAACCCGTTAATGCCCTGTGTACTTCCATCTCACCTCATACAAAAGGTTCTGCACAGCAGTATTACCCCAGGAGAGCAAAGCTGGCATCCTCACCATCATATAATCATTGCTTTTTTGTTTCCCCCAACAGACACTGATTTCCCACTCTTCCCTGGGTTATGAGTGCTGGAAAACTTTAAAAGAGGCAAAGACACACTAAACATTAAAAAAAACCCCTGTTCTCTTTAGCTGGGCTGGTGTCCCATGAGGGCATTCCTGGCTTTCAAAGGCTGGGCTTCAACTTATTGTTGTCAGCTGATCGTGTCACTGAGAGTAGTTAGGTTTGCAGTGGGTTATTTCTGGGGCATATTTCATCCAGAATAGGATGCCATTCTTCCAGAGCCACAGTTACTCAATATTCTGACGTCCCAAAAAGCTGGGTTCAAGCTGTCAGTACTACTGAACAAAAATGAAGAAACACAAGAACTGTTTGAGGAGGAGGAAGATTTCTGACTCTTGTTTGAGGTCAGCAGCAAATAAGAGTGTCTATGACGAACCAGAATGACACAGAACAGGAATGGGAGCTGAACTCTGATTGCCACAGCAGATTATGTCTGGTTGCTTCAAGTTCTTATGACTCCTACAAAAAGAAAAGCTGGACTGCTGGGAAGCTGCTTCAAGCTCTTGATAACCCTGCACTGCCACTAGCCCAGCTGCCAAAACTCATGGCCAGGGATCATGATAACTCAGTGTATTGTGCTGAAGAACAACTGATATAAAGGGACCTTAAGGCAAATTAGTGTTCAAATACAAATCACAGCAATTTCAGAACTAAGAAGCAAGTTTTGTTTGTGTGAACTGCGCCAAAACCAAAAAAGTCGAGGTGCCTGCAGTTATAAAGCATTTTTTATGTTTATGGTTGCTAGAGAAGGAGAAATGTTTCTTTCTGGATATATTGAATGTTTTTTAAATGGATAAATTTAAGGAAGGTGGTTAAAGAGAGAGATCTATTCCCACAAAAATGAACAAAGTCAACCTCCAAAATCAAATAATTTTCATAAGCATGTTGCAAAGAACTAGAACAGATGCAGCAGAATGAGAATTTCCTAGAATATCACTGAAAGCAAAATGTCTGGGATATGATCTTAAGTACAAAGTGATTATCAATTCCTTTTATGTTTCAGTTATCTCAGACTCATTTGCTCCATTATGCCTTTAGAATAAATATATTTGGTGAAAGTCCTCTGGGACTTAATGAATCTTGAGATCAACTAATGTCTGTAACGAGTGTTTTTCTTTCAGAACCACTACCATGGACAAAATTCATAGAACTGAAGAAGAGAAAATTAGTTTTATTAGAGAAACTGGTCAAAGGACATGACACACTCGCTTGCTAAAGCAATATGGAAATTAAATAAATTAATGGTATGTGGAAATTGAGGCAGCAACACAGGTTCAAATGTAACCACCTTCTGCATGTGCTGCGAATGACAGTTCTTTACAAGGATTTAGATGTGTAGATAGAACAGTACTGAGGGGGTGAGGAAGCTGATTGCTTTCAGAGGTGAGATGGCCACATCATTGATGGATGGATTAATCTCTGTGATTTCTGTGAGTGTGCCAAGTAAGACACATGTTTGGATCATCACATAATTATAGAATGAGTTGGGTTGGAAGGGATTTAAGGTTCATTTCATTTCAAACCCCTGCCATGGGCTGGGACATGTTCCACCAGATCAGGTCGCTTGGAGCCCTCTCCAAATTGCCCTTGGACGTTTCCAGGCATGGGGCAGCCCCAGCTCCTTTAGGTAACCTGTGCCAGGGCCTCACCACCCTCACAGTAAAGAATTTCTTTGTTACATCCAATCCAAATCTACCCTTTTTCACCTTAAAGCCATTCCCCTTTGTCCTATCACTGCATGTCCTTGTGCTTGGTTGCTGAAACCAAACATGGGCCCAGCTCCTGCCTCATGTGGCCTCGTCTGTCCAAGGCCACAATCCATCTTTGTGGGCTCTGCTGAATTAGAGTTTGTGATTCCCACTTCAAAAGCACCAAATGAAAAATTTATTATATGAACTGTCACAGTATAAACTCCCATAATTTTATCAATCAAGAATTTACAGCTTTGTTACACCCCAGCTTTATGTAGGACTTTTAATCACATCCCAGAAAACTTTCAAGGTTTCCTCATCACAGTGTGTTTAGAGAAATATTTATTTGGTACTTGGTGGGAAAAAGAAGACAGAGGCTCTAAAACTCAGGACTTTTCCAAACAGCTGATCGATGGCATCTTGTCCATGAGTGAGCAAAAGGTTCTCTTGAATCAAAAAACTCAGTCAAGGGCAGGAGTTAAGAGCTTCTGCCTTTCTTGGATGCCTTGAGAGGATATTACAGATCCTAGCCTTGTTTCTTTTAAATGTATTTAAAATCTGCCCATTTACAGCAGGACACTGGCCCTGGCTTTCATAACTTGGAATCAGGGAGTGGATGCAGGCTGCAAGCTAATGGAAAGAAGCAGCACAAAAATAAATAGCAATTAACTTTGCATTTGGGCAGTGCTATTTGGGGTAATCTGTGGTACTGGAGAATTTTGTCCTGCCCCAGGTACTGCTGTAATAGATGTAAATAACAGAAACTAAACTCCTCCACATTTGTGAGGTATTCCGTGGTAATGTGTTTCTCCTGCTGCCCTCAGAATCAGGATGATTTCTTTGAAAATCTGAAATTGAACTAATGATGCAAGGAGTGCATCCACGTGACAAAGGACATTGCAGTGGCTTGCTTTCTCAGGCTCCTTCAGAGAAAGAAAGAAAGGAAAGAAAGGAAGAAAGAAAGAAAGAAAGAAAGAGAAAGAAAGGAAGAAAGAAAGAAAGAAAAAGAAAAAGAAAAGAAAGAAAGATAAAGAAAGGATAAAACCAATTATTTCCATTCCCATAGCATACTGTAAAATATCAATCATTGGAACAGACAGGATATACTTGGGTCAAATTTTGATAAAATCTTCAAGACCTGGCAGTTCTTCTACCAAAAGAAACTGGTAGCTCTCAATTTCCTACCTCAACTGAAATACGCACATTGAAGGAGAAGGAGTTAATTCTTGTGGTTCAAAAATAAATTAATATGATCTCAGTATAATTCTTACCCCACCAAAATGGAAAACTGAATGGGAAACGGATATGCAATAAGTTGCAGCAAAAGAACTTTTGGGTTGAGGGCTTGTTTGGAGTCCAGGAAAGCTGGGGTCTCTTCTGAGATCCACATCTTGGACCAACTTGGTTGTTTTTTTTTTTTTTTACAGAGCTGGTATTCCTTAATTTATCTTTTTGTTATCCCTCTCTTTACCAAAATTGTAAAAGATGCATTCTACTTAAAATTGTGAACCATAGCATAGCTAATTTAAAGACAGATTTTGATGTTTGGAACAGGTATGATTGGTACAGCTCAGGGATGGAAACTGTATTCCAGTCCTTCCCTTCCAACATGGACTGTGTAAGTAGCAAAAAAACCCCTCACGCTTTTGTGTTCTTTGAGAAAACTTCGCAGAAGCAAAATAAATAAGGGTCATGATAATAATAAAATGAAAATGAAAACCAAAGAAAATGCAACATCTGACAACTGTGCACCATGGCCTTTGAAAATAAAAAAAGCCTTCAAAGAGCCTGGGCCTCAGCTGCATTATTTCTATCAAGAAAAATTCTGCCCTTCTCTTTCACCTTTCTTTTATTAAAAGGAAACTGAAGTGTATACACACCCAGATAAACATTTTCAAAAATCTTTCTCTTGCTAAGTCTGTTTTTTAAGGTTTTTTGTTCTCCCACATGCAACAAAGTGCTTTGAGAGACTTAAGTATGTTCTTAAAGTTAAGTGTATCTTAAACAGAACTGTGCTCAAAGGAGGTGAAATAAACTTGTGTTCATGCTGTCTTGAATTGGAACTTTGACCGTCCATACAGAAGTGTAAGGTAAAAATGTCATTTTTTACAGAGTGCCAAATGATTAACAATTGGGAAGAGGGTAAGGGTAGGAGAGGGGATCTGTTATAAATTATCAGTATAAAAGAAATAACACATTCCTTTAAAACATTTGCCTCTAAGGCGACTCCAACTTCTCATTTTCTGAGAATCTAAAAGGGGAAAAAGCCTACTTCAAAAACAACAGAAGCAGAAAGAAATAGAAAAAGGAAAATAAAGATCTCCTTTTAGATTATTAATGTTGGCAGGATAAAAAAGTGCTTGGAGACATGGTTTGAAATGCTATTTCATTACCTGCACTGTTTACTTACTACCTAATCCATGTACTTATTTATCTGGATTTGAAAAGAAGCTGACAAACTTGAGGTAATGTTAGAGTGCAACAACACTCCAATTAGCCCTGACAACATTAATAACAATGATGTGCCACCTGTATCTGTTAAATGTTTCACCATCTTAGATTAAGTTAATTGAAATTAATCAGCAACACAGTCAGGTTAACAAAAGCTGAGAGAAATTTTTGAGGGGTGTGATGGATTCATGCACTCACAGACTTCACCCAAGAACAAAACACACTTCTACATATACATGATGTGACCCAAGACAATTAAGAGCCAGAAGGACGTTTTTTTCACTTGTTTTAATAGGATGCAGAGAGAAGCATGGATAAATAGTGCAAGAATTGGATTGATTGCTTCCATGCACTATCCCAAGGAAGCTGACTATAATATCTTTCTATCCACCTGCATGAAGATAAATATCCAGGAAAGAAAAAAACATTTGTATGTGTCAACACGTAATTAATGCCAACCCTGGACAGCAAAATAATCTGCTTTGTTCTCCAGATTTTACTGGGCTGTGCATTTTGAGCAGGGATTTTCTTTCCCATCTTTCTCTGTGGCTGACATGTGCTGCTAATAGATGCATTTTGCATGATCTCTCTCTTCCATTCAGAGAGACCTCTTAGATCATAAATTCCAACCATTATCCCTGCACTGCCCAGCCCACCACTAAACCATGTCCCCAAGCACAACAACCACATGTTTTTTTAACATGGGTGGAGATTCCACCACTTCCCTGGGCAGCCTCTTCCTCATTTTGCATGTGGAAGTTCCTAGACTCAGCATTACATGTCTTGATTAAATTACTTAAGAAGCTGGATCAAACCTTTATAGTTGGAACTGGAGCTTTTCAACCCCTGTTAACCTGTTAAGCCAAGACACTGATCTTAACCTAAAAATACCAAGCCAAAAAACCCCTAAAGAGTGACTGAAAAAGAGAAAGCAGAATTGCAATGACATTCTTCCTGGCTTTATCCTGACGCCTCTCATTCTTCTGTCTTCATTTCTTCCTTTTTAAAAAACTGCACATGAACCTCGGCTCAGTCTATTTTAAGCAGCCACGTGTGCCAGCAGCGTGAGTGCTCAGGTCAGCAGAGGAAACTTTCAAAGCTGACATGGTGAACTCTGACGAGACCATCAGAAGCAGCTTCACTCTCTCCTGCTGATATACAACGTGCTCTGTTGAACTTGACACAGATTACCAGGTTGTAATTCATTTAGGTGTTGGTCAAGGGATAATTTCTGACATTTAGAGAAATAAATCTTTGGAAATCTGACAAAGATATAACATAAAGCCAGCAAGGCACATTTGTGTGTAAGTGGATATAGTTTAATCAGGGTGGGGATGCCAAATATCCAGCTGGCCTGGAGCAACACTACTCTCTAACTTGGTGTGACTTCAGGGAAAGAAAAAAAAAATCCATTTTTATTTTTAATAAACCCTGTGAAAGATGTTCTTGGAGCTCCATCCCTCAGCATGCTTTCCCAGAAACAGATTCAGATGTTGGGATTTCACTTGTTTGTGTCTGAAGGCCAATATGTTCTTGAGCTAAAAATGAAACAGAGCAGATGCTGACTCGAAGTGATGCGTTCCGAAAATCAGGAGGGTTGGATGTTGTCAACATTCAGTAAACACATACAAACAAGGAGAGCAAAAAAAAATACGAAGGAAAAAGGAAAGGCAGTAATTAGACATAACACAGTTTGACAGGCCATTAATGAACAGGATTGATTAAACAGATATTATGAACTTCTCACGCCCAATTCTCATTTCCAGTTTGCAGGTGGAGAAAGCACAGCACTAACCAGTGTCACCACATCCTCACTGGGGGGTTGAGGTGTTTGCCCCCGACCCCCTCCTCTGCAGACACATGTTCTGTAAAGATTTACTTCTTTTACACTGAGCAACTTCCAGACTTAGTTATAGAATCACAGAATGGTTTGGGTTGGAAGGGACCTTCAAGATCATCTTGTTTCAACCCCCTGCCATGGGCAGGGACACCTTCCACTATCCCAGGGTGCTCTGAGCCCTGTCCAGCCTGGCCTTGGGCACTTCCAAGGGATGGGGAGTCCATAACCTCTCTGGACAACTTGTACCAATGTCTCACCACACTTATAAAGAATTTCTTCCTAATATCTAATCTAAGTCCTTCCCCAGTTTAAGGCCATTCCTCCTCATCCTACCACAATCTGTCCTTGTAAAAAGTCCCTGTCCAGCCCTGGGTGTTGAAAACTTGTGGCTGATGCTCATCAGGCAGTCAGAGATCAGACACTGGGATCCAAAATACAGCAAGAGCCCACTGTACAGATAGACATAGGAGAGAAATGGAAAGAAAAAAACCAACCAAACAAAACTAAACCAGGGAATGATCATGCTCCTCTCCTTCCTGCTGGGTTTTCTTCTCCTTTCCATCTTGATGGGATGACAGTGTTTTGGAGACAAGACCTCTCTCCTTTTCCTTCTTCTGCGCAGTGAACTGTACAGGGACAGATTGGCCACGGGGCATCAAGGACCAGGTGGTGTGAAATAATCTCCTAATTGTGACATTTTGGAAGAGTTGACACCAAGGGGACAAAAAACCAGTGTGTCCCCAAGGTAATCATCAGAAATGCCATAAAAACAGATTTTGTAAAAAATTCGTATTGTTAAGGATATCTAATAGGAAAATTGGAAGGTATCTGAAGCTCTGCTGCTTTTTCTCTTTATATTCTTGCAAAATTTACTGATGTTATAATTTCAGATCAAAATACTTCACCTGTGTGAAAATCTCCTGACATCTCACCTATTATAAACTTCTAAAGGAATTTTATTGCAGGGACTGCTATTAGTTATTTTTAAAGATTAGCTTTCCTCTTTTTTAGGATAAATCTTCTGCTTAGGAGGTTCCTATATTTTCTTACCTTCACAGTATAGTTTTTATGTAAGTTTTATATAAGCAGTATAGTTTTATATAAGAAAGACATTTTACCTACAAGGAAGTTAAAGTTTTTATGAGCTTCAGTGTTTTTTAAAATCTATTTCTATTGTAATTGAAATTCCTCCCTTCTTTGTTTATGCTTTAGCAGGTAAGTGAACAGAGGAACTCTGATTAGTCTGAAATTTATTTATTCTCTGTGTTTCACCACTGTAACATTTCTTTTCCTAGTAAATGTGTATGTGCAGAGGAGTTGTTTTTCTTTATTTGGGTTTTTTTTTTTTTTAATTACTTTAGCATTGTTAGTGTTTTGTGGCCTTATGACTTCCTGTAATTATACCAGGGAAATTTAATTCCATTAACTTTTTTGAAAGAAGGTATTTATATATTTTAAAAGAACAGACATCTTTTCTTGAAAGAGAAAAAGAAGAAAACTCTACAATTCCTGTCTGATTTTCTTAAAATATTTTTACATATCTCAAAATCAGCTGTAAATTTAATTCCAATATGCTGGATTTTGGACTCTTGTCTAAGGAAAGGATCAGAACTGGTAGATTTGGTTTGTAAACAAAGAAAATATTATGTAAGCTGGTAGAAAATTATCACAAATTTCTTTTGAATTCTTTGTCAAAAGCAAAATCCAGCAGAAAAACTTTAAAGTTCTGGGAATCTTTAGAGAAAAAGAGCAACAAGATGTGAGATAAATAAATATAAATATGTCTTAGGATCAGACATACTTAACTCTTCTGTATAAATATTATCTACCACTGAGTTCCCTCCCCTGCAAGGGAGCAGAGTCTGGCTGTGGGGTCTCCAAACTGCTCCATTCTCCACTGAGTGTCCCTTAGATTGTGTTTGTGGGAGGTTGGGTGTGCTGACCCTGCTCCATCCAGGGAATACAAACTGTGTTTTCCACGATTTATTCTCATCTTTTTACCCTCAGTCATTTTGCCACATGCTTCATGCGTGAAAGAGCAGCTGGCATCCAGACCAACACCTTGGATTCTTGTATAAAATCTTTGTCTTTCCATTAAATTGTCCCCCATGGCATTTTGGAGGCAGGTGGGTGGCAGGGGAAGAAGAGACAGCAGGAAGGAGGTGAAGTCAGGAGACACACACAGACAGTGAGGAGAACAGGATTACATTGATTTGGCAGCAGAGAGTTAGTGAATTGAAAGAAATGGCATTAAGCACGGATTGATTAATGGCAATGACAACAGAGACAAACAGCTTACAGGCTAAATCCTCTCCTCTGTGCATTTCACTGCTCTGTGCTGCACAGAGCAGGGATGTCACTGCTTCTGCCTGGTGGCTGTTTGCCTCCTTTTTCAGCTGAAGGGATGAGCAGTGGTGGGGAGAGACAAGGTGGCAGCACTCATTCAGCAACAGCTCCACGGGGCCCCCTCACCCCAAGAAGGACTTTGAGGGTCTGGAGTGTGTCCAGAGAAAGACAACGGAGCTGGGGAAGGTCTGAAGCACAAGTCTGATGAGGAGCAGCTGAGGGAGCTCGGGGTGGCTCAGTCTGGAGAAAAGGAGGCTCAAAGGGGGGCCCTTCTCACTCTCTGCAACTCCCTGACAGGAGAGTGCAGCCAGATGGGGGTCGGTCTCCTCTCCCAGGTAACAAGAGACAGAACAAAAGGTCATGACCCTAAGTTGCACCAAGAGAGGTTTAGATTGGATATCAGGAAAAATTTCTTCACTGAAGGGTGATCAAGCATTGGAACAGGCTGCCCAAGAATGTGGCAGAATCACAATACCTGGAAGTGTTCAAAAAACACGTGGAAGTGGCGCTTGAGGACATTATTTAGTGGTGAGCGAGGTGTTGGGTTGGCAGCTGGACTTGATGGTCTTAAAGGATTTTTCCCAACCTTAACGATGATGATTCAGTGATTTTATTCCTTTCTCCACCACAGCCACCACCACATCCAAAGGAGTGGTGGAAGAGGACAAAGTCATAAATGGGAAAAATCACATGGGACCTTTCAGTGTCCCCCTACTACAAATCCCTTCTGTTGCACTGTGATTTTGTCTTATTTGTTTTATTTATGATGAAGTGGTTTGAACAAAAAGAGAAAAAAATACCCTAAACCAAAGAATGTATCAGATGGAAGAGGTGTCTCCAGCTTTTCAGCCCAGCTGCAGGTGGAAAGGTATCTTTACCTGCATCAGACTTATGCATGTCCATGTTTATAATCATAATTGCATTAGATATTTATAAATAATAATATTACATGAAATAAACTACATAATATAGAGCACACAAACTATACACAAATAATGCTGTTGTCAAAATTAATGTCAATAAATATCAACATATAAACATTTCCCTTATTCTTGAAATTCTGAACCCATAATGCATTTCACTGGAGTTTAGTTAGAGTGTGATGCATTTTTCAATCTAAAAAGCACTTTTGCTAGTATTGAATCAGGGACTATTTATCAGGAAACAGTCAGGATAGCTATAACTGTTTATTACATTTGTGGTAACGTGGCTCATAAAAAAAATAGTTAACATCAAGTCAGGATAATATTTAGAAATGAGATTATTCATTAGAATAAACATCAGAATGTTTAAAATCCCTGAGAATGTTAATTCTGGGTCAGAGCTCTCACCAGGACACACTTAACTCACTTTGGCAATTGAAAAGTGGGGTGTCTCTTGCAGCTACTTGTCCACATACCTTCGGTAGAGAGACACAGAGATCCCCAGAGCACATCCTGCTGTGTCCTTTCCGTGCTGAAAATGTAAAAATTAATTTGGAAGGCTACATTAAATGAGGTATCTCATTTCCAGAGTGTCAAATAGAGGTCAGAAAAATCCTGCCCACAAATCAGGAAAATAAAAAACCAAACACCAAAACATCCAACCACTCAAGTTTTAGGTTCTATCTAAAGAAATTACTTAAAGTCGTAACAATTTGCTCTTAGTAAATGAGCTGAATTTCGGTATCTTTAGTTCAGTTTTCTCAGCATTTGTTCTGTATTTACTGTGAGTCTGCCACAGTCTGCAGAACTACCATTTTCCATGGGCATTTGGGGAAATATGTGGAGATTTTTCTTAAGAATAAATATTCTTAAGAATAAGTAATTAAAAAGGATCTTTAAACTACATCTGACCTTATTGCCTCTTGGAGTTCCTGTGAGCTGAGAAACATTTCTACTTTGTTTAGGAGTCTTAGACTTTATTAAAAGCTCCCGTGAAACAGATCCATGGAAAAAGGACAAGAGAGCAAGACGAATGCCAAAGTAAACCAAAAATGCTTTAGTATTGAAAACACTATAAAAATGAAACTATGCTGAAGAGAAAAATAATATTTCCGAATATTCTAAATATTTTAAATATCTATAAATATTCATTATTCTTCCATCCCCAACACATGTTTTAAACCCAAAGTCTCTGCTTTCATTAAGTGAATGCTACTGGAGATAAAAGTATGCCTAAAAGAAACAGGACAATTATCATTGGACCAGCTGTGGTGATAAATCACAGCCAGACAGAGAGATTAGGTTCCAAAAATGGAAATAAATGCACATTCACACTGGAGTTCCAACAGAGAAAGGAAAGCAAGGCAGAGAACAGAGGTTTGAAAACCAGTGCTGCACAGCTAAAGAACAGAAAACAGAATTGCAAAATGATGGACAGATTTTACTTCAGGCTGCTTTGGACTCTGACATTTTTGCAAACAGAAAGGGAAGACAACAGTTTAAATTAATTAGTCCTTTAAATTACAATAGCAGCTCAGGACTCCAGGCTATGCACTGTGAATCCCTTTCTTGTGCCGTGTTTTTTTTTTTGCTTTCCTGCCAACCACCGTCTCTTGTGTGAAAGTAATTTGCTGGCAGAACCCTTTGTTCTGTGTTAGAAAAGAAAACTTCCTAACCCAGAGATAAGTTTCTGAGCAATCACCACTTAGCAAACTTTTCACCACTTTTACTATAATGATTAATAGTATGATATTTGTAAAAAGGAAAAAAAACCCCAGACACTGGATACAAACAGCAACATGGCTGCTAGACATGGTTGGAAATCATGGGAATTTTTCTTAAAATCATTATTCCTCCTAACCTTCTTCTCTGCCAAAGTTTCCTTTTCCCATGAGCTCCTTTAGCCTTTCTCATGGTGATTCCTGGCTTGTGTTTGATAAGGTGCAGGTTATTTGATGTTCACTTTGTCTAAACCAAACCGTGGTCACAATATATGTAAAGCAGGTATAGCAAGGCACCGAGTTTACCAAATAATGATCATCTCTACATCAAAGAAAAAACAGCAGTCAAAAAAGAAAGTGAGATAGGGAATTTATGGATTTGATCCAGTGGGCCTTCCAAAAGAGGCAACCAACAGATGCAGAAGTTTGTGCCAAAGGACACAAAGAAGGGGGAAATCTTTGATTGATTGTGGTGACTGGGAGCTGTGCTGAAAGAGCAGGAAAGAAAATATCATACCCATCTTCAGAAAGGGCAAAAAAGGAGGGCCCAGGGTGGTCAGCCTCACCCCGGTTCCGGGGAATGTGGTGGAGAAGTTGATCCTTAAAAGCATTTTGGGCAGATTAAGGAAATGATCAGGAGGAGAGCATTACTCCACCAAGAAGTTGTGCCTGACCAGCTTGATAAACCTCTATGATGAAGTGACTGACCTAGGAGGTGAGGGGAGAACAGGGAACAGATGAGGGGAGAGGAGAGGATTTTGCCTACCTGGGCTTCAGGAAGGCCACTGACTCTGCCTCACATCAGATCCTCCCAGTAAAGGTGTTGATACATGGGCAGGGAGGTGGATTGAAAACTGGCTGAAGGGACATGGAGGGTGGTGGTCAGTGGGGCAAAGTCTACTTGGAGTCGTGGATCCCAGCATCCAGTCCTGTTTAACATCTTCATTAATTATCTGGATGATGAGGAAGAGTGTCCAGTCAGCAAGTTCAATGACGACACCAAACTGTGGAGTTCACTATTTAGTTTCTAGTCATATCTAATAATAAACACCCAGAGAAACATAAATAAAATTACATTTCCCTCCATACTCCAGCAGTTTCTTGACACCTGCAACTGTGGCATTGCTTATTTTGATGAAATTCAGATGTCCAGATTTCCTTTAAATCTGGGCCTTGTTGGTTTGTTGAGAAAGGACTTTTTCTAAGGCAGGACCATGAGTTGGAAAGGCTCAAAGTGACACAGTGTAGATTTATCAGCTCACCTGCACTTCTGGGGATCTCCATCATTTATGGGACCATTGTGAGGACTGAGAAATTTAGGAAGTTCCAGAGAGGCAAATGACTGTGAAGAAAAAACTCAGCTGGAAAAGTACTGTTAAAACTCTCTTGGCACTTGGATTTCAAAGTTACAAATTTTATTAAGACACAGTGAAATGTTGTCACAGAGGATTAAAAATAAATAGCAGTTTTCATCAATGCAGTTCTCTGATTCAGAAGTTATGATTCAGATGGACTGAATTTTTTTTCTAGAATCTAATTACCATCATTAATGCTAACAGTGATAATTAACAAGCAATTTTCTCATCTATCTAATAGATTTTTGCTGCATTTGGAAATACTGTGGAAAAATCAATCTAGTTTTTGAAAGCAGACAAAGGTCATCTGAAACTCAAAAGCATGTGTTTAATCAGAGTATTTGGGACTTTTGTCCTGATCAGACATTTTTAAAACACTTGATAGCATTAAAGGCTTATGATAAGCACCTTAAAAGTTGTGGCAAGATGGATTGGATTCTGAATATTATATTAGGTATGTGATAGGTCAATAAATAAATATATTAAGAAATACAATCAAGTAAATGCTACTGTAAGGAAAAGAGATGTTGAGCAGCTTGTTAAAGAAGTACAGGCTACTGGTTTCTTTACAGGAAAAAACAGCAAGCAATGTTTTTTCACATCAAAAAGTAAATTTCCAACTTCCAAACCAAATGGAGGCTATTCCAGGAGGTTCATTTTCTCATGTCAAGGATGGCTTGAACTCTACAAAGTTTGTAATGCTTGAGTTCCTTTTCTATTTTCCTGATATGATAAGAATCCTCCATTTTCCATGCTTTCATATCTTTCTCTTCAGAGATTTGTTCCTGACATGGATAATGGAGTCCTTGAGAATTACTGTCATGGATAATAGGGTTAAAAAGTGGAATAAGGTCTCTCTCTACACAGTGCTAGTAAATGAGTGAGTCTGATTTCCCTTAATGAGAATGTTCTTTATTTGCCACAAAATCAATGCCTGCTGCCAGGTGTGACTCTGATGTCATCACCATGGGAGAAAAATGATGGAGCATCTTGTGGGCTACCAGTTGTCACTGTGGTGCTGGCCATGGGTCATGTGGGACAGAGGAACGGGACTGACAGTGCTGGTCATGGGTCACAGACTTTGGGCAGCCTTGGTTTTTACATCCTTCAGCTCTGACAGCAATTTTTCCATCTGGCCAAGTGTCTGTGGCTGGCCTGTTCTTCAAGTGTTTGTCTTTGCATGGTGTGACCACAGTTTTGAACTCGAGGATGTTCTGACAGGCCAGTCAAGGTCCCTCTGGATGCCATCACGCCCCTCAAGCAGATCACCTCCTCCAGCTGGTGTTTGCAGGGCTGTAGCATGTTGGGTTTACTCCCAGCAAACAGAAATTTGCAGTTCTGTTTTGTCAGTTTCCTGGGGAAACTTGTGGGTACCTCAAATGTCTCTGTTCTCTGAGGGTTGTTATTTTGGGTGGTGTGAATCCCCTGCAATGAGACCAGTCACTGAGAGATGAGATTATCCTTTACTAAAAGCAGTGGGAAAAAAGTTGTAGAGCTTTCATTGCAGAAGGAACAGCAAAGCCCAACCAGTCCTGGACCGTTTGCAAAGATGGCAGCTCAAAAATCTGATGCCTTTACTGAATTTTCCCATCCCCAAAAATATTTCTGTCAGGTTTGGGGTGTATTTTAATTTATACATCTGTTCTCTCTCAGAAGTACTTGTGCAACCACAGAAGTTGGCTCCTTCTAGTTGCACCTTGTGAAAATACATTTTCAATTTGGCTCCTGAAACATGGATCAAGTGATCCTGCCAACACAAATATCCTTTTGCTGTCAAACATTTTTGTCCTCTGGAGAGTGGAACACCTGCACAGCCAAAAAAAGAGAAAAGCTTTGTAGTGGTGTTTCATTTTGCTTTCAATTTTTCACTTGAATTTCATTTAGCAATTAGCTGAGAAAGCCATAAAATACTTTAAAATGTTAGCATTATGTATTAACTCGTACATTCAGGGCCAAATTCCCAGCTGGTGATTTACACCTGCTGGATGAGTGGCCTTGGGCATTGCCTTCTTAAAAGGCTCTTGTCATCTCTTTCTAGAGCACAGGGTCTGGGCTGTGGTCCTTTGACATAAGCCAGGCTGGCAACGTGCCCCCTCCTGTCTTTGTGCTGAATGAGAGACCCAGGTCAGTGACAGAAACCAGGAATGTTGAGAAATGCCGTAAGAATTGCAAGTGAGAGTTGTGAATTCCCATTTTTTTCAGAATTAAACCTCAGGGCAACCATATGTAAATTCCTGATATGTGGGCTGTCACTATTGCACTACTCAGCTGTCAGACTTGGAGTGCTCTTCAATTTCTTCAAGAAAGAAATATTAAAACAGGTGAAAAGAAGGGATTATGAAATACGATAGATCAAAAGCCACTACAGTGAGAAAATACAGCTTATTCTCCTGGAGAATTCCCTATTTTGCTGAAGTTTTATTTATTGATATAACATGATACATATGTATCTACATATGTACACAGAGACACAGTAGTAATATATAATGTAATACTATAAATAATTTTGTATGTTATATATATCTTATGGTGTATATATGGTATATCTATCATAGAATCATAGAATAACAGAATCACAGAATAATAGAATGGTTTGGATTGGAAGGGACCTGAAAAATCATCTTATTTCAACCCCCTTCCACAGACAGGGATGCCACCAACTTGATCAGGTTGCTCAGGGACCCATCCAACCTGGCGTTGAACACCTGCAGGGATGGACCAGCCACAACTTCTCTGGGCAACCTGTTCCAATGTCTCACTACCTTCCTGCTCTGGGACTACAGGGAACAGAGCCACTGCTGTTGGGGAAACAGGAGCCAAAATCCAAATGAGCACTGGAATCTGGGAGGGGTGGATTATCCATAAGGATCTACACAGTGCTATTTTTTCCACAACCATGTCTAAATTGGGCAGGATGAGGCAGGCTGGGGGGTTGGAGGGCAATATCACAACTCATAGACCTTTAAATTACATGGGACCAGGGTTGTACACAAATAACCAACACAGGCCTTTATTAAGAAGTTGGTGGGAGGTGGTGGCTGTTGTCCCCTCAGTTTCTTTGGAAAGGGGACAGGAGCTGGACTTTGATGGTTCTTGTTGGTATCTTCCAACTCAGGATATTCTATGATTCTGTGATTCCATGAAAATGCCTGTCTTGAAAGTTTATTTTGCCATGAGGAAAACCAGAACAACGCTTTGCTATAATATCATGTAACTATTAAAGACCAAATTCTCAAATCATGAATATTTTGTTAGATTTTCTTCCATGCCTGAAAGTTCTCTGTGGCAAAGTGGATTTAAGTGATTTCCAGCTTTCCCCACTCCCAATCATTTCTTCTTGTCCAGATCTGTATTTTAAAAACTTATTACTTATGTCAATGCAGCTATAAAACAAGTCAATGAAATAAGCTGGCTCTGAAAGTCAGAGATTGCTGCATTTTTAGGGAATGTGTGGGTGGGTATTTTGTTTGTTTTTTCTCCCTTGCAGATGTTGAGTTAATTCAGCTTGCAACATGGCTCCATGAAGAAATGGGAATTAATCTGCTGCCTGCTGCCTGAAGGGACAAGAAATTCTGCCCTGTGAGGGTGGTGAGAAGAAGCTGTGGATGCCCCATCCCTGGAAGTGTCCAAGGCTGGGTTGGATGGGGCTTAGAGCAACCTGGTCTAGGGGAAGGTGTCCCCATCCATGGCAGGGGGTTGGAATGAGATGGTGTTTGAGGTCCCTGCCAACCCAAACCATTCTGTGATTTTTGGATTCTGTGTAGAGATAAAGGTAGGATTTTTTTAAGACATTGTTCACATCTCCTTTCTGCTCTTCGCTTCTCCTTGTGAACCACAGTCACAGTTTCGCCCCTTCAGCAAGAAGATCTACCCCAACAACCTTGGCCTTTCAAACCCAGCAGTGATGATCTGTTCTTGTTGGAACCAAGCACTGCAGGCTTCATATCTTCACTAAATCTATTTTGCTTGATTTCATTATCTCTATCTGATTTCTCATCTCTTGTTACAACAGCATAAAAATATTTCTCAGCTCCTGTTCAAGCTGTGCTGTGGCATTACTGACTGGCCAAAAACATCCTGCTGGAAGCAGCTACAGTTCTGCAGAACTAATAGAGAAAAATCAACATTACACCAAAGCTGTTGATGTTAGACATTAAAAATACTGAGGGGGACTATTGGACCTTGGCCTTCAGCATCCTGCTCCTGAAGCTGACCAGTGGCAGTGGGTTGGGCAGGAATTTAAGGAGAAATCAGCCCTTAGAAAGTGCTGTTTTTCCACACAGCCTCCCAGTCTCTAGCGGCTTGTAGCTCTTAGGCAGCCTGAGGAGAGGCGTCCCGTGGATCTTGGTGGATTTATTTTTCATAGAATAGAATCCCAGAAAGCAATCATAGAATCACGGAGGTTGGAAAAGGCCTCCAAGCTTGTCAAGTCCAACGTTTTTAAATTTCTCCTTCTTTCTGAGGTTGGTCATTAAAGATGGCAGAAAGGACATTCAGCTGTGTTCAAAGCAGAAGTTTTCATATGGAGGAAAGTGACTGAAATAAAATCGAAGTTATTTTTTTTTTCTTGAGCTTTTGTCTATCTTCATTACCTGTCATTTCCTTGCTTAGGGAACAGCCAATTCCCTTTATAAAGACAGGGCTTAACTGTCACAAAACATCGTCCTGACTGTTCTGAGTGTTCAGGATAACCTAGAGCAGAGGCAGTGGATTTCAGGGGAAAGCGAGAGGGAAGGTTAGCCTTTTACGCTCATTAAACCTCCCCCAGACTTCTGGGTCTGACATGAAATCCCATTAAGAGGCACCCTACACACAGCAAACCCGGAAAACAGCATCCCTGCTCCCTCCTGCAGGGAGGTGTCCTTGAGGAAGGGCGTGGGAGACGCTCATTTGAAGCTGTGATGTTTTGTGCTCGAGCAGCCCAGGAAAGCTGCACCCTCTCTGCTCTTCCCAGCAGCTCCCAGTGGTGAGGAACATTTTGTTGTCCCCATGAATAAACACCGAGGATGGATTCCTTTTAAAGAGCAAAGGCTGTCTCAAGTAAAGGAGATCAAACCCAGCTTCTCAGGCTCATGACTGGATACAGACTGATAAGCATGAATAGTAAGGAGAAATATTGCAATTTGCAATAGATTTCTCCTTCCCTTTGCTCCGTAGCTTAGAGATATATTTAAAAACAATAAATTTTTGTTGTTGTTGTTGTCTTTAATTACACTGATTCCCGAGGGCTGCTGTTTTACTGAAAATTAATCCTGCTTTGACAATGGAAGCTTGAGAGAGTGGTGGAACAGATTGCAAACCATTGCCATGCCTGGTTTAACGGCTTGACTGCCAGCCTATGAAACCAATTTTCAGGAGGAGTTTACTTGTACAACTCTCTCTAGTTTCCCCTTGCTATTGGGCTACAATGACATCAAAGGAAATGTCTTGGGTGTTGCTCTGCACAGGCACAGATGAGACACAGGGAGAGGGTAGGTGACTGCAGAGACGATGGTTTTGGCATTCTTCAAGGGGAAAAAAAGTGTGAAAAGATAGGAATTCAAACAAAATAATAGTAATAAAACACCAAAACAAAATACATTGTCTTAATTATTGCTCACACTTCCCACTGAGGGAGGTGGTAGAAGCAAAATGTTAGTTATAAAAACAAGTTTCATGCAAATCTCTTGAATTTAGGTTCACTGCACTGAATTTTGGCCAGGTAAAAGATATGTGGTCTAACTTAAACCTTAATCTAGTCCTCACCAGCAGCTCACTGAAGGCTGAGAAGGTTTCCATGAGGAAAATGATGTGTTTACTGCTGGCTCTCTGCTCCAGAAGTGATCAACTCTCCCCACTGACACTTGTGGGAGTTTCAGCCCACCCACCAAACACTCTGTATAAGCTTTTTTTGCCCTGATAAAGTGAAGGCAGCTGAAACTTTCCATTAAGGTTCTATGCTGATCTTGTGCACCTGGGTAGGGGGAGTGAATCTGGCAGTAGCAGCCCAGACTGCACTTGGAGGAGCACCAAGCTTCATTTTCATTTTTGTGCTGCAGAAATTGTGTCTGGCTGTTGATTTCAGAGTGTAAGATGAGAAACAAGGTGACATGATGGTGAAGCCGTGTTTCTGGCTGGGGTGGATACATCAAGAAACTGATATTCAGTGTGTTATCATAAAAGCAGGGCTGATGGCGGGGCTGGTTTAAGAGTGTAAAACTTTCTCTAAGCTCTTCTACGTTCTGTCTACCACAGAACTTTTTATGTTTAAAAAGTATGTATGTACATATGGGTGCGGTTTAGATAAGGACATCGGCCACACTCCTGAAAACCTCACACAATATTACAGCAACCTGCTGAAGACAACGATGAAATGGATTCTGTGAAACTTGCTTTTGAGGAGGAAAATAAAGTTGCTCATGGGTTTGTCATCTTCTGCTCTCACAGTACTTCAACTCTTCATTTTCTTCTCCTGTCCTCTCAAGGGCAGCAAAGTTGAAGTCAGAGGAGATGAAAAAATCTGACTGCTGTGCTGTGTAAATGCTGTGATGTTAATGTAGATTTAGTTTGGTTTTTGAATAAAAGCAGCTGTTCACACTTCATTCCACTTTCCTCAGCACCACAACACCTCTTTGGACCTTTATCAAGGGTGGCAGAATGCTGGTCTCTGAGCAGACATCACTGAGATATGATAGAATGGTGTTATTTTTCTCCCTGACAGGAAGAAAAGTAAACTTTGAACCCCACAGTTTAAGTCCTTGATCAACTTGTTTCAAACTCTCCAGCATGCAAAGTGTGAGCACATGAAGCAGGAAGAACAATCATTTCTAGTGTAAAATTACTCAGAAACAAGGAGAAAACGAGCAGGGCAATGCACAAGTGTGCAAGCAAAGTGTGTGTCAAGACAAATTTCTGCCTTCTGATACCAGCCCCAAGCAACCCATTCATCAGCTGTAATCACTCTCCAGCTCCAACAACTCTCAATCCCTATTTATTTTTTTCATTCTGCCTCATGCCCAGAACTAGGAAAAGATAAATGTAGCATGTCCCTTTGCTGGGCTCTTCAGCAGTGCAAAGGTGCTTTCTGGGCTATTTTCTTTCTTATTTTCTTTATCTAGCCACTTGCTTTTCCTTCAATAGGCTCCTCACTATTCATAGCTATTTTCAGGATTATAACAGGCTTTTAAAAAAACCTGCATCATGAGAAGATGCCGCTGAATATGACGTACACAACCATCTTTGACTCATGGATTTAAGCTGGAGGAGGGTAGACTTAGATCAGATTTTAGGAAGAAATTCTTCCCTGTGAGGCCCTGGCACAGGTTGCCCAGAGAAGCTGTGACTGCCTCATCCCTGGAAATATCCAAGGCCAGGCTGGGTGGGGCTTGGAGCAACCTGGTCTAGCAGAAGGTGTCCCTGACCATGGAACGAGGTTGGAATGGGATGATCTTTGAGGTTTCTTCCAACCCAAACCATCCTATGATTCTGAGTCATTAACAGTTTCCAGAGACTGAACATATCATAAAAGCAGGGTTGATGTCAGTGAATTTACATATATCCTCAGGAAAATCCAGAACTCCCCAAGGAATATAAAAGATTGTCAGTGTCTACATTTTGTTACATCCCTGACTTCGGGATTCAGGTGAGCTGCTGCAATTCTCTCACTTTGCACACACAAAGCTTCAGAAGGCTCCTCCCTCAACTTCTTACTTTTAAAACTTGCAAGAAATTATAAATGAAGATGACAATATCTCTTCCTCAAAGGATTATATATTTCTCGTTAAACTTTAACTTCATTTAAAATCCATCCTTGATCCTCTTAAAGTATTTGCGTAAGTGAATGAGGGCTGTAAAACACGACTGAAGCTTTCCTCCTTGGGGAAGCAGCTTGACCAATTTACATATTTATTAAATATTTTATATTTTGCCAGCTTGTATGCACTTCAAAATGTCATATCTTATTTTCGGTCTGAGCACTGCATAACCAGAATGGCTATTTCCAGTCCCAGAAGAGGAAAAAAAATAATCTGCATCTCCTGATTTGACCACTTCTTAAGGATTTAAGTTTTATATTTCTATGTTTTACTCTGTTCTGCAAAATTTTAACTTTTAGTGTTATGAAGTTTTACTAGTTCTGCAAATTAATCTCCTGTGAGGCTACATGACCAACCTCTCATTTTTCCTCTGGAATGAGATTCAGCTTTCTAAGCATCCAAACTGAACTTCTGAACCTGTTTGATGGTTATTTTAGCTTTAAAGAAAATAAACACAAAGATGTTGCAAACCAGAAACGCATATGAAGAAGTGCTTTCCCTTGTGGTACAAGGATCTATCAAAGCAGAGTTGATGTTTCTGGTGTAATTCCTCCCCTCCCTCACCCTCACAGTTCAGCTGTCAGCATCTGGAGCAGAGACTTTTTCCTTTGCTAATGATGTACAAGACTAGGGCACACATGAGACATCCTTACTGGAGTTTCCTGTGAGCAGTTTGGAGTCTGGAGACTGAATGGATTAAGGCTCCAACAGAATGCACAAGATGAGGGCACGGGCCCAGTTTTGCTGCTGGACTCCTGAGTGCTGTGGAACAAACCCCTTTCCTCTGCATGTCCCCATTTCTGATGGAACAAGCTTCCTTCAGAAGGTGTTTTGAGGTGCAGCTGCTGAGAAGAGAGTTTGAAAACAATTGTATTTAGAAGCCATGGAGAATTTTTGTGACTCTCTTTTCTGGCCACCCCTAAAATGCATGACTTCCATGGATGAAACCCTGGATCATTGTAAGAGACGGTCCGAAAATCCCTCATCTGCCTCACGATCATCGACTAGGACAGAGACTGAGACTCTAAAAACCCCAAAAGAAAAGGAGGACTTTTGCACAAGAGTCCTGGCCTGGCTGAGGTGGGATGTTTGCCAAGTGTTGCCTGCAGGTGTGCCCGCTGAGGACTGGTATGCATTCCTGGAGAACTGGTCGTGCTGGCACCGTTCCGGCTACCCAGGCGGGAAGGACGGCACTGAAGCAAGAANTAAACGAACCATCACGACTCCTGCCCGTATTAGCGGATCGTGACAATCATAGAATCATTGATTCATAGAATCATAGAGTCATAGAATCATAGAATGGTTTGAGTTGGAAGAGACTTTCCAGATCAGCTTGTTCCAACCCCCTGCCATGGGCAGGGACACCTTCCACTAGACCAGGTTGCTCCAAGCTCCATCCAGCCTGGCCTTGAACACTTCCAGGGATGGGGCAGCCACAGCTTCTCTGGGCACCCTGTGCCAGGGCCTCCCCACCCTCACAGGGAAGAATTTCTTCCTAATATCTACTTTAAATCTACATTTTTTTCAGTTTAAAGCCACTACCCCTTGTCCTTTCAGGCCATGCCCTTGTTTAAAGTCCCTCTCTACCCCTCTTGTAGACCTTTAGGCACTGGAAGGGTCTCTGAGGTCTCCCTGGAGCCTTCTCTTCTCCACACTGAATATCCTCAACTTTACCAACCTGTTTCCATAGCAGAGGAGCTCCAGCTCTTGGATCACCCTCGTGTCTCTCCTCTGGACTCACTGTAACAGATCCACATCTTTCTTGTGTTGGGGGTCCCAGACCTGGATAAAGTGTATTAATATTTTAAGATACATTCTTTAGGGAAAAGAAAACAAAAACCAAAACCACAACACAACAATCAACAGATTTATGGATGAAAATATCTGAAAAGAGAGCACTTGCCACATGGTTGAAGTGATCAATTATTGTAATATCTGATTGCTCTCCTCTACATTTTCAGGCACTGGATTTTTTGCACTATGCTTTCTGCAAAAGTCAGTAGTACTGTCATAACTTTTGCCCCCATTTGAATTTTTGCATGGCCCTGTTATGCCATTCCTTTCCTTTTCCTGATAAAATAAAGAGACCAAGCTGCTCTTTGAAGGAAAAGCCAGCCAAGGGTTAGACCCCATAACTGTCTCCTCAGCCTGGGTGAGGCAGGGACAAATCTTTTTCAGAGTCATATATTCCCTGGGGAGAGCCCACATTATTCATCCTTTCCTCTTCATAGGTCCTCTGACAGCCTTATCAGTAAGAACTTCTTCCAGGTCACTGCACAATGAGCACAAAAGACAGTCTTTAAGATTCTACTAGAAGCAGACCATGCTAAAAATAGTCCTGCATTCTAATTGCTGGATACGAGCTATCTGCTGACCAACAATTGCTCCGTGCAACCTGTGCTGTGTTGATTTCTCATTAAAATGTTAAATATCGTATAGGAGTTAGATGTGGATGAGAAAAAAATCCTGTGGGCTGATATCAGTGCCCATTCAGCCCAGGAGTGTGTCTTTAACAGAGGGAGGTGCTGTTTCAACGCATAGTGGAAATTAAGGTCTATTATTTTCTCACGTTATAACCTCACATTAAATTGATGGTATTTATTTTCCATAGATTTATAACCTTGTTATTGCTCATCTTTAACTACAGATGCTGCATGACTTTGACTGGAGCTGATATGCATCTTTTAATACCAGAGTTAGTCAGGTGTGGATACACACCCACAGCTTCTTCTGGCAATAACGGTAAATTATATCCTAACTGGGCACAACTGGACACTCTCACAACATCAGGGCAAGTAGAAGGAAAGAGTATTTCAGCTGTTCCTTTCCACCACCCCTTAATTTCCTTCAAGCTGAGATGATGTGTTGATCTCAGGAGATGGTAAAGGACACGACAAAAATTTACATCCCTTTTGACAGCATGAAAGAGCCCAAGAAATTTTTGTAACAAGGAGCCATGCAGGTACTTTAGGGGCTATGTGAGAAGTTAGGAATGCTGTTTGCTAAATGCTATCTCTGTTTTCAAGTCAATATAGAGAGAAGCACAGTCAGAAGGGGATATTGGCAAAGATCACCTCGTAGGCAGCACCTCTGTGGAAAGGCTGAGAGGAAAACTGCTGCCTTCCTGTTTGGAGGAGAGACCACTGCTGTTATGAGGATAAATTACGCTGTAATTGTGGCCTGCACCCTCCAAATACATCAAAAAGTTCTAAACTGAGTTTTATTGTTTCGGGTTTTTGTTTTGGTTTGGTTTTTTTTGTTTGTTTGTGTTTGGGTTTTGTGTGTGTGTGTTTTGTTGGGGTTTTTTTTGTCTGTGGCAGTTCTGAAAGTGTCTCTTCCAAAAAATCTGTTCTTTGCTGAACCCATGCTTAGTAATCTTTCCCATAAAATTAAAGAATCATTGAATCATGGAATGATTTGGGTTGGAAGGGACCTCAAAGACCATCTAGTTCCAACCCCACACCATGGGCAGGGATGACCAGGTTGCTGAAGGCCTCATCTGACCCAATCCTTCATTGCTTCAGTGCTGGCAAAATCATGGGCAGAATGTGGATAAATGGAATTTATTAATCTATGGCCTCCCCTCTCCGACAGAGGGAACAGCCTCAGTCTGTGAGCTCAGGACAGCCAGAGGCACTGCTGGAGAGAATGGAGTTTCCTCTGGTGTCATCTGAGAGCTTTTCCCTTTGCATTTAATGTTAATAAAGTAGGTGTAAAGACCCTTTTTTTTTTTTTATTGCTGAGCATGGAGAAAGCACAGTGTCTCTCAGTGAGCTGTGGACAACATTCACCCTTGTCACTGTCTGTAACATCTGAGTTGTGATCCTCCCAGGTGTTGCTGTTGGCACCCAACACTGAGAAGGTGGGAATTTGGCTCTGACGGATTTTTTATAGTTCCCATACAGGACTCTCTGTGCCTCTTACTCACAAGATCCTCATAAGGTCAAGACCCACCAACTCTTGCATAGGAAGCTTTACTCATCTGTCTGAAAATCAGCATTTATTGAGTCACATCAGGATATTTGAGACATCTCTGCAAGGCTGGCAGGTGGAACAGGGGATGCAAGGTAGAAAAATCTTTCTGGAGCAGCAGTAGGAGGAGAATCAGGAAAGACAGAGAGCTGTGTATAGGATATAAAGTATAGAATTATTAAGGCTGGAAGAGAGCTCCAGGATCATGGAGTCCAACCATTAACCCAACACTGTCAGGTCAACCACTAAATCATTTCCCTAGGCACCACATTTACACATTTTTTGAACATTTCCAGCTTGGTGTTTCCATCTTTTGCCTGGACCGCCTGTTCCAATGCCTGACCACCCTTCCAGTGAAGAAATTTTTCCTAACATCCATTCTAAATCTTCCCTGGTGCAAATGGAGTCTGTTTCCTCTAATCTTATCTCTTGTTATCTGGGAGAAAAGACTGACACCCCCACGTCTACAACCTTCTTTCAGGTAATCGTAGTAATAGGAGTTGTAGCCATACCCAGAACAGATGCAAATCAGTACAGGACGAATATTGTAACATCCTGTACACCTGTGAGGGGATTAATTTCAAAATGAGGGTATTAGAAGTTCATTATTTCCACCAGCTGCTTCTTTAAAATAACTAAAAGATCATGTGAACTTGACCCAGAGCTTACTCTTACTACCCAAAACTCAGCACCATCATGTGGCTGATGGACCCAAAGTGCTGCTGGAAATAACAGAAATGCAGTTTTACTGGAAATAACATAAAATTTTGCAACCTCAGGAATGATAAAGTGATCAGAGCAAGTACTTAAGGTTGTGGCTGTGATACATGGCTCCCTCTTCATTTACAGCAGCAGAAACCTAACTCAGGCTTTAGATTTTACACAGCTGGCATTGAAACTGTTCTGACTAGCAGTGACCATAGGCTTTAACAACAGAAAAAGCAGAAAAAAGCCCACAGAGGTACAATACATCAATACTAAATTAAATTATAATCCTGAGTTAGGAGAGCATTTATATACTTGTGTAACAACAACCATGCTGACATGCCTAAAGGTATGCAGCTACTGAAGAAAGAGCTGAGTTAGGGCCTACTAAATCAATCTAAAAACTGTAAAAGCATGATCAGCATTAGTTAGGTAAACTATCTTCTCTACTCTCTGAAGCTTTATTTGACTTGGATTTCTCCTGTAGACAGTGGATTCCTCAGATTCTTTCCTGGCTGAGAGGTTTAATTAAACTTTGCCATGTTTTTCAATAGAACAATGACACTTTTTCACCTGATGGTGGAAGACATACACTCCCCTTAGGTTCCCCAGGTATTTCTAGATAAATAATACAAAGATATGTTGTATCTCCTCTGGCTCTGGAGAGCACATGAATCAAATGTCAGTATATGACTTGATATTTCTTCTCACCCTACAGAGAGAGAGTCAAGGCTTTGATAAAGAGACTGTTGCTTTCTGTATGAGGCCTCTTCAAACACTACCA
The DNA here is from genome assembly GCA_013397115.1 of Edolisoma coerulescens. Taxonomy (NCBI): domain Eukaryota; kingdom Metazoa; phylum Chordata; class Aves; order Passeriformes; family Campephagidae; genus Edolisoma; species Edolisoma coerulescens. Next base: position 224,206 of record VWZW01000313.1, on the reverse strand, counting down.
TCATAAAGTCAGAGGATATAAACTGCATGAACTATTTATCCAGCCTCATCACTGCCTCGATGAGCAAAAGAAACCTGTGAATATTTGAGGGGAAATGTTCTTGCCTTAATAGCAGCTATCAGGTTGTATCGTGCTGTCTGGAGGTGCCCCCAGGCTAAGTCAGATTGCCTTCATAAGCAACTCCTCACCAGATAAACCCTTTTGCCTGCTTCATTTTCCCTTTCTTTCAGGCAATAGAGTAGAGATCAACAAAATGAGATTGGGAAGTTGATCCTGTTACAGCTAGATTTGGGACAACTGTTTTTTCTAGGACTCTCGCTAAAGTAATCATAATATTCTTGAAAAATACAGTGCCCTGGTAGCTGTTCTTGCCTAGAACGTTTTAAGGTACCAGTGTCAATTATTCCTGTGTATCTGTATCTTTTTTACCTAAATGAAATCCAAAACTTGCATCCCAGCCCCATTGCAGGGAGCAGTTTTTGTGCCTGTAGAAGACATGATGTGGAGGTGTTAATGCTCAGAAAATGTGCATGCAGGGCTTTTATGCTTGTGCTCAGAAAACTGGCCCCAGATATTCTCAGAGATTAATCTCAGAGTGATTAATCTGTCTGCTCTTCTCAGTTTCTTTAGTAAATGTTCTGTGACACACTCAATTAAATCTGGTGAGAAAACATCTTCCACTGGGATGTCTGACATGCTTGAAGTTAACCCCACATTGGAGGGTTTCTTCAGCTCATGGACCTGTTACAAATTCATGGTGCTCAGAGTCGCTCTGTGAAAGGTGCAGGAGCTCAGTATTTCTTTTCATGTGGCTCCTGGCATTTAGAGACACACAAAAAACACCCCTAAAAGTGAGACAGAAACAACCCCAAAGCAAAACACCCCCACGCTAACATCACTAGGCCATGTATTTTAATCCTCTGTCTGGGAAAGTTTCTGCCAGAATATCCCCTGGTGCTGTGTCCAGATCAGTTTTAAATGCTTTAAGTGGTGATGTGTTCGCTGCTTCCATGGGACCATCATCACTCAGGCTGATAGATCAGTCTAATAGTACCTAATGCCTGTCAGCATAAGCTGTGCTCTCAGTTCCTCAGCCTTATCTCTGCTGGAAAAAAAAAAAGTACTTATCCTTTTGCTGGGCTAGTGGTTGACAGAAAGTTAATTAGAGCCAGAAAAAACCCTTTTTCCCCAGAAAGTTCAACCAGAAGGGGTTTCAACTGAGGAGTCAGTCTAAAGTGTACTTTCAACACTCTCCACATGAGCAGAAGTGCTGAAGTTTCTGATACACATATTTTGGAAGGAAAGCTTCCCTTTCAATATTGAAATGTGCATGAAATTGCACGTAGCATCTTGAGTCCCCCGGGAAAGCAGGACTCTGCAGAATCAGTCTTCACACAGCAGCATGGCTAAGGCTCAGGTTATTTCATCTGCCTCTTCCAGCTGCTGAATTGCATTTTTAAACTGTACTTTCAAGTCTAACCAGTTGGGTTGTGAGCTTCATGCTGACACTGCAGGTAGGTGGATGAGGAACCCAACACAACCTGGCCATGTGCACTTGCAGCCCAGAAAGCCAAATGTGTCCTGGGCTGCACCCAAAGCAGGGTGGGCAGCAGGTGAGGGGGGGGATTCTGCCCCTCTGCTCTGCTCTGGTAAAACCCCATCCAGCTCTGGGGCCCCCAACACAAGAAGGATGTGGAATTGTTTGAGCAGGTCCAGAGAAGGGCCACAAAGATTCTCACAGGGATGGAGCACCTCCCTGGAGACTGAGGCAGCTGGGGTTGCTCAGCCTCTCATTAGTTGGTCATGCATGGAAGATGGATCCATTTCCATCAAATTATCTGAACTTTTCAAAGACTTGGACCTTGCCCAAGTCACTCAGTATCTGGAGTTATATCCCAACAAGGATATAGCAACAAGGTAATTTTCTTCTTGTCTATTTTAAAAGGTCTTAAATTGCTATGTCCCAAACAGGGTGTCATGGTTTAGCATAGCTTGGTTTCTAGTCAAAGAGAAATCCACCAGCTACGGAAGTGATTTTTTGTGGGGAGCTGCTGACAGCTTCCTCCAGACCCGACAAAACCAACCAGCTGGCTGATTTGAATATTGACAACTCTGTTAAGCCACTAAAAAAAGTTTTGTACACCTCTGTGATCCACATTTAAGTACAAGCAAACGCCGGGAATTGTCTCTTGCTTCCGGCTCCTGGACAAGTAACGAGGGGCCCGCGCGGCCCAGCGGGGCCGGGCTGGGCCTTGCCCACGCGTGTGGCACGCACACAAAAAGATCCGAAGGCGAGCTCCTCACCCGATGGAGCTGCCCCTGAGCNAAGCTGTCGACCCGCGGCGTGCTGCCGCTGAGTTCTGGGCAGGCTGCTGAGATCTCGGCCGCTCCTGCTCCGCTGGAGGCCTGCCCCCCCTCAGTGCAAATCCTACACCTTGATAGCTCCGGCCGCTGCCCGGCAGAGATCACCGACCTACAGCAAGAAACAAACTCCAGCTACAAAGCCTAAGTAAGATTAACATTGTCGGTGCTGTAAGATTCTCTAGAGCAGATGAAACTCGCAAATATCAATCCTCTCCCGAGTCAAAGGAAAGAGAAAGGTGAAGGCATTGGAAGAAAACACCATAGAGACACCAAAGTCAGTGGAGAAGGTAGAGCTAACACCCAGGGAGAGGAGAAAGAGGAGGTGCTTTAAACATAAAAGCTACAATTCTTTTGTAAAGCTATGGTGATGGACTAATACCCAGTAATTTTCATAGAAAGCATTTTTGGGGGAAATAGAGCCTTCAGACTGTGACCATGAGCAAAGGCTCCTGTGCTGAAACAAGCAAATGTTGAAGTAGCTGTGATGTGATGAGAAGCTTGAACAGAGAGTGATGAAGATTCTTGCCCCCTCCAGAGAAGAAGAAAACCTCTGTTCCCAGAGATAAAGATGATCCCAGAGATAGATGAAGAGAACCTTTGCTTCTGAACAGCTCATCCTTTAAATGGTACCCCATTGGCTAAAAATTGAACCCCCGAAAACAGTTGTGGGAAAAGCTGTAAGTCGAGGGAAGGGACTTTTCACATGGCGAGCAGAAAACCATTCCCTGGGCGGCTGATTCGCTGTGACATTGAAGCCATGAGAGAACTGTTTCTTGTGGAGGAGTCACCATGGCTGGCAAAAGAGACTCCTCTCCCTAAGTGTGCTGAAGAAAAACTATTCTAGAGGTGGTAAACTGACTGAAAGAAATCCCAAGTTTTGTCCCTTTATGTTGTCCGCGAGAAAAGAAGGAAAAAGTGGGGGGAGGAGAAATGTTCTGAAGGTTGATTCTGACTCTTTTTTTTTTTTTTTCCTTCTATCAATAAACCTTTCTTCATATACTTTAAAGATTTAGGCCTGCTTTGTTTTCTTCCTCATCCTTTTCTCACAGAAAAAAAAAAAAAAAGTAAGCAATGGATTGCGAACAAAACCCACTACACAAATTGGTGTTTCTGCCCAGTTTCGAACGAACCTGCTACACAGGGTTTTGTACTAGATATTCTCACCATGGGTGTTTTCACAGAGCAGAACAGAGAGTACCTCCCTCTTAGGCACTGCAACAACCCTGATGCAACAACACCTTCACTTTTGAGGACCATGTCCACACTCACTGGAGATATTCCAGAACTGTCTGGACACAATCCTGTGCCTGTGCTCTAGGATGACCCTGCTTGAGCCGGGAGGTGGGACCAGATGACCCCACTGTAGTCCCTTTCAGATGAAACCATTTTGTGATTCTATGATTCTGAAGTTGGGAATTGTTCTGCCAAACTGAAACAGTGCAATGTGATAGGTGGAAAATGGGCAAAATTCCCGTGAATTAAGAGCGTGTAAGAAGTCCTCATCACATGGAGATGCCACCCAACGCTACATTCAGAGCTGGTGTGCAGCAGTCCTATGTTGCCTCTCACCCAACAGTTTCCAGTTGCTTCCATTATTTGCACCAAGGGAAAATGATCTGCATTCCCTCCACTTTCTCCTAAAGAAGCCTGGACCACCTGTGGGAAGAAGATATTTCTGACAAAGAGAAGAAAATGGCTTATAAAATGAAAAAAATGTCATGACAGAGGCATCAAAGTGACAGCTAAAGACCTTCTCCTTGCAGTGCTCTAATGAAGTCTCCATGCCTGATGTCACCTAAGGAAATGTCACAGATACCTGCTCTGATTTTACAGGCAGGGATCATTACCTTACAGCATCACTGTCACTCTACCACAGTCTCGACCCAGCTGAGACTAAAAAGGACTGTTGGGATTTTTCTTTCCCGTTCTGGGATTTAAAGACTGTTTTTTAGCTCTTTGTTACTTCCCAGACAGAAGGGATATTAAAGTAATTATAACATAAAACTGAGCAAAATATTTAGGTCAGGTCCTGATAAGCACCTGACAATAGGCTTGTTCCCTAATGGGTGGTATTTGGAGCAAGTTTTCCATAGGTTTTGTGAGTTTCAAGTAAGATACTGGACAAATTTAGTACCGTGGATCATTTTCTTTGCTAGTTTGGGAGGAGAGGGGATACATCAGAATGCAGACTGGTGTGTGGATGAATGACTCAGATCCAACTGATGGCTTTCACTGGTGACCCAGAGAGAGCCAGGACACCAACACTGATATTTAGAAGTTCAGGATGAAAAAGAAGGACAAAAGAAGATGCCCTTTTCCATGTGTTGTGGGTGTAGTGAGAGCTTCAGAATAGTTTATTAAAGAAGTCCTGATGCTGAGTATTGAGGTGTAGACAGGATTCCCTGGCTTTCTAAACTTCTCAGAGAGAGGAGCCTGGGAACAGCTGGGTCTTATCTTGGCCTCAGACTGTCAATGGTTTAAGTTTTGAAACTTTGTCCTGCAGTTTTTAATGATGGAAGATCAGATAAGTTTGTATAAAAATGAATTATCGTGATAAATGATTAGACAAAAAGATCTCAATCAGAATTATTTACAACACAGTATGAAAACTAAAACTACTAGTAAGGTACAGTATAATGCACTATATTAAAACAATTATATTAAAGCAACTATATTAAAGCTAACAAAAGAAAAAATTAAGGAGAGATTGATTTAACTCACCATATCAACACCTGTGGGCAGGTCTCTTTCTCTTCACCTTGAGAAGTATCCTTGGTAGGTGTCCCCAAAATCCAGGAGAAGTATCTCCACACACTCCAAGAAGGAATACGTTAGAAGAATCTAACTGGATGAAAGTGACTGGACTTCTTTAGTGTAGAGGGGTTGACTGCCACTCATGTGCCTCCAGGTCAGTTTAGCAGCTCATCTGCCAAATCTTTGCCTTTTTATCAGGATGTTAATTCAGGGTTGGTTGTCAGATTGAATTTTAGCATGATTCAACACCAAACCCAGCTCATGGTGCCCCTTCTTAATCCATACTGATAGATCTGCAAATAGGACATTGCCTGAGTTGCTTGACCACATTCCAGAGCATCCAGGGTGAAGCATCCTGACACACCTGTGCAGGGCCAGGAACTGGACTTGGTGGTCCTTGTGGGTCCCTTCCAGCTCAGAATATTCTGGGATTCTGCAGCTTTCTGTACATGACTGTGCCATTTTGGCACATGTTTATTTGTCTCTCGGTCCCCATGCAGACAGATAGGACTTGATGAAAATTTTTTGTTCAAGCCTTTTTTTCTTACATAAAGAGGTACTTTTGTTGAAACACTGCAATTTCGAACTGTAAAAACAGATCAAACCCCAACACTATTTATTTTTATAAGGGCTGTTTCATTTTGCTAAATGATTTTAATCATTCTAATTTTGTCTCAAAATTATGTTTAACACCATTTCTTTTTCTGGATTAGCTGTAATATTCAACTTTGCAAATTGAAATGTTTGAAGGTTGAATCAGTTTGGATGGGCAATTTACACCATGTGGTAAATTTTGAAATTTCCTTTGACAAATGAAAACTGCTTTCTGAGAAGATGAAATTTCCCAAAGGATGAAAATTCTATTTCCCAGACACCTCTGGAGGAAAACTCATGTGAAAATGACATCTTTCCCTGAACTGTAATAAAAAAATGGTCTCAACTGAGTGCTATTTATGACCAAGCCGACAAACTATGATTCTTTGGAAAGCATAAATAACATCAAACAAAAACCCTCTCTTATTTCCTTAAAAGTGTGCAACTTACCTCTAAATGTTTTGTGGGTTTTTTAATAGTACTTTTTTAAAAGAAAATTCCTTCTCTGATCTGAATTGAATTATCATTCCCCTGAATTTGGTTTAACTGCATGAGCTGATCATAGAATCATAGAATGGTTTGGGTTGGAAGAGACCTTAAAGATCATCTGGTTCCCACTTCCCTGGAATGGGCAGGGACACCTTCCACAAGACCGGGTTGCTGACACAAATTAATTTCACAAAAATGGCCTTACTTAGGTCAGATCAAAGGTTCGTTTAGTCTTGCAGCTTTCTCTGACATGGGCCAGTAGTAGCAGCTCCAGTAGACAGTAGGGCAGAAGATCTTAGAATCACAGAATCATAGAATCGTAGAGTGGTTGGATTGGAAAGGAACTCAAAGATCATCCCATTCCAGCCCTCCTTCTGTGGGCAGGGACGCCTTCCACTATCCCAGGTTGCTCCAAGCCCCATCCAGCCTGGCCTTGAATATTTTCAGGGATGGGGCAGCCACATCTTCTCTGGGCAACCTGTGCCAGGGCCTCAGCACCTTCACAGAGAAGACTTTCATCATAATATCCCATCTAAACCTTCCCTCTGTCAGCGTGAAGCCATTTCCCCTTGCCCTGTCACTCCAGGCTCCTTAAATAGCCTCTCTCCATCTTTCCTGCTGGCTCCTTCAGGTACTGGAAGGCGGCACTTAGGTCTCCCCAAAGTTTCTCTTCTCCAGGCTGAACAATCCCAATTCTCTCAGCCTTTCCTCAAAGGAGAGCTGCTCCATCCCAATAACCAACTTAGTGGCCTCCTCTGTACTTGCTCCAACAGATCCATGTCCTTCCTGTGCTGGGACCCCAGAGCTGGATGATGAAAGCTATTTAACCTTCCAGCAACAACCAGTGACTTGCACCAACATTAAACTAAGAGAAGTTAGAAAGAACAGCAAGAAACTCTGTATCTTCTTCCTTCCCCCAAGCTCCAATTGCTTTATTTCACTTTCTTACCACCTTTCAGGGTGAAACACTTAGTGGAGAATATTTTCTTACCTTTATTGGTACAACCTCACCATTTAAAGCTCTTCTTCAGAAGGTGCCTAAGCACCTACTGAAGTCCCAGTTGTGTGCTCAGAGTGGAGCTCCTGCTCAGAGAAGGTTTCTCTAAATACTGCTCAAAACAGAGGGAGTGTTCATTACAAGCTCTGAATTAAACACAAAGTCATGAAGGAGTAATAATAAGAAAATAAATGCAGAGACAATGTTTGTAGAAGAATAAATGACAACTAAACTGCCCATGAATAAATTTAGGCTGGCAATTAGAAGAACATTCCTAATCATTAACATACTCATGTTCTGGAAACTGATTTTCGGTGGGCACAGTGAGGTAAAAAAGGAGCCAAAATGGGGCTTCATGAGGCTTGATAAATATCTACAAGGAGTAGGGTGATACAGGCTTGCACTAAGAGAATTAGATTCTGTTACCTTGAGGGTCTCAGGAAACTGCCAGAAACTTCACACTGAAGCAAATCAAGGTGGTGCAATGTGGCACCTCGGTATTGAATGTGCATCAGGTGAACCGAATTTCAGTGGAGCTCAAAGTGGTGACAAGTCTCACAAGTTTACAGCATCTGAGGGTTCGATTCTATAACTCAAGAGTTTACAGATCCAGTGACAAGCACACTGAAGAAGAAATATATGGAACATATTTTGAATCCTTATTGATCTGCAACGTTTCTAAATTCAGTGGCCAGTACAAATAGCACCTTATTGACAAACACAAAAGAAAAAAAAAAGATGGTTTCTTGCTCAACTTCACTTTCTTAGCTCCAAATGAGAAACCTTTGAATCCCATAATTTACCTACCCAGGCTGGCTGTCTCTGATGTCAATGATTTTTTTTGGTTGATGACTTCTTTCTACAGGTATGGGACAGTAAGGGAGAGAAAAGTGTCATTTGGCTTCATTTGTCATGTGCCTTAAAGACTTGAACAAGGATTTTCAAAGCATAAAGATAAAATTCTGGGGTTGGAGGTTTGCCTAATGACCTATCAAAAATCAGCCCACCTCTGTTTCCTCATGCAGGGGAAATAATATAAGGATGGTTGGATGATTTCCATTAATAGTAGAGTTTGCAAAGCTACAAAAGAATGGGCAGATTGAGTGAAATGTGTTCAACTTTTTCTTTTGTCTCCAACAGCATCAGGGGAACACAAGCTCAAAGCTATTTCCTCTCAGGGAATAATATTCAGGTTTCACGGAATGTTGGAACAAGTCCAGAAGAGGCCATGAAGATGCTCAGAGGGTTGGACCCCCTCTGCTATGGAGACAGGATGGGAGAGTTGGGGGTGTTCAGCCTGGAGAGCATCTTCCAGTATCTAGAGAAGCTCCAAGAGAGCTGGAGAAGGAACTTTTCAGAGGGGCATAGAATGATAGGACAAGGGGGAATGGTTTTAAACTGTCACAGGGGAGGTTTAGATTGGATATTAGGAAGAAATTCTTTACTCAGAGAATAGTGAGGCCCTGTCACAAGTTGGCCAGAGAAATTGTGGCTGCCCCATCCCTGGAAGTGTTCAGGGCCAGGTTGGATGTGGCTCTGAGCACCCTGGTCTAGTGGAAGGTGTCCCTGCCCATGTCACAGGGTTTGGAACTAGGTGGTCTTTAAGGTCCCTTCCAACCTAAATTATTCTATGATTCTATGACTTTCTGTATGGAGTTTGATTTCTATTATGTATGTACTACTTCAAAATTGATTTAATAAATCTTTTACAGTGACATCCTATATCAAGTCATTCTTTTGAACAACGAGGTATGTGTGTAAAGAGGGTAGTATCTGGTTAAATTAACATAGTCCCAAAGTCAGTCTTTGACCTGAATTTCTCAGTGTGAATATCCCAACAAAATTTTTTCCAGTCATTCACCGTTAGAGAGTTTGTAAAGATTCACTTTTGTAATGTTCAGAGAGTCACAGAATCATTAAGGTTGAAAAAGACCTTCAAGATCATCAAGTCCGATTTTCAAAGTTTTATGTGTAACATTCCTGGGGTCCAGGAGTCTTAATGGTGCTGTTTTACATTGTCTACTTTTTCACAACCCGTGTAGTCAAATGTCTGGTAAAAGGGAGTATGGAGAGATTTTAGGAGCATCTGATCACACCGTGATCAAAGTGACTGGAGATCCATTATAAAATGTACCATGGAGGGTCTTGCCCCAAGTCACTTAATGAGCCTGAGGAAAAATCCTGCTGCAGGCCAGGGCTTTGTCCTCATTGCTGCAGCCTCTTTCTTTCTCTCCCATGAAAAATCATTTTGTTCAGGATTAGAACTAAATCCCGGGGTTGTGTGGAATAAAGCTATCAGGATCACAAAATGAACACAACCTTTGCTTAAAATCAAAACCATAGCAGGTTTCCCCAGAATGGGATTATTTTACGGGCAAACACAGTACCAGATAAAACCTAAAATTCCCTATAGTCTCTCTGGCTTAGTTTATATATAATTCCTCTGCTGATTAGTAGAGTTAATAAAAAATAAAAATGTCTCCCTTTAAAGCAGTGAGAGACTCACATACTTGAATATACCTATCTCCAGGATAAAGTTTTAATTACCTTGAGAAAAAGCTGGAAGAAAGATGAAACTCAGGCACCTGTTACAGCTGGGAAGAAGGCAAGGAGGGCCAGCATGTAATAATTAAATCTTTATCACCCAGAAAGGAGTCTGCAGCCTGCGGTGTCTTCCTGGTGAATATCACCATGTTTATTTTTAAAACTGCTCCCTGCCAGCATGTCCCAGAGTCATTCCATATACACAGCTGGCTGGAGAGAGGCAGGCTGGAGCTGGAGAAAGCAAGATCTAAAACAAGAAAGACAGGGGCTACCAAAAAGGTTAGGAGAAAAAGGGCTACGATGGAAACCATTCCAAGTCCAGCAATAGGTGACCTACATTTACAGATCTCTTGGAAGGAGCCAGATGTTGGTGTCCTCTTTCCTGCAGGTGCTGTGTTTACTTACTCAGCACTTTTCAGTTCTTCTGGAAATCTTGCTTTTCCAGATAAGGTGACAAAAATATGGATTTAGGACTGAACCCTCCCAGAGGAAGAGCAACATGGCCACAGCTGGTGAGTTTTGTAAATGGTGGAAAACTGTCCAGAGACCTTTAGCCATAAGTGTGAGGGATGGCAGTGGCAGCTCAGTGCTGCCTTCCCCAACTCATCCATGTCACCCCCAAAACTCCCCAGGGTTTTGGTCTGTTGGTGACCCTGGGCCATCCCAATCTCTCTGGGTTTCATTTTTACAGGAAACAAAACTGTGGCAAATTATTGTACTGATGTGTGTAAGGATAAGTGAACATGCATCACATTTATTTATTCATTCATTTATGCACATAGGTCCATCCATCCTCAGATGCATGAAGTCATGTTTGTGTGTACATTGATGTGTGAAACTATTTATTAATCTAAAATCACGGCTGGAGAAGTCAATCAGCTGCAATAAGTAACCAAATGCCTCAGAGCAAAGGGTGAGATTATTCCCTCCTGCCTCTATTTAGGTCTTCTCATGGAATCAAAAGGCAACAAAGAGGGATGTGAGCTGCATAAAACTTTGATGTCCCTACTCCATGTGACAGTTGCATCAGGGACCTCCAGAAATCCCTCACAACTGAAGCTCTTTGACTCTCTGGCTGGTTTTTGATCAGTGAAATCTGTAATTCTCACAAGGGGGACCCTCATGAGACCGCATGGGCTGGAGGGACTGCAGAATAGCTCAGGACTTCCTTGGAGAACGGACGCGCTCATGGCCTGAGCAAGGGAATATCAGCCAACCAATCAACCCCACATTTCTTCAGACCCCTCCCCACTCTTTACCCCTGGAGCACATCCCTCCTTCCTTCTGTGGTGCTTTCCACAGTGAGGGAAAGGAAACTCCTAAGGCTTTATTTAGATTCAAGCTGCAAATGGCCCCATGAATGTCTGATAAAACTCTTCAGCGAGCTCTTTCCCCACTCTAGTTTGGTCTAATCTTTTAGCTCACAGCTCCTCCACAAGATGCCTGTGTTGGGTTTTGGTGGGGTTTGGACAACCATTTATTTATCTTCCTAACAAAGTGGTAAAATAGATTATTTTAAAATGTGATTAAAAAAACAATGGGCAATTTACAACCTGGAGGGGTTTGCTGCAATCCTGAGCGTATATGCCAAGAACTGAATATGTTTTAAAGTGTAGCTATGTTACTTCATTCTTTACCTTTCTCTGTGTGTGTGTTTGTGTGTTCTGCAGGGATTAGTCATGGATTCACAAAATGGATTTTCTCAGAAAAAATTATTTCTGCGTCTTATTCTTTTGATACAACATCTTTTTCAGTATAGTTTTTTCGCCTCCTCCTCTCTGTACATTCGTGTGTCTGTGCTGTGGGTGTGTATAAATATGTACATATATTCTGGTTGGCTGGAAGTAGAAAAATTCATTTTCTTTAACAGTCATATCTCTGAGAAGCAGACTCACAGGAAAGCTTTTAAATACTAAATTTAAAGACTTCGACTGCTTGGCTTTTCTGGTCAGCTTCTCCTTAATTCTCTTCTCTCTCCCTCTTGCTCTCTCTCTCATTCTTACCCCTGTGCTGAGTTTTTTTGTTTAATTAAGGGGAAAGGAAATAGTGACATCAAGTCAAGGACATAATCTCTTTCCAAACAGGCAAAGTCAGAGTTTAATCCTCCTGGCATAGTCCTGTCCAGGAAAAGGAAACTTCCCTCCTAAAATATGAAGCTGAGTTAGGTCCTGATGTAGCACCTGTTGAAGACTGAAAATCTTTCTTGCTGTTTTTCTATGTTGCTTTAGTGCTGAATCCCTTTGTCTGTGGTTGAAACCTCCAGAAGCTGAGGCTTGCCACAGCCAGAAGTTTTTGCTGAACTGTCTGCAGGACCTGGGGATCAGAGGGGGCATTTCTGACTCAGGAGATGATTTCCCTTAAGTAGACTGATAAAAAGCTCTGTGATTCAGCCACCCAGATAGGGCAGTAGGGTAGTTTTCTGTCTTCAGGGTGAGAGACAGCTTTCATCACCATTTACTCACACTGTGCTACAGCACAACCTTTTTTTCATTTTAACACCCCGTGTTTTTTATTCACATTCAAATTTTCTCCATTCTGACTATAACTCACCTCAGCTGAGTCCAGCATCTTGCATAATTTATCTATAATAACTTCAAGGATATTTGTATATTCATGTTCTTAGAGACCCCTTTTTGGAAGGGATGGTTTGCTTACGGAGTTTTGCTCTCCACTGATGGCCAAATATATCTTCAAAGCTACTTCAGACGTAGATCTTTTAATTGTTTACCATTAGACATGCTGATGCCACTCTGTGAGAGAAAAATTATGCAGATGAGGAGCATAACCTCCAGCTTGAATCCCATGGAAGGAATCTGAAAAGACACAGGGAGATCTCCTTTCGTCCTGTTCACTGTGAAGAGGATTCAGATCCTGCGACAGGAATCAAAGATAACATCATGATGCACCTTATGTTTATAGCAAAACATTTTTCTCTGAAGTCTCATGGCCATTCTGCATTTCTGAAACACTCATTAGAATGTTTTATCCTAGAGGAAATTTGTGATATAAGCTGTCAACTCTATTTACCTCTAAATTCCTTGCTGCAAACTGCGGCAACCTTAAGGTGCCCATATACAACAAATGACAAATGGCTGCGGTTGTTGCTTTGGGAAATGCAGCACATTGTTCCTCATTCTTCCTGTAGAAATCACCTGTATTTGGCATATTGAGGGCTTCACCCAGGTGCACACTTGGGAGCACGTTTTGGAGTGTGGATTGGGCTCAGGTGTGCAGTGGGGAGGTTGAATGACAGGGAGTCTGCAGAAAACACTTACTTGCACTAAAATGCAGCTATTTCCTGCCTGCAATGTGGCAGCTGAGATCACGGAGCAATCGTTTCCAGGCAGAGAAGTGTGGAACAATGTCTCCAAATGAAATTATAGCTTGAGGAAAGGATTTCTTTGAGGCAGGACAGAATGTAATTACCCAAGTTGGACTTCTGCCAGGACAATGATGTTTAAAACACTTCCAACTCTTGTGGAAAGTGCCACAGGACCTTTTAATGACTGCAAAGGAATGGGCTTTGGATTTTATTTTTTAATTTTTTTTTTTTTTTTGTTTGAGTATCTCATCCAAAAGTCAGGATAATAAAATGAGAAAGAAAAAACTATCAAAGAAAGAGCTAATCTTTGCAAAGTGTTGGAATATGTAAATCCCACTTTGAAATGGTAATTTATTAACTTCTTTTTAAGATAAAAATGCAATTAGTTCATTCTTTCATTTCGCTCATCCCAAAAAAATGCACATATATTGTTATCATGTCTTTTGCTCCTGTGTCAAATCTCTATCATTTAATTTTGTTGCAGTGAAACTTGTGGGTTTTATAAAAGATTTTGGCGGGGTTTTTTTCTTGCCTTGTTTCAATCCTGACTGTAAATAAAAGAATATATTACTATATTCAGAAATGATTGCTGTCAAAAATCTTCACTTTGTTGAATTTTATAAAGGCTATGGGCTATTTTTATATTAGATGCTCTATCAGTAAAGAGTAATCAGAGAGTGAAAGGGACTTTTTATCATTCTCAGTTTATTCCCAGAAATACTCTCTTGAGCTCTGAAGGAAAAAAATAAGAATCTGTGATAGAATTGTAAGCTTGCCTTATTTTCCACTTGATCATTTTTGGTAAGGGAATGAATGTAGCTGGATGTCTATCTATGCATCTCTATCCCCAGCGCATGATTATTCCTGGCTAGTCAATCCAGCATAACTGTTCTGATTGCATGGCATTTTTATCACATTTAATTAAGATTATGTAAAACTGGGTTTAACTGGCTTGTCATCTAAACTTGGGTAAGTACCTGTAAATGTCAAGCAAAATGTATAATTAAAAAAAAAAAAAGTTAAATGAAAGAATTATTGCAACTGTGGCAGACTTTATTTGATACCAGTGAAATCTGGAGATTCCAGGGTCTGTTAATACAAAAGTTTGGGTGTCCATGGAGGGTGTTCATGGAACTCAAACCTTTTTCTGCCTGTAGGGACTTGAATTCCCATCTAGGCCTGAAGAGAGGCCTGTCCTCACAAAGCTCTAGAATAGTCCGTGCTATTCCAGCTCTCATGGTCCTTGGCAGAGCTGCTTCATGTTGCTTAAAATATTTAAATATGTATGAGTCTAAAAGTAAAAGAGTGAGAGGGAGTCACTTGTAAAGAATGAATAAGATTCTTTGGCAGTGAAGATAGGGAGGGAGGGATTCACCTCCCCTGTTTTTAGGTGTCTTTGGAGTAAATGCCTCCATCTGGATTAAGTGGGAATCACAGAATTATAGAATATTCTGAGTTGGAAGGGATCCACAAGGATCATCGAGTCCAGCTCCTGGGTCTGCGCAGGACAGCCCCAAGAATCACAACATTTGGAGCTGCTTCTCCTCACTGGTGCTTTTAATTCAATGCAAAGATAGATTTATATGTTGTACGTGGTGATGGAACTGAAGAAAAAATTAAAGCTGGAGATGTGTCTGTGGTTAGAAGGAAAAAACTCACTGAGGTACAAGTTAAAGATTTCTCCCCCTTCCTCTGGAAGGGTTGTGTCATCTCATGAGCAAAGAAATCCCTGGAGGATGGTTTAGGATGCACAAGACCTCTCAGGAAGGAGCCACACCAGATTCAAGTCTGTATAGTCCCTATTCCCTCAATTTCCCTCCATGAAATGCTCAGTGGAAAATTTGCACCTTCCAACCCATCCTGCTGCTGCTGGAAATTCATGGTCCTTCCAACCATCATAATTGTCATTTCACAGGCAGGATTTTCAGCTTTCCACAAGATCTCAGCATCTTGCCTGCTTCCAGTGCTGTGACTAAGGCAGCAGAAGAGGGGTCTGGGGATGGAGTGTGAAATGATGATGCCCCAAATCAGGAGTGCATGAGCTCCACTCTAAGGGCTGTGCTGGTAGCTTAGCAGTTGCCTCACTGAGGAGATGGAAGCACACTTCTGGAGCAAGGACACAAATCACTGATTATCCCTCCAGCACTGGTGGTGATGAAAGCCTGGGATCTGGGCTCCCCATTGCCATGCCCAGCATTCCTGGTAACCGTGGTGTCCCAGCGTGTGCATCCAGAGCTCCTGACACGCTGCCTGCAGCACCAGCAGCCTCACCAATTAAGGATTTGCCGTGGCGAGCAGGGATTAAACACTTTTCATTAGCAAGTTTAGAGATTCTAAAGCCCCATTATAGACATCTGCTGCCCACACTGTGAGGGGAACAGCTGTACAATGAGTGATTATGAAGCAGGAAGATGAAGTGACGTTTTGCAACTTTATTGTCTCTGTACCCTGAGCCCTAAAATCCCATGGAAACAATTATGTTTAATATGAAGCATTGGTGTTTCCTTCAGGGTGGGTGGGCTATTTGCTCCGTCTCCCCATAGAGGTTAAAAATAACAATGCATGGCTCACTTTGTGCTTTGTTAAGATTACCTCACATTTCCATCACATTCATAACAAAAAAAAAATCACATAGAATATTCATAATATTGTGCTATATAAAGCTCACGACGCAGGGGAAAGCAGAATTGTTATTGTATATTTTCGTTATTTAACAATTATCACCATGAGAGTTTCTAGAACATAATTTTGTGAGGGGAAAAAAATGAAATAAAATAAGCAGCCACCTTCTTTCAAAGTTTGACTCTGTAGAGCTTTAATTCCAGTCAGCTATAACAAAACTGATGACAGAAGGGGCTTTCAGCATGTTAATAGCATAGCAACATACTGGGTGCACTTGCAAATCCATTTGCTCAGACATGCTTTGATCACTTAATGCTCTACATGCAAAAAGCAGTGTTTTCTGAAGGCAACACCCAGTGTGTGAAGCATCTATAAAAGAAAATCATCTCCCTCATTCCTCAGAAATTCTCCATTTGTCTGACAGAATTTACAGTCACCAAGAACTCCTGGAGCCCAGAGTTTTGTAAGATTCACAGGCCAGCACCACCCCTTGTACATGAAAACCCAGCTTGGTGTTGCAACCACTGTAAAATATTTATTTTCAAACAAACATTGAGTGTTAGAGGCCACCTGCTACCAGGGTGTCCAGAACTCAGGTCCCCACACACTGAGGCTGTAAGTGGACTACTGCTATGTTAGGAAAGAAAACTGTGTTAGGAAACAATGCTGGGCACTGGAATTTGCTGATAAACATTTTTACAATGATCCCTGGTGGGATTTTAGCCTGGGCACTGTCTTTACAACTCCTGGATGCTGATTGATGGCTGGCACAGCCCCAAAACCCTTCCCAGTGGTCAGTCTGGATGCAGCAACTTCAAATCCCAGTATAAAAAGAGTTTAATTGTATAAACATGGGTCATTTCTGGCCTCAGTTCCAGAAAATGCTCTCAGATTTCTTTAATTTATTTGTGGAGATGTTGCCTTATCATAAAAAATATGTGGTTACTGGTTTAGAGGCATGCAGGACACAGTTTTATCTCCAGCCTTTGGCACCAGGGTATGCAAAGCCATTCTGTCACGAAGTAGAGGCACAAAACACTCCCCCAGTGACCCAGGAGGGGCTGTAAAGTGCCTTTTTCCTGGCAAAAGCCAGGGTTCAGCCATGGATGTTGGAAAGTGCTCTTCCTTCAGGGGCTGCTGCTCTGCATCTGCCTGATGGGAGAGAGCAGCCAAGTGTGGGGGACAGAGATTTACTGCTGGGACACCAATCAGTGCAATCTGGAGATCAGGATGGTGACAGAGTTTTTCTGCAGCTGCCTCCAGGGGTGAGATGATGAGTGACTCGGTGCAGGGTCACCAACACGAGCCTGGGCTCGCCCTCACAGCCCTGAGGATCTTCTCAGCCAGGCTTGTTAACTCGAGCTTAGCCATGGTAACGTGGGGAGAACCCAAAAAAGAGCTGACTTGTGTCTGACCAGCCTGCAGTGAAGTAAAAATAAATATTCAGTTCCCAAGAACTGGAGTCTTAAATTAGCCCAAAGCTGGACTTTTACAGAAAAGCTTAAGCATTTCATTTTAAATGTGACACAGAAGTTTCAGTAGGTGGGGAGAGATCTCAGCAGTTCATCCTGTTAACCAGAAGACCAGGTTTTAAAGGATATTATTCTTAACCTCCTTAGTTTTCCACTTCTGTAGTCATATAACTGGTCAGAATACTCATAATGGTCTTTATTTTAAACAAAGATAGTCATAGAATCACAGAATGGTCTGGGATGGAAGAGACTTTAAAGCTCATCTCATTCCAGCCCCTGCTATGGGCAGGGACACCTTCCACTATCCCAGGTTGCTCCAAGCCCCACCCAACCTGGCCTTGAACATTTCCAGGGATGGGGCAGCCACAGCTTCTCTGGACAGCTTGTGCCAGGGCCTCACCACCCTCACCATAAGAAATTTCTTCCTAATATCCAATCCAAATCTGCCTTCTTTTGGCATGAAGCGATTCCCCCTTGTGCTGTGACTGCACGCTCTTGTAAAAAGTCTCTGTCCAGCCTTCTAATACAAATAATCATTAGCATTAATATAATTAATCATTAAAAATCAGTCTAAATTTGTAGAACACCAAATAAATAAAACATGTGTAATGCATCCTTTGCAAAGCCTCAAAGCTGGGATATCTCTGGAAATACCTCCTTGTTGCTTATATAAGATCATGGGTGACACATGTAATTTGATTTTAGGTGTCTAAATCTAAGCTCCCATTTTAGTTATGATAGATTCAATCTCCGTCAGAGTGATTTTGTATCTTGATAAAACATGCAGAACTACTCAGGGAAACCAGGAATCTCTCCCTAGTCTCTGCTGACATAGGGGGCAAACTCCAGTTGGCTGGGGGAGGATCCTGAGGTGGTTTGTGGATGTTGATGATTTCGCTGTAGAGAACACAAGTAGTGATGTAAGAAATAGCCAAGGTCCTAAAAGTCTGCCAAGATGCCCATAGCTGGCTGAGATGGATTTCGTAGAGACTGAAAGACCACTTAATTCCGCACCAATTTGATTTTGCATAATGTGAGAGTACCAGACTTCAGGGTGACCCTCTGGGTGCAGTGCTCAGCAAGCCTGTCCCTGACTGTGGCTGGTGATACATACATGGGGGAAAAATGTGTAAAAGCAAGACATGTTTTGAGTATAACATTCCTTCCCTGGTGTAAACCTCCCAGCTGCTCCCTGCAAATGGCTTGGAAAATTGTGAAGATAATGGTTTCCTTCAGAACATGGGGTTTAAGGGAGTCTAATGAACTTGCCCTTCACCATACTTCTCTTTTTTTTCATCCAGACATGGATGTAAACTGATCATTGTCAGCCCAAAGATGCACAGTAGCATATGTTGTGTCTTTGTTTGGAGGGGTAGTAACACTGAATGCTGGAAAAAAGTTTAATGCTGAGAGAATTGTGATTGTTCAGCCTGGAGAAGGCTCTGGGGTAATGTTATTGTGATCTTTCAGGACCTGGATGGGAACAACAGAAACACTGAAGAGGCACTTCTGACATAGCAATAGAGTGATAGAACAAGGGGGAATGGCTTTAAACTGAAGGAGGGTAGATTTAGGTTAGATATTTGGAAGAAATTCTTCCCTGTGAGGTTGGGGAGGCCCTGGCACAGGTTGCCCAGAGGAGCTGTGGCTGCCCCATCCCTGGAAGTGTTCAAGGCCAGGTTGGATGGCGTTTGAGCAACCTGGGATAGTGGAAGATATCCCTGCCTGTGTCAGTGGGGTTGGAACTGGATGATCTTGAAAGTCCCTTCCAACCCAAACTCTTCTATGATTCTATAATAAGGAGAAGTTGATGTGAGTGAGGGAAGGTGGGGCGAATTTGAGGCAAGATCGGGGTGGCTGGCTAACAAAGACAGACAAATATTCTGGATTTTCTCCCTCCCCGTCTTTCTTTCTGCTCCCCAGAAATATTCTTTCTCCAAAATCTCACTTTCATGATTGCCACCTCTTCCAGTGCCATGGGGACCTTCTTCATCAACAGATCAGTTATTTATAAAAGATAAAAAGTTTGTTGACTCATTTTACACGGACAGTGTGATTTGTTGGCCTTTTATTGAGCTGACTTCTGAAATCAGAAATGTATGGCCTTAAGTGCCAGGATTATTGACCGAGTGCACACCTGAGTGTTTGCTCTTGCTGTCAGCTTAAGTTCAGTGTCTCTGAGTAAAATGTGTCCAATACCTTCATTGTGTTTGCTTCTTTCTTTGTGCAGCGGTGTTAGAGAAAACAGTCAATACTTCAGCAAATAGTGGGGAAGGTTTGCAGTACTTGTAATGTGTCCCACTGCAGGAACAAATGGGTTACATCCTTCACTCTCAGAGTTTAAACAGCAGATTACCCTCTGCACTTGGGGTAGATAATATTTCAGTTCAACATTATTGTCTGAGTTTTGCCAACATTACAGGTGTAGTCAGGCTGCTGTTGTGTTGGGTGCTATACAGACAAAGAAGGAGAGAAGAAGTAGCCTGTGCCAGGGAGATTATTTCCAAATGCATTTTCACTATTGGAAATCACGTTCTCAGTTATTTCCATGCAATCAGAGGACACAGGTAATGCCATGTTAAGTGTGCTGCTGATAAAAACAAATATCTGGTTCTATCCCCACTGGTCACATGAGCCTGAGATGTCACTATCAGCAAAACTCTACAGATGGTTACACCACTGCAGCACACGGAGCATGAAAAGGCTCTGAATTATTTATAACAACTGGGTCAGCTTCTCAGCAGGAGAAAATTGGCAGAGCTAATTAACTGATATCCCCCAACTGATGTTCCAGCTCGTGTTTGAGGAATAACTCCAAATAAATCACAGAAGTCAGAAGCTGCTTTGCCTGCCACAGACTCTGTTTTGCTCTCGAGCTTGCAGGAGGAGCACATGGCAGGATGTACAGAGCAAGTGTTTTGGGTGGTTTATAACTAAAATGTGCGTGTGTGATTCCGTGCTGGAGCAAAATGGGATGCATTCCATTTTTCCTTCCTTGCCCCACTACAGAATAAACCTCAAGTGCTGAAATAAAGGCCATATTTTATGGCAAGTACAGCGTGAGGGTCATTAGCTTTCCCATTCGGCTTCATCAGATGGCTACACAGCAGGATGCATTCCAAATTTATTTGATAGCTTGTCAATAAGCAGCTGCCTTTTAATAGCTCTTAACTTCATGGACTTGAAAAACAAAATGCCTCATGCTCACATTAAACCAAGTGGTCCATCACAGGGATCTCAGCTTTTTCTGGCGTACAAGGCAGAGCAGAAAATGACCTCTGACTGCAGCTTTCACTGTAATTTTGTGAACACTCATCACCAGGGAGCAGAGACAGAGAGAGTTGCTGGGCTGGGAATTATAGTGAGGAGAAGAGGGGTGAATCCTGCTGGCTGTGGCTAGGCTAGGGAGGAATGTAAGAAGGACATCAGCAGGGAGCAGGGGCAACAATGGGGACTCCAACGTGTCCCCTCTCTAAGTAGGGGCAAGGGGGTAAAGTGATGAGCTTGTCAGAGGTAATTTTAATTAGCAGTCAGCTGATCTTAGAGCTGCTTCTACTGGGCCACCTCCTGCATATTCTGGGAATGCTCAAGGGTGATCAAAACCAAGTATTTCAAGGGAGGATGGGAAACTCCACTGTATCCCACCCCATCCATGGGCAGGAGAGTCTATTCTGCCAGTAGTGCTGGGCTGGGGGGCTGGATGATCACAGGCATCTTGTCAGCTGGAAACTCATGACCAAGGGTCAATACTTATGAGATCAAAACACAGAAACTCAGCAAAGGGCCAAACACTTGCAGATCAGTGCCAGTACAAGGTACCTTTGTAAGGTGTACTGCTTGCAGGCACTTCTCAGTATTAAATTGCTTCCTTTTATTGTTCCTCCAGTCTCTGAATTCTTTGAAGACAAAAGCTTCTACCTTTATGCAATAAAAAAAAAAATCTCTGGATTGAATTTTTCTCCTATTTTACCCCTAGAAGAACCTGAGAAATTTGACAATCTGTATGACTGTCCATTCTCTGTCATTAGAGTTTGTACCATCCTCACACATCCCGTGGAGGAGAAGCAACACTTAATTGTGTCACCTAAAAACTGTGAAAGGTCAGCATCATAATTTCATTCAGTGTTGCTTGGTCCTACTCTGGCAGGTGGAAACAGACTCACAGTACCAGTTTTGTGTCTTTGGCACATGAAAGAGCAGAGAAGTCATCTCACATCTACAGACCTCAAGTCTTGAAGTTTAACTCCTTTTCTCATAGAAGAGCAGAATGGTTTGGATTGGAAGGGAACTTCAAGATCATTTAGTTCCCAACCCCCTGCCATGGGCGGGGACACCTTCCACTGGATTAAGATGCTCAGAGCCCCATCCAACCTGGCCTTGAACACTTCCAGGGATGAAAAGTCCATGAACACTCTGGGAAACTTCCCTCTGCCCAAATGTGCTTGGCCAGACTTCCTCCATCCCAGTGATGCAGCTTCTTCCATCTGCAAAGACAACAACTCCTTCAAAAGCCATTTGCAGTCAGCTAGAAGGGAATACCTCAGTACAAAACAGTGATTTTTGAATGCAGATCACATCCCCATCCTCTTCCAGTGGTCTCCAAAGAATCCCTTATTTGCTCCAGAGCTGCAACCCCAAAGACAGTGTGACATGACCTGGTGGTGTGGCGCTGAGTGAGGCCTTGGCAGGTACAGAAGTGAAGAAATAAACCTGAAGGTGGAGTTCAGGACACAGAGGAAACCAGAGGAGGGGAATTACCAAGACCTTGTTAAATGGTCTGTGATCATTCTTCTTGTTCCCCGTAAATCTTCACCTAAGATTATTCAGATTGTGTTTTTCTTCTGGGCTGTCCCTCACCCCAATTTCATTCTACTTATTCTCCCTTGTTATACTGTGAACTTTTATCACCCCTTTAAACTGACACTGAATAGACTTTAGCTGAGAGTCTAAACTTGTTCTTACCTGTGGATTTATTTGTGGCTGTATTTTATTCCTTCCAAAGCATCAGTAAATAAAACTCAAGTTCAAAACAAAGTCTGCTGTTTCCCTGCTTTGGTCAACTCTCTTTCCTGTCCTTGAGACACACACAGAAGCAACAAGAATTCACTTGTTCTGTCACCAGGGTTAATTTAACTTTTAATTCTAATGGAATGATGAAAGAGGAATCATGTTGAGTAAGTAGGTATTAAAAAAAGTGCAACCATTTCAATTATTAACTGCAATTTGCACCATGTCCTACCCTTTTGGGAGGGTAAAACCCAAGCCAGGTACCAGATACCCATTGTGAAATGGGGTTAGAAGTCCTTTTTGCTTGAAATCAATTTCATGACTCCTTCAGCTGAACTGGTTGGAGGAAATTCAGAAAAACACTCATTAAATTTCCATGTAGAAGTGGGTGTCGACCACGGGTTTTTTTCCTCTACCTTGTGACACAGGCAACACAGGGAGGCATCGTTGAGCTATAAACTGGAGTTCTTAGAGGGCCCTGCCAAAGAGAAAGGGATCATGTCAATATTTATTAGGCTTTCCAGCAGCTTGTTAAGTCAGTAGGAGAGCTGAATCCCAAACAAACTCCAATTAGATTTAGTTTCAAAGTGCAGGTTTCTTCCTAAACTATCCAACAGGGAAATGTCACTAGAACTGGTGTGGGCTTCTTTCTTACCTCTTTCTTAACTCTTTATTTTCTGGCATTATCCCTTTGGTCAAGGTTTTGATGGTGCTGGTACAGGGAGCACTGCTATCCAGAAATGGACAATGTTGGACACACACTCATAAAATGTTTGTTAAAAATGCCCCTATATTTACATTATTTTGGCAAAAGATAATGCATGTGTTAAAAATGAGCTGAAAGAGGGTAGATTTAGATTAGATATTAGGAAGAAATTTCTTCTGAGAATAGTGAGGCCCTGGCAGAGGTTGCCCAGAGAAGCTGTGGATGCCCCATCCTTGGAAGTGTTCAAGGCCAGGTTGGATGGGGCTTGGAGCAACCTGGTCCAGTGGAAGGTGTCCCTGCCCATGGCAGGGGTTTGGACCTGAATGATCATTAAGGTCCCTTCCAACCCAAATCATTCTGGGATTCCATGCAAATCTCTTCTCCCAAAGAGGAAGAACAATTTCTCCATAGATGGGGATGGGTCTTGTGGTTGCAAAAATCCTCACAGCAGCACCTTCAGCTGATTCACTCAGACTGAATGAGCCTCAAGGCAACCAAAATGCCCCTGTTTTTGGGGGCAACTAAAGTGCAATCCAGCAAGGCTTGATGAGATTGCCTTTTCTGGTCCTGTAAGGGGCAAAGCATCTTTCCTGGAGGTGCCTTATTCCTGCATGATGGAGGAGTGGAGCAGGTCTGGAAGGAAGGAACTGGTGTGAGACATCTCCTTTCTGCAGCACTCCCAAATCATGGAGGCAAATGTGAGATGTATTAAGCTCCTCTCCTCAGCTTGCAGCTGGGGTGGGACAGAGATCATAACCCAGATTCATTTATTTTGGAGACCACTGTGGACTAATTGCAAAGGAAAGACTTGTGGAAAACAGGAGAGAGAGATGAAAGCAGCTTCTCCATGAAGATTTACCCCCAGGGAGAGCTTTAGGGTGAAAAGCTCCCACTTTGCTGAAGAACTTGGCAGAAGTAACAGTTTTCCTCTGAGTACTAGAGAGGCAACCTGGGCTTCCCTGGGGAAAACAATAAAATAAAAACATTAATTCAGATAAGCAGCCATTTCCTCTGGTCCTGTGGATCTTGTCACTGAATCCTTATTAAATGCACATCAATACTCAAAGATATTCCAATGAGAATTCCATGACTCACTGCCTAAAAAAAAAAAATTTCATCCAAACTGCCTGGATTTTTTGCCCCTACCTATTTTTTTTCCCCTTGAGGGTTTAGCCCTAAGTTGCTTTTGAAAGTAAAATTCATCCATTTCACCCAGGTGACCTTGCACTGCAGACTGAAGCCATGAGGAACTGTTTACTGAATGGGCACTCCAGTCCCTCACCCTAAACACAAACCAGGGATCTGTATTCAAACTCCTCTTTCTTGGCCTTTCATTTACATTACTGTATCAAAGCCACTACTGCAGAAAAGAGTAAGAACCTATATTTCTGTTTCAATGTCCACATTTTGCAATTTAAGACAGTTTTACTTTACCCCAGGAGCAAGTATTTAAAATCAGACTGAAAACCATTTGTTTGAAGTGTGCTCGTGGAGATTGGTTTATTCTGTTCCCTTTCTGGGAGCACAAATACAGAATATAATCCACCTGGGGAAAGAAGATTTCTATTGATAGCTTCATTTACCATTCCTCTTTGCAAAAAACGACGTCTTTTACAAATCAGGTTATGTCCTTTCATGAAGTCTCCAGTTGATATGTTCAAAATTCTACATGTGTAAATAAACAAACCAGGGGTTTTTACTTCCTCATGCTCTTCATACTTTCCCTTTCCACCTCTGACCTTTTCTTGCCTACAAATGTGATTATTGCAAAAGCCTTTTTTAAGTGCACTATTTCCTTGTCATAGTAAGGTCATTTTTTAAGAGGAAATTTCCACATAATGTCATGTTCAGAGCAAAGAAGTTACTGTCCTTCCTCCCCCTTTGGACAGTGATTTGTGAAGAGAGGTGAATAGGGAAAAGTGATATGACATAAGTCTTTCTGGAAAGAAAAAAAAACCAGGTCTGTAATCTTGGTAGCAATCTAGTAAATCTGAATTCAATTTAGCAGTTCCAGCTATTGCCTGTGGGAAACATCAGGTTGAATTTTAGCTGCTTGATGGAATGAAAGCCCAGATTACCTGTTCTCTAAGGTTATTTTAGCCTAAGTTAAGATTTTTCTTCCCCCCTCCTGATAGCATTCATGACCTATGAAAATTCATCTCTGGCATGGCAAAACAGAAGAGAGCAAATAACAGAGCTTTGCCAGCTTTTCTCCAGGGTCTAATCATTTTTCTTACTATCACTTTCTACTTTTGGTACATTTATTTCTTCTCCAGGACTTTTGTCCCATCTTTCACTGCTGATTTCCCTGAAATATTAGAGAGCCTGGTAACTTCTCTTTCATTCTCAGTCTGCATCCCCTGCATCCCAGGGGCTTGCTGCAGCTTGAGATGGACTGACTACAACCCTCTGAGCACTGACAAAACACAACTTGAGTAATTTGAAAGTTGTCTAAGGTCTAGATGAGTCAATATGTTATTGCAAGATAGACTGCAGGTACCGAGACAGAGCTCTGAAGTAAAACCTGGGACAGAGTACCAGCAGAACAGATAATGAGGAAAGCAGCTGAGTTGCAAAACTCCTGAAGGTCCCAGAACTGAAACAGCAGTGAAAGTGCACAGAGAATTGCAGTCCCCTACTTTATCAAGTTTCAAATTTGAAAAAATAAACATTGAAATATACCCACAATATTTTTACACTGGCGATTCACAGAATGATTTAGGTTGGAAGGGACCTTATAGAAATCCAGTTCCGCACCCTTGCCATGGGCAGGGACAACTTCCACTATCCCAGGTGGCTCCAAGTCCCGTCCAACTGGGCCTGGAACATTTCCAGGGATGGAGCAGCCACAGCTTCTTTGGGCAACCTGTGCCAGGGCCTCACCAGCCTCACAGGGAAAAATTTCTCTTTAATATCTCATCTAAACCTGCTCACTTCACCTTACAGCCACTCCTCTTGTCCCATTACTACATGACTTTGTAAAAAGTCCCTCTGCAGAATTCTTGTGGCCCCCTTCTGGTTTTTAATCAGGTAATTTAAGTTGTGGGAGGTGTTGAATCAGAGTATGATGTTATTTGTTATCTTGAATGCTGTAAAGTTTATCACTCTCATTCTAAAGCGACAAAGAACCTGCCCCAGCTAGGCAGCAGAATTCTGCAAAGCCAGGCTGGAGCCTCCTTCCCCATGGAGACCAGGGGTCAGCAAAATTAATTGTTTTGGTCTTACAATTGGCCATGGCTGTGCCAAGCTTTCAGCTTGATGACTGACCACTCCTCTAGGCTACAGCACAGGGACACAAGAGTAGACTACCTGGAGACGAACACACTGAATGGACTTGAAGTAGATGATTATAATTTGCTATTTACTCAGCACTATAAATAACATGACATTTTTCAGTAAGTAGCAGAGCAATAATCAGCTCCCCACTCTGAGCTATTGTAGCTCATGCTGATATAATGCAAAATTATGCTCACCTATTCTTTTTTTTTTTTGTTTTGGCTATTGTGTGACCCCAGTCCAAAGCATCCTCTGTTTTCTGATTCAGCATGTGCTGTTGGCCAGTGGGATTTCTTTTCCAGTGTGCATGAGGGGGCTGCCAGCCCTGGGCTGGGGACATGCTGTGCACACGTAGTGAAAGAGTGAATAACTTACCTGAGACCTGATCTGGCAGCAGAGAACAGAGGCAAAAAGCAGAGGGAAAACCAACAGCAACCACAGTGTGGTTTCCTTTGGGCAATGTCCCAGGTTCTCCACTGACGTATGCAGGTGAGGTCTGCAATGTTGAGTGAGTCCCATGAGGGGTTTTTTGGTGTGCTTTACTGTGTGACAGAAATATTTAACATACGCAGATGTAGATGTGGCTGATTTGTGTGCTGCACATGTACATGCAAACAATTATTACATGTGTTTCTGCCTAACCAGGATTGTGCAATAACGTAGAGGTTCAACCTTGAACATGAATTTTCACTCCCAGACCTGCTGGATTGTCCCATGGGGCACCCTGTAACAGCAAACTGGTGACATTCGTGGAAGAGCCCCAGAACTTTACTGAGGTGGTCCCAAGGACCAGCAGTTCAGCCACATGATGAGATACCAGCGATGCATCAACCACCTGGGGACACAGAGCTCATGTGAACCCCAGCAAAGGTAAAATCCAATAATGCCATGGAGTTGCCACTTTCTATCCCAGATTTGTCCCTGCTACTGTTTTGGCCTTTATTTGGGGGAAATAATGCTCCCTCCACACTTGAAAAAACGGTTTCTTTAGGCTTCAAAATTCTTCTCACTTATGAAACTCAAAAAACTTGACACAAGGAGCTTGTCAGCACATTAGGAATCTTTTGTGTCCCGATAAACATTGACTTCTCATCCTTCCCTGGTCTCCATCTACTCATTTGTCTTTTATTAACTACTCAGTCTATTAAATTCCCAGGACTGTAACTTTCTTTTCAACTGATGATTGTACAGCATCTTGCACAAAGACTTTGTCCCAGGGTTGGGATTCTGAGTAAGTGCCGATAATTTCTCTTGTTTATTTTACCTGCAACATAAGGGATAAAAAAGGATTTGCCTCAAGACATGTATTACCAGTGAACTTTGCTCATGATACAGTTCCTCACTCTTTCTCCACAGCAGACATTTATTGGTAAATTCCAAATGTTCCATAAATGAATTAATGTTACAATGGAATTGTTTCCAGTTCTGTTCTTGCCAGCAGAGAGGGAAGCTCTGCATTATTTCCTGATGTGTTGGTTTGCTATTGTAGATAACTTGGAAATAACCTTTTTTTCCTCTTCAAGAAATGTCAGTGAAATAATTTCCTGAATTCATCATTTTATGGGGAAAAAAAAGTGGGTTTTTTTGCATCAAATAATAAATGTCGGGATAAAGTGTTTTTGCATGGATATTATCATCTCTTATCTCATTCAAGAGATTTCTGCTGAGCCATCCAACATGGATATCTGAGTCTGAGTAAAATTCTCTTTTGGGGTATCCCTGCCTTCCATCCATAAGTCTGGAGAGGGAGAGAGCACAAGAGAAATATTTGTCCACAGAGACTTTTAGAGTCACAGAATCATTGAGGTTGGAAAATCCCTCTAAGACCATCAAGTCCACTTGATCATCAAGCACTGCCAAGCTGCCACTAAACCATGTCCCTAAGTGCAACCTAAAAACATCTTTTAAAACCCTCCAGAGGCTGTGACTCCACCACAGCCCTCAGGCAGATCTTCAATCAATGTCCTTTATTTTTTTCTTTCATCTTGCTGCTTTTCCTTACTGAGTAAATTGAGCTGAAGATGTCTGATCAGAGCAGGCTCAGAAGTGCTAAGCCCACTCTGCTCATGGCAGAAATTCCAAATTCCACAACCAATCTCTTAGGATAAAGGTCCTGACCCTAACTAAATATGGCTCTGGCTATGAAATTAACAGATTTATAAAGGAATTTTAAAAGGAATATTTAGAAATTAAAATATTCAATTTTTTTTCTTTCTACTTGTTTTTCTCAGCTCTTTTTTTCTCAAACAAATTGGAAGAATCTTAAAGTCTTGTGCAGTTATGAAATTGTAGTTAATTTTGTGAGGAAAAGATCACAAAAATGGTAATTCAGGGGATAAGGTTTCAGTTTTGTTTTACTTTTGAGGTACGGAGCATTTGGCTTCATTTCCTTTCCTTTATCAGGGGTTTCTTGCTGATGAGATGAGTGCTTATGTGAGTGGCTTCAGGTATCAACCTGATTAATGTTCAAAATTAAAAATTGCAGCTTTTCAGCCCTGTGCCTCAGACTTAAATTCAGAGTCAGCATTAAAAGAGAGATGTTCAGAAAGCTGAGAAAAGATGCTGCACACCTAATTGCAACATTAAGCAGTGAAATATCAGCAAATTTATTGGGCTTTTTCTACTTGAAAAAAAATTTAAAGGAAGTTCATTATGCTCCGTAATCCTGCTTAAATATTCATCATGTTTTTAATGAACCACATTCATTTTTAAAATGTTCAACCTGAGACGCCGTCTAACATGATTTGATAATAATATAATTTCTGTCTAAGCGTAAAAGGGACAAGAACAGTAAAAATAATTGTATCTCTAAACACCCTAACCGGTTTTCTCCTGACTAATGAGCATCTGTTTTTCATTAGCAGCACGGTTTTATCTCTTGCCTATCAACCTGCGCAGCTGGGCATATTAGAAATAGCTCAGTGCACTGTGGAACGTATGTTTCCTAAACTGCAGAAACAAATGAGAAGGAGGTATTGGAGCTTTTGTCTTTTTTTTTAAAAAAAAAAATGGTTTGGACCTGATTTCTCTCACACTCTCTATTATTCACCACGGTGTCATATCTGGAGGCTGGATGTGGGAATGGGATGTTACTGCTCTGCCTGCTGTAGAAATGCAGAAAATAGTTCATGCCTTGCAGAACTTGTGCTCCAACAAGCAGAAACGGAGTCATGGGGAGCTGAAACCTTTTGCTCGAGGTTGTGCAGCAAGGAGGGAACAACATCTAAAGCAGAATTTGTTGCATCTGCCTTTCCCAGCCCTCTAACTTGTCCCCCACTCTGTATCAGACACGAATCCAGCTGAAAGATGAACAGTGGGAGAGTTTGGATTTTGAATGGTGTAAAATAAAACTGAGCCTGATCCTAAATATTTCTTTGCCATCTTGCAACTTTCAAGGGAGTTACAACTTCAGGCCAATAGATACCAACTCAGTAAGATTTTTAATAGCTCACATGATCTTGAAAAAATACAGAAATAAAGCCTAAGGCCAAGCTAAATGAGAAAAAATAATTTTGAAACAAAAGAGGTTGGGAGATCATAGAATCATTAAGGTTGGAAAAGACCTTCAAGATCATCAAGCCCAACAATTGGTCAAATACCACCACGCCCACTAAACCATATCGCAAAGTGTCTGCTTGTTTTTTTGAACACTCACAGGAAGATCCTCCATCACTGTCATTTATTTCATTTATATTGTATTTATTTGAGAATCACAGAATAGTTTGGGTTGGATGGACCTTAAAGACTATCCAGTTCCACTCCTCTGCCATGGGCAGGGACACCTTCTACTAGAGCAGGTTGCTCCAAGCCCTGTCCAGCTTGGCCTGGAACACTTCCAGGGATGGAGCAGCCATCACAGCAGATGTTTTGCATTGAATGAAGTGGAATAAATGCAAATAAAGCCACCTCATGTCAACATGGAGGTGATTCTGCTGTAGATCACGACATTGGAGGGAATCACTGTGGCTCAGAAATTTAGATTAGAGAACTAATCCTTTTTTTAGGAGGAGCTTCTGGGTATTCCTAGTCATGTCCAAAATAGGATTGTAGCCAATGTCAAGTGTGGAGTCAGATGCAGGCAGGGAGGGAGCCTTCCCTGTCCCTCTTGCAGGATAAGGTACCTTTACTTTTAATTGCAGTGCCAAAGCAAGGCATCTGCAATATTTGGGTCCAGAAGAAATACATGAGTCAACCTCCCCATTAAAACAAAAAAAAATAATCTCTTCTTAGCAGGCCCTAGTCCTGGCTGCTTGTTTATTGCAGCTCAGTGTGTGAAGTTAAGGTCTCGTTATTTACTTATGCATCACTTGGTATTCTTATAAAGATAAATACAATTAAAGATAAATACAATTAATGAAAACCTTGAAATAGGTCTTGTGCTTTCACTCAAAAATATAATGTACATGTATCCCTCTATACTCCCCTGGTGTAGAAAAGCAATCAAAATCCTATTATACTGACTTAACTACCTGCTGCCAGCTTTGTTGACCTTGTTTGTCTGGAAATTAAAAGGCAGGTCATGGCAGAGCTGAACCGCACAACCTGGTAGCACAGAGACAGAAAAGAGGTGCTCTGCTTATTTACAGGGTGTCAGGCAGATTACACCACACTTAGGCACCAATTTTGGATGGGAGCAGTGTTCGAAACGGGGAGAGAAATGCAGAAATCTTGTATTTTTGTGTGCTTTGAAAGAACGACTTGATTTTGTTTTGTTTTGTTTTCCTGTTTTTCCAAAGAACTTGTGAAGCTGGGTTTCTGCCGGGCTTTATTAGCACCCACTGGTATATTTATAGATGTATAAATACACATTCTGCTGCTAGATGGAAACAGCTAAAGCAGCTGCCACGCTTCCATTCTCAGGAGAGAAATGCACACAGCTCCTTGAAACAGTGGCACCCACAAAGTCACAATTCTGCCTTGAGAATGGGCAACTGATGTAGAAAGAAGAGAAGATTTAAGGAGGTAATTTATCATGGAAAAGCAGGATAGTTAAGAGCATCCATAAATTACCGTGAAGTGAGAAATTATCTTCTGTGTTTTGTGGGAAAGAAAGAAGAGGAAGTTGCATTGATTTACCACAGAGAATCCCCAGTGTCTCCTGAGTGGAAATACAAATCCTAGGGTGGACAAGGTATTTGAGGTGGGAAGAGTAGAAATTCTGCTCTGTATTAGTTAACCCTTCACTCATCTTGTCTCATGTCATTTCTCTTTGGGTAGGACACATGGACCAATGTGAAAGAAATTCATCATCTCTCAGGGCTTGAGCAGAACGCTGGCAGTGTTGCACTCACGGTTTCAGCACTTGCTCCCCCTCATCCAGCATCCTGCCTCATCCTTGGAAGTGTCCAAGACGAGTCTGGACAGGGCTTGGAGCAACCTGTTCTAGTGGAAGCTGTCCCTGTCCATGGCAGAGGGGTTGGAAAGGGACGATCTTTAAGATTCCTTCCAACCCAAACCATTCTGTGATTCTCTCATTATTCAAATAAGTCAGGGTTATTTCCATGGAACTGCTGTGAGGTAAAGAGGATTAAGGACCTCCTTGGTGGAGGCCAGCACTAATCTTCAGGGGTTCTGCTTAGAGACCTTCCTGGTCCATCCCTGTCCCAGGACCCTGACCCTTAACACTAACCCTAACCCTAATCCTAACCCTAAACCTAACCCTAAACCTAAACCTGGCTAAAAGCATGCCTCAAATCCACCAGTCACTACAGGAGATTCATTGGACTGAAGTGGCAACAAGATAAAGCAATGAAGCAAAGAAACTCATATAATTCTACCCTTTCTCCTCGCTTTTTTAAATTTCACATTTTATTTACCATACAGCAACAGGCGCCCTTTTTGCAGCAGACTTATACAAGCCAGAATTCCACCCAACACCACTGTAAATGGCTTTCTGTCCATCCGTCCTTTACTCTCTCCAGTCACATTCATCCTACTAAATGTGGAATTCAATGAGTGATCTGGAATCTGGTTCCCTTTTTCATGGACTCGTAGAATAATTAAGGTTGCAAAAGACCTTTAAGATCATCACATCCAGCTGTCAAGCACGTTCACCATTAAACCATGTCCTCAAGTGCCACCTCCGTGTGTTTTTGAAACACTTTTGGTCAGAAGTGCAATAGTTGCAGTGAAGGTGCAATGACTTGCAGTGCATCCTGGTTTAAAGTCATTGTGCAAAAGAGTTGGACTGAATTTCACCCTGAAAGGGCAGATTTCTCTCTGTTGCTTTAGAAAATGAATCTGGGAAGACTAGGTTGAACGTAAATATCTGTATATATTCACATATATATGTATATATAAAAGCAAAACTGTTCTGTTTGGTTTAAGTGGAGGAGAGAAAGATGGCTCATAGCTAAAGATAGAGGGAGGGAAATGAAGCAATACATCACAGAATTAAATCTTTCTGGAATAGCAGTTTCTCCTAAAAATCTCGAATGATATTTTCCAACTGAGGCTCAGAAGACTGGCTAAATCCTCCTTACAACTCCCACGCTCGTTTTTTCTTTTAGATGAATAAAACTTTCAGTACAGGAAAAACTCAATGATTAAAAATTACAAATGTACTGAATATGCAGCACTTTGATGCAAACATCTTTGCAGTAAAAGGCCAGGTGTTATATTAAACAGTGTTTTAATCTGATCCCTATGGAAATATTCCCTCTGGAAATGTGGCAAATCTTTCATTTTAAAGGAATCTCTGAATTTTGGGGCATTAGACAGTTGCAGAAAGTGCATTCAAATGCAAATACAGCTTTGGAGGAAGCTGTGGAATTGCCTCCTGCTTGGCAAGTTTATATGGACGGAGTTTTCTTCTGACTTTTCAGAATTCCTGACAATAGCTGAGTACAAAACCTGAAACTCCAGCATTGGCCTTGTCCAATGATACTTGGTTGGAGGTGATGTTAGCTCAGTCTTGGCTGGAAATATTGATCACACACATATAAGGGGACTGAAACTGCCAATTAATCTGTTCATTATTGGAGATAATTCTGTCCTTTCGCTTCCACCACGTACGTGTTCTATAGCTATACCTACCAGAAGAACAATTGCCTCAAGCGACAATATGAATGGTCCATAAAAGATCTCTTAAACGGATTACTTTAAAAAGCAGAGTTATTTATGATCACTTCTTATGACATTGGCTGCGTGGCTTGCTTAGCTTCACAGAAATTCAATTTTCTTGGGGGAAATATTATATTTAAAAATATTTTTAAAAGATGCCACGCAAAGGCAGGGAGGTCCATGTTAACCGAAACCATTTCCCATGTGGGATGAATGAGCTCACGTTATCTCACAGTTACTTTTAAATCATAGAATCATTAAGGTTGGAGAAGTCCTCTAAGATCATTGAGCCCAGCATCACCGTGTTCACCACTAAACTGTCCCCAAGTGCCACATCTCCAGGCCTTTTGGACCCTTCCAGGGACAGTGATTTCACCCCCTCTCTGGGCAGAGTGGGCCAGTGCCTGGCCACCCTTCAGTGAAGAAATTTCTCATCATATCCAATCTAAACCTCCACTGGCACAAGTCGAGGCCTCTCGCTGTTGCCTGGGAGAAGAGACCAACCCCCACCCAGCTCCAAGCTCCTTTCAGGTAGCTGCAGAGAGCAATAAGTTTTAGAGAGTATCTGCTAAACCATGACAGCTTGGTGGTGGATTTAAATGCCTTGTTTTCTTTTTCTTTTCTGTTTTCCCTTCTTTCCCTTGTCAGTGACTCAAAGCTGACTGGCAGAGAAGGGAGAAGGAGGCAAAGGAAAGCTCAGTACCACAGTGCAGTCTTTTAAAAAGCCTGGAAATTCTGCCAGAATTAGGGGTGTTTTCTCATTTCCTGTCTTTGGGTTTTGCTCCCCTATTGCTTGTCAGTAAAAATGATCAAAATTCAGCAGGCACGATGGATCTGATTGCAGCATCAGCTGTGAAGCTGGAACTGATTGCAAGATCATCATGAAAACCTGGCTGAGGACTGACCTGTCACCATCAGGGAGGCTCTGACCTCCAGACTGTGGCAAACATTTGGAGGGAGATCACATTTTTTAGGAATTAGTCAGAAAGGTCACTGCTGAAACCCCTCATCATCAGTCCTGCTCTACGCTTGTCTGTCCGATTCCTCATCAGAGCTGATCAAAATGTAAAATTGGTGACATCCAACCAGTGACATTCAAAGGGAGACCACTGCAGCCAAAATCAGCCAGGCCATAAATCACAGAATCACAGAATGTTTTGGGTTGAAAAGGACCTTAAAAATAATCTCATTCCAACCCCACTGCCATGGGAAGGGACACCTCCCACTAGACCAGGTGGCTCAGGGTTCCTGAGGTGTTTTTGATTAGAAAGAAAGAAGCTCTTTAAATAACAGAACCTCTTTAAATAAAGAGGTTCAATCACCTCCCCACACATGCAAATAGAGGGGAGAAATGCATGCTAAATAAGAGAAAAACTTCTCTAGTTGAATGTGATAGTAGTTTGCTATTAAAATTTAACTAAATAAGGTGTTTTTAAGGATTTTTTTTAATTTATTAAAAGAAGAAAAAGCTATAAAGATCTGCCTTTTTTTTTTTTAATATGTGGGTGTTTGGGGCTTTCTTTTTTTTGTTCATTTGGAGATTCTTTGAAATATTTTTTTTTCATTGGAAGTGTCTGAAAACCACTGGTCTTGCTACCCTCTGAAGTCAGTCAGTCGGAGGGAGATCCAGGCTTTTGAAAGTCTGATTTTCCCCAGCAGTTCTTATCTGCAACTCCCAAACTGAAGCAGAGACTCTGCAGAGTCACAGAGATTGCAAGGGAAGGTGAGGCACTTTCTGATCCAGTGGAGAAACTGCTGTTCCTGGTGCAGATGTGCACGTATTGTCCATTCCTGCGTATGTTCGTAAAGGCTTGCACATACTTTTTAACTAAAAGCTCAGATGGGTGGAACTTGTCTGCTTTTAACAGTATTTTAGCAGGCTTAAAAAAAATTAATTCAGTTTTACTCTTGGAAGTGAAGTGACAGATGGTAAAAGAGCAGGAGGTTTAGCAGGAAGAATATTGTGGGAGTCTGCAGATATAAATACTTAGCTAATAAATAAGGTGGAGGTAATAATGCTTGTGAAAAAATATATATATTAAGAAACCCACTCCAAAACCTGGAAGCAAGCTTGTTAATATCTCTCTTCTTTTTAATAATGATTCCTAAATCTAACAAAGCAGTTTTTGAGAGTATATTTGATGGAGGAATCACAGTGTGTTGCCATGGTGTTAGGTTTTCTTTTTCAGAGTGGAACCATGCATTTAAAAAAGAAACCTTTACCTTGTTGCTATGCAAACACAACTTGGTGTTATTACATCCCCAGAAAGCAGAACAACAATATTGCAAGAAAGTCAATATCCTGATAAGATAAATGCTCCCTCTCTTTGCCTTTTCACTCAAATGCAATGCTGCAGTAATACTTAAATCTGATGAATTCTCTGGAGGCCAGGCTGCAAAATTTCTAGTGCACTTGTCATTTCTGTATAAAAATTACCCACTAATATCCTACCTATGGCTCTATTCAGACCCAAACTCCAACTTTGTGATATTAAGGTTTGCTCCCAAGCAGTAAAATTTGGTTCAGGCTTGATAGGATTTTGTTCCAAGTGATTGGGAAGCATCTCTTGCTAAAAAGGGATCAAAGGTCCTTTTTAAGTATTGTGTTTATACCCCCCTGTGCTACAGCTGCCCATTATATTCTACAAGCAGTGATGTGGTTGCTGCCACATCCATCATCTTGGGCTTCCTCTTCCATCCGCTGCAGTGTGTGCAGTGCCAGGGAGCAACTGGTTCTGGCTAAGTCCTGATTCCCTTTTTCTACAGCCTGGCTCTGCTGAAAGATAAAATCAGTGATTTTTCTACAGCCCAGCTCACTCAGCTTTTCCACTAGAAAGGTACAAGAGATTCATAACCATAGAATCACCACAGAATCACAGAATTATTTGGGTTAGAAATGATCTTTAAGATCATCTTGTTCCAACCCCCTGCCATGGGCAGGGACACTTTCCACTATCCCACGCTGCTCCAAGCCCTGTCCAACCTGCCCTTGAACACTTCCAGTGATGGGGCAGCCACAGCTTCTCTGGGCAACCTGTGCCAGGGTCTCAGCACCCTCATAGGGAAGAATTTATTCATAACATCAAAGCTAAACTTGACCTCTTTCAGTTTAAAGCCATTGCCCTTTGTCCTGTCATGACCCATTTGTTCCATAATTCTCTGTCAGTGGTGCTGGGGAGGTGGGTGTCTGTTTAAGTTCCTCAGATGGGAGATCACTGGCTGAGGAGGAGCTGTTTAAACAGATGAAACTGAACCCCATCCTCATTTGGACTCAGTTGCATTATTGTATCTTTAAGCTTGCCCAGATGAGAAAATTATTTACCCTGCAGATTGGTTCAAACTCCTAATTATGAGAAATGTAGAATGGCAGCAAATGTGCAGTATCCATAACAAGAAATCAATTTACCACAGATCCAAAAAAACCCAGTTTCACACATGATCATAGGACAGTGCTTCCAGCAACGTTTTATTACCAGAATGCAATGGAAACTGGAACATTTCTTCCTTTTCCCCCTTGTAACATAAAGGGCCATGTCAAACTATGATTGTGATAATCCAGCATAATGCTACATCACAATGTGTCTGCCAGGGCAGCCTCTCACAAAACGTGCCACCAATTAGCCCAGACACTAATTACATTATTCCTCTTGCTTTGCACAGGGTCTATAACCAGGCCATGAAGAGAAACATCCCACCCTGGTTTAGGAGTTAGTAAAAGCAGTGAATGAGATTGGTTCCGTAGCCAATCTCCTCTGATTTACTTCATTAACCAATGAACTAATTAGATTTCTTGCTCCTAAAAACACTTTCTGAAAGTCTTATTTTGGCAGTTACAAAGTCTGACATGAATTTTTCAGTGCCTCTTTAACCCATTTAATAATGGATTAACATTGAAAGGGCTGGAAAGAATAATTAGTGCTTAAATGAAAAGTATTGAGAAAAAACCAATCAGCTCTAAAACTTTAAAGTTTATGATTCATCCAACTCTTATTTTTTTTTACCTACAGAGCACGTGTTTTCACTGTGAGGTGTTTATTTCTTTTTCACATTCCTCTGAAGTGTCTGTTCAGAAACATGATCAGGTTGTTGGGCTGCTTATCTGAGTTTAAGTGGCAGCCGCTTTCCTGGCATAAAAAGATTACAAAAATTAGAAATTGAGCTTAAACCTCTGAACTTCTCAGTGTCTTCATCAGCTCTCTTTTCAAACAGGCTGCATCTTGCCAGTCCTGAAATGACCTACTCATTAAAATTGTACTTCCAGGAATGGCATCTCAAGGACCATCCCTTCTGGTAATTTCATGCTAGAAAGATGTTCTTGGAGGTCATTGCTTCTGAGAACTCAGAAAATCTGTGTTCGAGACAGGAGCATCAATTTCTCTTGGCTGAAAGCAAGGGCAAGACACAGCTTTGGTGTGGCTGGACAGGCTCGTTCAGCCCTGAAGCCAAAACACTCACTCAGGGAACTTTGTACTTTCAGGAATTCAGAAGAGAGGCCTCAAAATGCAGACAGTGCCCTCAGATCCCAGCTGAACACTGCTGGAGTGGGAATTCACTGCAGGATATGCAGTGGCATTTAACCCAAGACATTTTACTGCCTTGTTTTTCCCTGTTAGGACATTTGCAGTGATCAATATCATCAAGCAGCTGTCTTGAGGCAAATTCCATCTCTATAACTGTCAAACCTTTCCAAAGACACCTCCTCCTAATCCAACCCCAATGTGATCATGAGGCAAAGAGGCTTTTAGTCATGTTGCTCCAGGTGGTATCTACTTCTTTGTTGAATATACAACACTTTTTTCTTTTTTTTTCCCCCTTCTTTTGCTGTGCCTGGAGAGTTTTGGAGTTACTTTTACTGCCTGCATTTGAACTAAATTAACTGTCTGCAGATAATGAACACCAGAACACAGCTGGTTTGGTGTGTGCTGTGCATTGCAGTCTGGGGAAGAAAAATAGCATTTGAATGCATTTTTACAGCCATCCATGTATTAATCTCTTCTGATAATTTCTGCACAACATTCTTGTAATTTTCTACAAGGGCCATTCTCTTGCTTTCCTTCTCTTCCTACAAGCAGCCTGTCCTGAACAAATTTTCTTTCACAAAGAATGCAAGATGCATTAAGTCTTGGACAGCTTCCCAAAGTGAAGAGAGACTATTCAGAGAGACTTTGAAATAAAATTTCTCTTTATTTATTTTTAATAAACAATTTAGGACTTTCATCTGGGCTGCCTATAAATTCAAGATTTAATTTCATGGTCTCGATTCCCCAAACTGACTGGAAGATGAACAATTATCACTGCTTTCTAAGTTCATTTCTTTCTTCAGGACAAGCTCTTTTGGTGTCTGGTTCTGCTGTGACTTTCTTTCTGTTTGCCCTAAGTCATTGATCTCATATTGGCTTTATCAAAAAGCGGGAGGGTTTAGTGTTAACATCAGTAAAAAAGAACAAAAGCAAATTCTCTGAACCCCAGTTCTACCTCTGTGTCACTGAAAAAAAACCTCCTTGAACAGGTCCCAGCAAAATTTCTCTGTAAAGAAGAAACATCCCAACGCACAGAAAATCTCTAAGTATGGTGAACAGAGTATGGGGTCAGCAATTACCTGAGTTTTTTAAAAAACAATAGCTGAATAAATGTTATTGTGGTCAAATCAGATGAATCACAATAAGATAATCAGCTTTGAATTTCTTTTAGGGATTCCATAAAAGCCAGTTCAGTCAGGTTTTCCTGTCCAGGTTTCTTTTGTGCCACACCAGCACTTCTAATGATTGTAGCCGATTCTATCTGGTGATGCTTTTTATATTTTAATCACTCTAATCATCAAGCTGAACCCTGTTGACCAGAGTAGAACAGAAACGCCATCCCAACTATTACCAGGTTTATCCCTTCTGTGGGAAGACTGGAGCAAGAAGCTCCTGATACTCTTGAAACCTGTATTTCAGCACTGAGGGCAGCAAATACCCATCCGTGGTGATCAACTCATTAATGGACAGAATGAATTTTTACACCTCTTGCATTTGATAGCTGAAGGCTAAGATCACTGCAGCTGCGTCTTTAAAAGTCCTCCAAACCTGACAAACTAGATCCTTTGCTCCAAGAAAATGGACCCTGCACTCTCTGCAGCCGTTTTGGTCTTTATGATGTTAAGAAGAATTTTTCTCTCTGGAATTTGGAAGGACATTGCTGGACATAAGCAGAGCTACGCTTTGAGGAGCAGATTTTAGTACCGTGGCTCTGTTTACACGACCCTGTGACCAGGCACAGTGATTCACAGTGCTGTGTGAGGATGTAATATCACAGTACTGCTTCTGCAGATAAAGAGAGCTCCCTTCCCCAGTCTGTTCTATCAGACACAGTGAACTCAAATGCCCTACCCCTTCATCCTACCAAACCTTGCTAATGCTGGCTGCTAAGAGATCACATCAATCCTGCTTTTAGTGTTGTCACACATGTAACCATCTGGCACTGGGACAAGTGCCAAAACATGACTTGCATATTTGCTGGTTTGGGGGACAGACGTGTTTGACTGTGAGCTGAGCCAAATTTTTGTGATATGCACAAATATTGCTTCTCCCCACAGCTTGGAGAACACAAGTTTTCACAGAGCTTGTTAACTCCAGTCCTCATCCCCTGCATTTTCTGCCCCTGCTCTGAGCCGTAAAAAGTCTTTATGTTTGGCAGGTCAGTAAAAACCAGAGCATCATCCTGTTTATTTTATAGCTGACTTCATTAGCAAGAAACAGCAAGGACTGAAATACAGGGCTGTAAAAACCCAGCTTAGGTTTGTAACGTAATGTAATTCAAGTAATTAGTCCACTTAAACTTTCTAATGTGGTCTCTTGGTTCCTAAAGTGCTAAAATGCTTTTTAATGGCTTTTCCACGGTTTTTCATTGGTTTGGCACCCTGGCTTTAGACATGAAAGAGCAGACCATATCTTAATATCTCTGTTCTTTGTGCCAGGATCTCAGACGGTACATGTTGATGTGACACCCACAGAGCCAGTTGAAATATGTCACTTTTCACCAGCTGAACCTCGTCGTGCTTTTCATTAACAAGTCTCAAAGAACTCAGCTGTACTTCCAGTTCACACTGCCTTCATTTTTGCCTAAGGATAGGAAAAAAATTAACCAAAGAATCAGGTTCATAACTTTACGGTGAATTGCTTTGCACTTGTGTTCTGCAGTTCCTCTTCTCGTGTTTAACAGATCTGAGACTTTGATCTTGTGGGACTCCACCTGCAGAGCTACCTCCAGCTCCGGGGTGCCAGCAAGGAAGGACATGGAGATGTTGGAATGAGCCCAGAGGAGGCCACCAAGATGATCAGAGGGATGGAGCAGCTCTGCTGTGAGGGAAGACTGAGAGAACTGGGATTGTTCAGCTTGGAGAAGAGGAGTTTCAGGTTGACCTAATTATGGCCTTGCAGAACCTGAAGGAGATATTGGGAAAGATGGAGAGGGACGATTTACAAGCACATGTAGTGACAGGACACGAGGGAATGGCTTCAAATTGAAAGAGACTAGGTGTAGATTAGATACTGGGATGAAATTATTTACTCAGAGGGTGGTGAGACCCTGGGACAGGCTGTGCAGAGAAGTTGTGGTTGTTCCATCCCTGGAAGTGTTCAAGGCCAGGCTGGATGGAGCTCTGAGTAACCTGGTCTAGTGGAAGGTGCCCCTGGCCATGACAGGAGGTGGAACTGAATGACCTTGAGGGAAACTGGACTCAGCTAGGCCATGTATGCTAAACATTCTGAGGACTATTTTCATATTAGAAACAAGTAATCCTAGTTTTCTTTTGAGTTTGTTTGACTTGATAATGAATTAAAGGACATGTTCTTTGAAAATTTTTTCCCCCAAATTTCTTATGCTGTTTACTCAAAACTGGACAGAAAACAATTTTGATTCTGTAGGGGAAGAGTGAAAAAAACAACAAAGCAAAGGCATTTCAAAATGGTTTATTTTTAATTGGATTTAATCTCATGGCAATCGTATGCAAAGCTTGATAAGAAATGTTAATGACAGCTTCCCCAGAAAGAGAACTAATCAGATAAACTTTTGCTGTATCAGAAAAATGCTTAAAAGTGTTCAAAGCAACCTTCATGGCCTTTGAAAAAGTATGTGCAACTTTTAGACAAAATTTTGTGAAAAGTTTGCATGGGATTCATGTCGCCTAACTTCATCTACCAGGGTGATAAGTCTCTAAGCTAAACTGAATTCTCCCTCCAGAGAAGAACATTATCATTGTTATCATGCTGGTTTGGAGACATAAGCAAGACAGAGTTTGTAAGGGGAGGTAATATTTTTATTATGCCATTTTTTGCAGTTGGAAAAACCTAAACACATCTTTCAGTTGCTCACACGTCTCTTCAGATCTGGAACTGAAGATGGAGAAAAAATGCACTTTTAGTGGGTGATTCATCCCTTCTCAAGATAGATTGGGTGACTCACCCTCTGTAGGTGCCTATTCATCTCTCTTGACCAGAGAACGATTCTGGTTGACAAGCAACGGTAAACACCTCACTTTGAGACGGAGAGAAAAATAGAACAGATGTTATGGACTCCACCTTGCAGTTATAAGGGTTTCTCACATGAACTTCCTTTCTTTCTTCCACTTTTTGCATTGATTCAGGTGCAAATTCTGAGTATAATTACAATTCTTATTTTTTGGATACCGACAACCCATACACTGTCCCGTGTAGCCCAGTCAGAAAAAATTTGGTGTTCAGAATGACTCAATTATCTATCCCCAGAGAGGAGTAGCAGCCTTTTTGCTCTCTAAATGAGTCAGAGCACTCCTGGCAAACAGATCTAGGAAACTTCAGGGATTAAAATATCTCACATTAATATCTGGTTGATTTTAGTTGATGATGAAATGACAATGTAGTTATTGGTGCAGAATGTTGTAGAAAAAACATCCAGCAACTGCTGAATATGTTCTCTTCATCTCTCCAGAGT
Source organism: Edolisoma coerulescens (assembly GCA_013397115.1). Lineage (NCBI taxonomy): Eukaryota > Metazoa > Chordata > Aves > Passeriformes > Campephagidae > Edolisoma > Edolisoma coerulescens. The sequence continues at coordinate 182,045 of VWZW01000313.1, read as the reverse complement.
TCTCAATTCATTATCCCAAATTTTCTGTATGACTTAAGGATGCAAACACCTTTTCTTTTTTCAACTCCAGCTGTAATTAACAGTGGATTTTAATAGTAACGAGTGTAATTAAAAGTCAGTAATTGCTGGAGACCTTTCCTAAATCATTCTGGTAAAGGGCAAATGTTTATACAGGTGAAAAAAAATACATCAGTGTGCATGAAATACCAGTTTAACTGGAGACCTCTCCTCTGTGTGACATATGGCCACCCAAGACTGAGTGGTCAGGTGGGACGTATTGTCAGAAATAGTATCAATTGTTTTTTCAGTTGGGTTAGAGATAGAAATTGATCAATTTTCTGTCTCTGTCGTGGTGTTGGGCTTTCTGGAAAGAGGAAGGTCAAGAGGAAGGGCCCTCTAGCAAGGCCAATAAAGCAACACCACTCTCAAAAGAGACCAAAAATATCAGACAGTCAAGTTTCCCATAGGCATCGTTAACCAGCCACTCAGGAGCAAATGTGGATTCTAGAGGTGGGTCAGGCTGAAGTGGTTCAGGAGAGACTGGATATTGAAATCCAGTCCTTGAAACAGACATTTCCATCGTGCCTCTATTAAATTGTGGGGATTTTTCCTCCAATACTTATGACAATTTCTCCCTCTAGTTGGTGAGTGAACACTGACAACAACATTCTCTGAAGTTCCAGCAGTTCTTTCACAAGATGCTAATGAGGTAATTGCCTTACTCTCCTTCAGGTCCCTTCCAGGTATTTTTGCCTACTCTGGACATGCACAACAAAGACAGAAGCCTGGGGAGATGACAACACTCTGGATGAGACTAAAGATGGGACTGTATTTGCATAGATGCCACTGGAGGGGAGAGAGGCCAAAGCAGAGCAGCCAGAGTTCTGTTTCTCCTCTTCTCTCATGAAAGTCAAATATCTCCACTCTTCCAAGCACGCTTCCTGGTGTGCGTTCCCTCCAGCTGATGAGGTTCATCCACCCTGACTAATGGACCTGCTGAGAGGAGCCAAATGCTGCAGAACATTGTGTGGTTCACAGGAGAGCCAAGACTGGCATGCTCTGCCCGTCCTGGGCCCATTTGTAATTTGTTTAATTCTGTGAATGCTGCGGATAACTGCCAGGTGATTGCCAGAGGTGCACACACATTAGAGGCTGGCGAGAGTAAGGATGAGAAATTTGTGAAAAGTTAGGTAGCTTTGGTCTTGTGCCTTTTATAATTATGTAATTTGGTATTAGTGACTAGGTACCCTGACCATTGTTTTGGTTTTTTTTTAAAACATTTTCCCACCCTTTCCAGCAAGCTATTGAACTCTGAAATGGCCGAGTTTTGATTCTTCTTTCTGCGAATTTCCATAAAATTTAGAATGTGTGCTTTGCCAGGTGTTGCAGAGGCAAGTAAATCTCCAGGGGAGTTATGCAAATGGTGGGATGCAGAGCGTGGCTGGGAGCACACGGCTGTGTGGATACAGCTCTGGCCGTGGACTCAGCAGGGTATTAGTCCTAACCTTGCTTCCTCTCTGCTCTGTGATTATTGGCACATCACTCCAGGCTGTCCTCTGTGCCCAAAGCAGTAGATTGTAAAGTATATATTTGTCTAAGCTGTCTTCAGTCTCTTCATCTTATTTTCATCCTCTTTTGTTCGGTAGTTTCTTGCCTTTTCCCCTTTTTAGTACCCAGATTATAAACCCTGCCCTCCTAGCACCACCCCAATCACAGTGTAATGTTTTCTGCACTCCCCACAGACACTCAATACATCCTCTTTCTCCTGCAAAGGCTGTATGAGTGGCCATGGCCTTCTTGTGCCTGCTCCCTTGGGCCTCACTCTGAAAAACAGGGGCAGGATTAATTGATTTGTTCCACTCGTGACCTTCTTTTCCATAAATTTCAACCTTTTTCAGGCTGGGAGTCCTCTTTACTGTCTATAGTTACCAAGCCTTGCATAGATTAAAATATTTTATGTAAGTGAAAATGTCATATAAGATATCTCATCTCAAGTTTCATTTAGATAACATTAGAGAGTTTGGGAGGTTGTTCCTTTGCTGAAGAAACATAACCTTTCTCCTGCTACACTCATTTACCTTTCTCCTGTATCCTCACTTAAGACTATCAAAACCCCCACTTTCTTTGTGAAGACTATGGGAATATAAGGGAAGTTATGCCAAAAAAATTTAGATATATGGAAAAAATTAAGAAAATCAAGCCTTCTGGGTCTTGTGTCCTCCAGATTGACTTTCAGGTTTGAATAAATCTGTGAAAAATCAATACCTACAATCAAGTTACCAAAGACCAGTCTTAAATTCTCTCTGGCACCCTTCAGAGACTCACTAAAACTGTGCATTTCAATTCATATCTGGACAGAAAGTCCAGATCTCATGGACAACTGCAGAGTCCTGCTTTACAGATGTGCTCCTCCAAGCTCATTAAAGCTGAAGCCTCCACCTGTGGACAAAATCTGATTACCAGAATTCACTGGTCTGTCCTTTATCCCTTCACCAGCACAGTGCAGGCACTGCTCAAATGTCTTCTGGGTCCAGTGAAATGCCAGCCCCATTCATGACTTTGATTCTGAACATCAAAGATCCTCCAGAGAATCGGCCCCTGTCAGCTGAGGACTTGTTTCCCTGCAGCCCATGTGTCTGACAGAGACTTAGAGACACATCATTTGTGTTGGATGAGAGTAATGTTAATAACATGCTGATAATTTAATTCTTGTTGTGTTTGCCCTCAATCAAGGATTTTTCAGTTTCCCATGTTCTGCCAGGGAGGAGGTGCACGGGGAGCTGGCAGGAAGCATGTCCAGGACAGCTGACCTGAACTGGCCAAAGGGGTGTTCCATACCACACCATTCCCAGTATATAAATGGTGGGGGAGTTGGCCTAAAGGGGTCAATCGCTGCTTGGGGTGGCGAGTAATTATATAGTCCATCATCTGGTCACTTTTTTATTGGGTTTTGTTTTTATCTCTTTCTTTAATATCTCTTTTCATCAATATTATTATTATTATCATCATAATTATTTTATTTTACTCCAATTATTAAATTGTTGTTTTCTTAACCCAAGGGTTTTACCTTTTTCTGATCCTGCTTCCCCATCCCACTGGAATGAGACTGAGGGAGGGAATGAGCAGCTGCTGGTGCTTAGTTGTGGTCTGGAGTTAAACCTTGATGTCACGGAAATAAAAAAGAAACATAAAAACCCCATCGTAATATTTTATGAACTCTTGAGCACCAGCTTGAAAACACAGAGATAAGTCAATGTGTGCCAAATAAATGGTTAAATACATTGGTTAAATGCATGTTCCACTTGGATAATTGCAGAGTTCTGCCTGCTCTCATGGATGCTTGCCTGCTTCCAGGGAATACTGATTTTTGACCCAGCCAGACCATCCCTTGACACTTGGACTTTCTGCCATACAGATCTGCAAGAAATATACAGTCCTTGAAGTCAGTAGGTGTGCAGGGCTGAAACGGCTGATTGAAAGGCAGAGACACGAGAGAGTCCTGAGCAGAGAAACGCTGACCCTGACTTAGAGAGACACGAGTTGCTACAAATTTCTCAGTGTCCCAGTCCCCAGCTCTGACAGAGGCTCAGTGACCCTGGTGTCGTGATTTGAGTGCACTGCACATTATCAGGGATGTGTTCTGTTCCTCTGATTTGGCCCTCAGGCACGGCAAGCAAGAGGAAGAAAATGATTTTATTTAGATACATCTGTTTTGAGGTATTAACTAGTAAATAATGCATAAGTTGGGATGATGCTTTGGCACCACAGGGCTGTGTAGCTGATTAAAACAAATAAGAGAACCATGAAGTAATACTGAATTTTACACTTGGTCCATTTCTTGCTGGATAGAGCTGAATAAGTCTGGCAGACTGTAAGCAAAGGTGAAACAGATTTTTGTTTGGGGTTTTGTTTGTCTGTTTTCTTGTTTCCCCAAGGTTAGCATTTCCCTAAATGGTCATTTCCACAAAGCCATGCGGAGGTCCTGGTCTGTCTGGCAAGGTGGGAGTCAGACCATGGCAAGATTAATGGAAAACAGCCCTTGGCTCAGCCATCCTTCCCTCCCTTTCTGCAGTGCAGCTCCATCATTTCTAAGTGGCTTCGGGTGCCAGCAAGAATTCCAGGAAAACCTCCTCTCATTTTGGATGATGTGGAATTTCTGTGCTATGGTGGCAGTTCAGGCTCACCATTAACTCAGCTATCCATCCCCTGGGATGGAGGAAAAGGTCAGGAGACAGCTTGAAGAAACATCCCCACCTTCCTCTACTAATCGTGCAAGTCAACATTTCTTTTATTCAGTTTGTTTTATGCAGGAATAAACTCAACATCTTTGCAGAAATTAAGTTTTCATCTCCATCTCCTGCCTTGGCAGGGGGGGTTGGACTAGATGATCTCCAGAGGTCCCTTCCAACCCTAACAATTCTGTGATTCTGTGATATGTGTTGAAGCCAGCAATTGGCCCAAATGGACATAGAGTTTAATTTCAGAGCACTTTTCCTAGTCAGGACAACTGAAAACTCCACCATGTTTCCTTATGAATTTGGAACTGAATGAAAATCTGTGGGAATTTTTGAGTAGAACTGCAGTGTTGTGTAGAACCCAGATTTGGTTGTTTCCATGCATTTTAAGGCTGTTTTGCAAAGTTGCTGAAGTGAGCATCTCCCAAAACGTGGCTTTCATAAAGATTTCACCTGTTTCTCTGAAGAACATGTGAACATCTAATAATGGGAGAGGATTTCATTTGGGTATCCATAAATTCATACAGATTGTAATAACAGAAAAAAGCCATTGAAATTACAGATATTCCTAAAATAGGCAGCATCTCCCACCCCAGAACAGAGCATTCAGTTAAACCAGCCTTGAGAGGCAGATTCAGGGTCACATGAAGAGGAAGAACATCACAAATTCTAACTCCAGGGAGACACTGATGTCATGCTAAACGATACTTCTCTGTGATTTTTTGTCCTTTATTTGTAAATAGTTGCCTTTCACTACATTATATCAATGTTTAAAAAATCTGATGGGCTTTAAAACACGCAAAAAGGGATTAAATGAATTTAGCAGAGATCTGAGAAGTATTTAGCATTTTGTAAAGACTTAATATATCCCTCTGTGTTTATGTCTCACCCAAAACCAATGCAGTTTCTACTGGAATTAGTAAATCTCTTTCATTTACTTACTTAGAAGAAAATGTTATTAGATGCCACAGGAATTTTGCAAATTGCTCTAGTTCTGATGCTGATTAATAGGAAACCATGTCAAATGTATAAATAATTTCTAGTCTTAAATTAGTGCTCTTTCCTACTTGAATCTTGGGGATAGATGTAGGCTCAGAATACTTCATTATAACGGTTTCTGTCATACTTAATTCTTAATTGAGCTTCATATTAAGGTGAAATAGAAGCATATTTAAGGATGGAGATGAGTGTCATTGTCATTATCTCTAAAGGACAAAATGGTGCCAGTCTGTAAAAGTATTTAGTCAATCTCAAGTTGTCTTGATTAAACAGAAGTGTGACAAATGATTTTAGGCTTAAACACCTAAAATTAGAGGAGGTGGAAAACAATCTAATAAACTCAGTGTGAAATGGACTATCTCCTAACTCTGAGTGATGGGTGACCATTTAGTAATTTTCTACAGTGAGTAACAATTTAAATTAAGAACTTGTTCCTTTGGAGCTTGATTTGCCTTTGAGATTAACTGAAATTTTTTTAGAATATTTTAAGGAACAGCTGCTTTTTGTCTTGGTGGTGCCTGAGGGCATTTACTCGAGTAATTTGTTGTAATCCTATTGATGCTGTGGCAACATTTACTGAACTTTAGTTGATAGGTAGGAAATTTCATCAGAGGCATCTGATTCAAGCCCAGCCTAGACCTAAACAGACTCAGAATATTTATCACACATCAACTTTTTCACTGAAACAAAATTAGGGACTGAAGGAGAAATATAATCACAACATAAAAGCTGCAGCTGTAAATTGACACCTAATTATGTGTGGACGCTGAAACCTGGGTTGCAAAAAGATTTTCCAACTTTCTGCCTCTGTCTGTGGGAGAGTCTTTCTCACAGACACTGCCTGAAAACAGTTAGAAGTTTCTGTAAACTATTCCCTTTATCTTGCAGGTGCAGGATTGTTGTGAAACTGACCAGAGAAATATTTTGAAATGGGTGTTGTAAGATCTAACCAATCCTTCTAAAGAGGTCAATGGTCAGGGACCGACGGCCTTGTGCCATTCAAGCGAACTAAGATATAAAACCAGTTTGTAAATTAAATAAATAATTCTTTTTCTCCTTGGACTGGAATCAGTGTTGTTTCTCGCCGTTCCTGGCACAACAGTGACAATTATGCTCTTGTTGGTAGGCTCAGCACACAGGTGAAATCCTAACTGTGGAAATGGCACTGAATTTTTGTCCACCTCGTCCAGAACAGGCTCAGACACTTTGGTGGGGCATAAATGGGAGGTTTGATTGCTGTTGCACAAATGGAATTAATGTGAGGCTTTTTTTTTTTTTTTTTTTTCCCAGGATTTTCAATTTTCTTCCAACAACACAGAAGGAGAAAGTGTCTTGGAGTGATTTTAACAGACAGTTATTTGAGATCAACTGTAAGGCCTGGTAAATCCTTATTTACTGAAGATATCTTGTAGATTTTAACCTCTTTAGGAAAATGCTCAAACAGGATCTGCTGATTTCCTTCCTGGTGAGCTGTCAGGTGCTATCAGACATGTCCATGGTCAGTTAATTTCTAAGGAGAGGATAAGACAGAGGACAGGGGAAAACACAGATCTTTCCAGCTGCTGTAATCCCTGTGAGCCTGGAAGGATTGCAGGCAATAGTGGGATAACACACCTATGGCTGCAGCCCATACAGGTTCCCCTTTAGGAAGACAACAATTCCCAAGAAGTTGTTTAAACCCCCTCAGCCGTCACACAGGAGGGTGATTCAGCCCAGTCTGAGATGGATGTCTAACATAAGTGGGATGAATTACTCAGCAGACACATTATGTCTCTTCAGAGCCACAAAGAGACTGAAATAAGTTTGTCACCGAAATTGCAGGAAAAAATATACAAACCCTCCAACAACATTTTTGGTGCTGGAGAATCAAGGCCTTACTTTATTCTGGCATCGATGTGCAACAGAAATCATTTCATCCACACATTGCCTGGGTTGTGCAGAGAAAATAATTCCATCACACATGATCTTTACTCAATTTTTCACATATTTTATACAGTCAAAACCCTGAGAAATTAATTGGTTCAATGGTCATTGGTCCCAGGTTATGCAGTTCTTAGTACTTGGGTTCCTACTGGATACAGATTTCTTCACCTCCAATGCTATTTAGGTTCTCATTCTCATCTCTCTTTTCCCAGACTAGGTGTCTCAGACCATGCCAGGGGTGATGTTTGGAGCTGATGTTCGTTAATGGTCATTAATGCTCATTATCTTTTTTGTATCTCCTGTGCTACCCCCAGTCTGTTGAGATGTTCAGCTCATCAGACCTCGCCTGGTGGAACCATCCCCTGAAAACAACTTCAGTTCCCTTTCCAGGGGCAAAGGTGAACAAAACTGACTAAAATTACATTAAAAAAAATTTTAAACTTTCTATCGTTTCCAACAAGTAGAGAGAGTGAACTCAGGCTGGTGGTTGAGACAAATCTGCATCCCAAGGTGTGATCAGGAGCTCAGGGGTTACAGGGAGCAGAGACACTTTGTAACATTAAACCTCACTTTTATTCAGCAGCCAAAAAGGGCCCTCAAAACTTGCACAATCAGATGCAATTTCGGAAAATAGGTTTCTCCAGCTGATGAACAGAACTACAAATATCCATGTATTTACACAGAGGGTCTTAGAGTACACCATTAATGTGGCAAAAATCCTCCCCAGCAAAACAACTTCATTATTCCATCTGATGTCTGAAGTTTGGAAGTCAGGAAAACTTGATCACCACTCTAAGGACTATTTGTGAAATCTGGGGATTGAGATCTAATCTATTTTTCTGTCACTTCCAGTTACTTACACGTTTCTTTGTGTTCTGCTCTAATTTCAAATTTAAAAAATGAACCTATTTGCTGCAAAGCCTTTCCTGCCAGCTGGTGAAGTAAGCTATTGGAAAGTTATCTTGCTGTTGGTCATAATATTCCCTTTAATTTGTTTTCATTTTTCATTATTCACTACAGAGTAAAGGATTATTCCAATATTTTAGTCACTATCTAAAGTAGAGTGATTGTCCTGTCTCATGACATGCTATCAATCATCCAAACAGTCTGACTCTTCAGGTGTTCTGTCTGAATGTGAAAATAATTAGTGCAAATAAAGTTATATGGGTTTAAGTTACACGGAGTGAATTCCAACTCCAGGTTTTATCTTTTCTTTTAAAGTTAGTAGCAATATAATTCCATTTAACTATCTAAAATATATTCTTGTGGACACTTACAGTTAATGGCAATATTACACCTATTTTTTACTATGTTAACTCTTGTTATATTAAGATTAGACACCCTGTTCTTGTGCCTGTGAAGACATTTCTCAGACGACAGGGTTACCTGATTTATCTGTAAAGTCTCTACACTTTCAGCACTCAGAGTCACTGAACTGATGCAAACATAAATGGACTTTTCTGCACTGCTGTGGCTCTAATTGAACTGGTCATCTTTGCTGCTGAATGGCTTCATCTTGGAAAGTCTTTTCTGACTGTGATAATGTGGTCTTTGGGTCAGTCCTCTTGCCCACTTTTTGCTCAATGCACTCACTGTGTTTGATCTCACAAGGCCCAAAACTTGTAATTTGAAGACAAATAGGAAACAGGAAGGAATTATGAGCTTCAGATGAGACAATGAACCACTGAAGGAAACGTTGAAACCTTTATTTCTGTGTACATCTATGGGCATCTAAACTTCTCTGGACAATCTGTGCCAGGGCATCACCATCCTTTAAATAAAGACTTCTGTACACAGATGTTTGAAATGCACTTTACAAAAGCCGAGAAAATACTTCCTTTCTTCCTTTTCCCTCTTTTGTCTAAAGCCTGTTGAATCCAGCAGCCTTTACAATTTTGCATAAAAGAGTTTGTTATTGTTTCTACTTAAATAGGAACCATTTAATCATCGACTCTATTAGGAGACTAACTGGAACTTGCTATTCTTTAATTTACTTGCAGACTTTTTGCTCTTGCTAAATGTTTTTGGTTTAGTGTTCTGGAACTAAATCATTAGCAAATGTGCTCAGTAAGGCCTGGAGGAACAAATTACCTGTTGAGGTAATTTGAAAACTATTTTTTAATACTTTTTATTTGTGTGTAGGAGGATGGACTAAGCTGGGGGTTTTAGGAGATTTACCTACTCCTGAAAGTGTCATTGTTTGACTGTGTGGTCTCAGATAAATTATTTGAGCCAAAATTTTCTAATTTGCATGGCTAAATCAAAGTATGTAAAAAGGGCTTTGTTGTTTCAGGAGTTCAAATACTGCTGCTCTTACTTCAGCTAAAAAGTAATTAATCCTCAAAAAAATGTGTGGCTTTCAGGAGAGCAGGCCAATGGTGTGATTTTTATGTCCCTGTGTATGCCTATAGTGTATAAAGTCAGGGCAGTACGAGCTGTAATTCTTTCCTAAAACCCTAAAACCTACCGGATAAATTACACTTTGCTAATAAACATGTCTAAGTTTAAAAATATTTCTATCACTTAAAATTCAATCTGGAATCCATTCAAAATTTTCAGCATTTTAAAACTGATGTAAAGCTGTTTTCTCCTGTTATTTTTCCCTGTTAGATGCAATTGAGTTTAGGATCCTTGAAGATGTTCTCACAGACCAAAAAGGAGGGTGGTTTCCCATGAACGCCTTACCCAGTAGTGCCAGAATTATAACTCTGTTTTGATTTCCTTACCCAAGAGATTTCAGCCAGAAGAAACAAACATCTTAGAAGGTTTCTGTGCTAAAATTAAGGTGTGTTACAGATTCAGCTGGCAAATTTAAATCTACCCAAACTGCTTCCATCCCTTTCTTCCCGGTGTGTGCAGCCTCCTCTGCTTGTTTTCCCAGACAACAGCAATTCCATTATTTTGTGGTTTTGACAGCTCTGAATCCTTCAAAGACATTTAGTAAATCATAATATCTAAAGGGCAAAAATGGGCTGCACTTCTATATGAAGAGTGAAACACACTTTAGGTACAGAAACTCATTAGACAGAGGTTTAGATTTAAGATTTAGGTAGGGAAAACCAATCTGGTAGCACTGAGGATCTTAGACTTGTAATGGGAATGTCTTGGTGTTCTTATTTGTATTCCAGCCCCGAAAACAGTTTAAGGGTTAGTTGGGTGATTTGTTGTAGGCTCATCAGAGTGAAAAATAGAGGGACAGAAATAACAGGAGGTGTCTCCGAGTTCCAGGAAATAGCCTGAATAGAGGCCTCTGGGGTGCTAGACCAGTGTATTTACTGTACAGTCATAGGCCCACTCATTAAAAGGCCATTAAGCAAATTAGAAAGTGGGTAACCACTCCTCACAGCCTGTTGTTTATTTGCAGGTCAATGTAGGCTAATAGAGCTTTTTGTTCTTCACAAACACTTCTCACGACATTAACAGATTTCAGTAAAAATCTACTTAATTTATTACCATTTCAGGCTCACTGGAAGAGATAAATAGGACATTAAACATGTACAGAAGTTTAAATTAGCAAAATCCCATCTGTTCCCATCTTTCCTCTAGAAAAGCAGGAGCCTACAATCCATCAGTCTTGTGGCACCAGCCAAGCAATTAAGGCTGCTGACACAGTCCTTTCGGAGTGACACGTTGGAGCTGAATGTAAAGCGAGTTTTGGCGTGCAGAGCACGCGCTGGGGAAGGGGGACAAAATCACACAGGCTTTTTTCAGCCCTTTTCCACCTCAATAGAGCATTGAAATGGCAGCTGAGCAGCAAGGAAGATGGTTGGCTCACCCCAAAAATCCCAGACTACCCAGTTTTACAGCTGAAGCCAACTCTGCTGCAACAGTAATGACTTTTCTACGGAGACATAATTGTGGGGTAAAGCGGTTAATATTCCTGACATTGCCAACCACACACCAAAATTATCACATGAATGAAACCCACGTGTCAGGTATCACACATGAAGGAGGATTCAGGACTGAAACAGCTGCAGGAATGGTTTTAAGATGGGCTCTGATAATGATTTACTGCAAACCCAGCAGTCCTCGGCGGAATCATGCAAGATTTGAGCATGCAGCAAAATCTCAAGAAAAATAAACCATGTCCACAGTATCAGATCCTTTGTTGGCTTAGTTTTTCTGACAACTGGGAACTGGGATTAACAATCAGCACCTTTCCAGCACATGAGACAGTCTCAGGAGCTGAACTTGAACAGCTCAAGTGCTAATATATTTCATTTCAGTCAGGGAACAAGTAATGTCACTTAGAATTATGATTTCTCAATTTGGGAACCGCTATTTCACTTTCTGTAGAAATTTTGATGTATTCAGTTAAATAATCTTTTCCTAAGAACAGGATTATGGAATCCTAATGCAACTCTGTTAAGAAATAAATTAAATCAAGATGATCGGATTTGCATAGATCTGATTTGATTTAGATATTTTAGTTCCTCCACTGTTTTGAGGGAGGACTCGAAATCTAGCAGGTCACCTCTGTCAGAGATTTACCTGCATTTCTCAAAGGATGAATTAAATTATAAGTTTTATGTATTAGGACAAAATAAGAGGAGATAACCTTGAGGCAGCACAGGTTTAAAGGCAGAGGAGGACTCGGAGAGTGTGGGAGAGATGGGCCTGGCGTAGTTTACAATAAGTTTCATTAGGAACTGCAGTGACAGGACAAGAGAATGGCTTCAAACTGAAAGAGAGTAGGTTTAGATCAGATGTTAGGAAGAAATTCTTCCCTGTGATGGTGGGGAAGCCCTGGGACAGGTTGCCCAGAGAAGCTGGGCACTTCCATCCTGGAAGTACCTAAAAATTGACGATGACATCCACAATGCTTGAAATACTTGTGAAATTCTTATTATGTTTTTCTTTCATAAAAATAAATGTTATAGTAGCCCCATTAAATGGGAATTTCAAGGTCAATAGTCAGGGATTAAGTAGTTATGAGTACCCCAATTTGTAGTGCTGCTATAGTATTTTTCTCTTCTGAGTCTGTTTCATGATTTCCTCAAAAACACAGTCACAATGTTGGTTCACTCCCTCCTGTGCTTTCTAAAAAAAAGGAAGGTTGGAAACAGAGGAACCTCTGACTGTTTCCAGATGTTTTATCCTGACTCACATGCGAGAATGATAATTCTGCTGTTTGGATCTTTTCGCCTGCAGAATTCCCAACTATTTTACAATCCAGCAAAGAGGGAAACAGTTCCTCTTTATAAACCACCAATGGAAAAGTCAAAATCTCATTGATCAAAATGACTTTGGGGCACATTTGAATTACCATTCAACTGAATGATGGTTACAGCAATGAAATAAGAGGAAGGTGGTGAGGAAAGCAGGTACTTGAGACAGACAAGCTTTGGCTGCCTGCAGAGGGAAGGGAATGGGAGAGAGCAGCAGGAATTTTGTTAAAATAATTATGGAAGAATTCTAATTTTGTCAACTTCACCCTATAGTAAATGATAATATCCATCATTCTTATTAGGTGGCAGATTTAACTTCCATGGTTTTTCTTCTTTGATAGACTGGAGAGAAAGTGACACCACTGTGGGAAGTGGGAGATACAAAAACTTCAGTCGTGCCCTGACAGAAGATGTGACAATGCCTCTGATGAAGGAGAAGGTGGAATCCATTTGTTGAAACCTTTCTACATCTGAACAAATCACCCTAAGCTACATTTATTGCCACTGAAGGGCTGGAGTTTAAATCAGTTGTGGAAGCACTGGCATCTGGTAATAATGCCTTAAGGTGCCTGAGACCTCGGATTGATGAAACACCAGACCTTTAAGAGACCCAAGCTCTTTTGGACCACCAAATAGACTCCCAAAATGATATTCCAGGGCACCTCCAGCTGCACAGGTGTTTTTGCTGAGCTGCCTTTGTTGAGGTTATAGGCAACAGAATCAATAGACTTAATGTGTGATTCAAGCCTTCCTAGCGAAGGAAGTGAATCAGAGGAATTGTGCTCCTGCCATTCTGTGGACTCAATGTCCTCCAGCTACAGCAGAATCTCGGATAACTTGGTTCAGCACAGACACCTACACTGCAGGCATCTGAATTTAGTGTGGATGAATCCTGCTAGGATTGAATTCAGGCACTTTGAATACCTCCTGCTGAGCAATGGTGACAGGGGAGCTCAGCTCTAACCATCCTGGCTCTGGCCTGCTGATATTGGGCTCCTTTGTTTTTGTTATTGCCTGTTATCCTTGGTGGATTAATATGGAAAAGTGTAACCGCTGCTGTGATTAACTTTTCCAATTCTAGGGTTTGGCTCAACAGTATCAGTTTTTCTGCCAGCCCCAAGCAAATATTAAAGATGTGCTGGAAATGATGACATGGCCCATAAAATACTGAGCTTCTGTTTCATATAAACCACATCTGAATTGAAAATATTGGTCTTCTTAGATAGACACTATATTTCTTCCCTCTGCCTTGCCACAAGCAGGCTCAGGGAGATAATGACCCTGGCCTTAGAAGGCCACATTATTCACCTTGAACAGTAGCAAGTAATGCAGTTCCAGTTTGCTAACAGTCCTGCTTCCCAGGCCTAAATTACCTGGCAAACATAGATGGATGAGCAAATGGTCTTCAGCATGAATTGATTCTCCCTCCTGGAGCTCTGCATGTTTGTGTCTTTGTGTGTTTGAGTCTTCCTTCTTCCTACTGATGATGGAAAAAACCCCCTTTTTTCCTCCACACAATAGCACAGTTCTGCAATGAACTGGAAGATGGATACCCAATCTAAGATGAATGCAATGCTGAAGGGAAAAACCTTCTGATTATTTTGTGGAAGAAGAGAGAAATGATTGAGAGTGTCAGAGTCCGTCATCTATTCCCCCGAGAGCAGGTTAAAAAATCCATACTCCCTTACATCATTTGAATGCAGTTTTTTCAAGACCTTTTTTTCTGGTATTCCCACACACTTACAAAACCCAGAGCAAGAACTAAAATAGTAAATAGTGTTGAAGAGCAGGTTTGGAAGGAGATGCAAACTGAGGAATTTCAGAACTTGCAGGCACTGTCGATTCCTGTGGGTGAACCTCAAGCACCCAGACTATTCTATAGAAGAGGCAGAGCCTGAGAAAGTATTGTTATTGTTATTATTATTATTATTATTACTATTATTATTATTATTTTACTCTATTTCAATTATTAAACTGTTCTTATCTTAAGCCTTTACCTTTTCCTGATTCTCCCCATCCAACTGTGAGAGAAAAAGTGAGCAAGTACTAGTACTGCCTGGTACTTGTGGCTGGAGTTAAACCATGACAGTCAACTCTTCACTTTTCTCCTTCTTAAGTGGAAATATGTAAAGAAGTATCTCCTATGATGGCACTTATTTTTGGCAGCTGGCCAGGCAGCTCTGAGACTGCAAGGCAAGGTCTGCACACCGTGAAAGCAGAGCTCTGCACATCAGTGCTGTCAATCCTCTTAAAAAAAGGTCATAATTCCCAGCAATTAAGCCCAAGTTGTCACCCAGCTCACCCTTGGCAGTTGTGACTTGCAGCATGAGTTAAATGCCCAGACTGCTCAGAGGTTGGTTTCACTGCTAGAACTCAATGGACTTTTCATCACAGTTATTGCAATTGTCTCCTTTGGGTTTTCTCTGAAAATAATGAGAGCCAAACTGAAAATACAACGAGACCCGTGGTTATCAGAACATCCTTCTTATCTCAGAGCTCTGGGATCAGTTATACAACCACAAAATCTGATGTGTGCTGAAAACTCAGTGCATTTATTTGTAACTGGGGGTACCCATATAAATCTGCTGCTCCAATCACGTTCAGATAAACAGCTTGAGGCTGCATTATTTTATTTTTAAAGACATGGCTTTGCTGTTCAAACATAACCAGCAAAACCTGTCCTTGCTGCTTAATTTTCCTCCTTTAAGTGCCAGGAAAGTTTTAGCAGGGGTCATATTTTGATTACATTGACTGCTAGTC
Source organism: Edolisoma coerulescens (assembly GCA_013397115.1). NCBI lineage: Eukaryota > Metazoa > Chordata > Aves > Passeriformes > Campephagidae > Edolisoma > Edolisoma coerulescens. The sequence goes on along the minus strand of VWZW01000313.1, from coordinate 166,960 downwards.
AGGGACAGAAAGAAATGTTGGTTCATACCTGTTTAGCACCACCAGCAGATCAAAACTCACATCTTTTTTCTCCAGAATTTCAGCATGGGAAATTTTGATGTCTAAAAAATTTAAAAAAACCTGTAGGTTTTTCCACATGAAATAAAAAATGCTGTCTAGTGTTATCAGTCATATTTCATTAGTGTGAAGTATATTTTATTCAATACTTTCTGCACAATAGAAAGGACTCCATACAATGGTAATGTTAAGATATTCATTTAGAGGGAAATTTAAAGGAGTGTTTTCTTTATTGAAAGGAAAACATTTTGACTTTGTCAGAACTATAAGATGAAGTGATGATGGTTCATTTTATCATTTTCATGTTAAAAATGCCACAGAAATAGGGCACATTTCTTTGAAGTGTTTAGATTAAATTGCACTTTCTGCTGAAAAATTGTCTTGTCAATTTTACTTGTGGCTGGTTTTCCTTCTCCTTTTCATCTTTTTGTCCTGTGTATGTAAGGTTGCCAAGCCATCCTTTCCACTTTAAGCTATCCAGTTTTGGGGCATAGATTTCAGGGGGGAAGACGAATAGTTTCTAGTGCTGTTACTGATATAGCAGCACATTGCATGATGTAAGCAAAGATTTGCACTGTGCTCGTCCCCACTGAATTTTATCGAATTCAGGACAGACAGACCAACTCTGATTCTTAATTTATAGTGCCCTGACATGGACCTGGGGCTCAGTCTCAAAATAAGAATCACAGAATGTTTTGGATTGGAAGGGACCTTCAAGATCATCTCATTCCACCCCCTCCCATGGGCAGGGACGGCTTTCACGATCCCAGGTTGCTCCAAGCCCCATCCAACTTGGCCTTGAACATTTCCAGGGATGGGGCAGCCACAGCTTCTCTGGGCAACCTGTGCCAGGACCTCCCCAACCTCGCAGGGAAGAATTTCCTCCTAATATCCAAGCAGAACCTGCCCTCCTTCATTTTCAAACCAGTGTAATCTGTAAGTAACATTGTTTATACCCACTTCAGCCATATTTGCAATATGGGCCAATTTCAGACAAATTTAACAGAGAGGCAGAAGTCACAAACATTATATTCTTAAACACTTTGTGGAAATAGCCTAATGAAAGAGAGAGAAGTGTTAATGTCCCTGCTCAGAGAGAAATTGCTCCATTAACTGAACGCTTTGCAGACACCAAGGGATCCCTTTAGGATCCATAAGTCCAGGAGAAACCTTTGGCACTTTGTTTTTTTTATGAACCATTTACCAAAAAAGCATAAGACAAAATAGTTCCCCAGATGCTTCTATTTATACAGCAGACAGGCTGGCTAATCCTCAGAGTGTCAGGAATCTCATATTTGCGTTTCCACAGTTGCATAAGAATATAATTAATATTGAACTATAAAGTTAAACAATAATGTACTTCTAAAATTGCCTGGAAAATTAAGGTATTGCAAACAACATTCACAAGTCCATTGTGGAAAGTTAGGGGAGCCTCAGGGGTGTCAGATAATCTTCAGGATCTTTCCAATATTTACAACCCTTCCACATTTACCAGGATGCCAGTTCATCCAGTGAGATCTTGCCATGAGCAGCACCTCTCTGTGCATGGAAAACCTGCAGCACCCTCACTGATGAGTTAAAGGTGCCTAATTTAGCAGAGTGATATTACTTTGTTTGCCCAGGCAAACTGTGTGAACTATGCTGACTAAAATTCTCAGTGATATGCCAGAACAAGACTATGGCACTGCAAGAATAACATAAAATTACAGAATGGTTTGAGGTAGGAAGAGACTTTTGAAGGTTTTCTCGTCCAACCCCACAAAATAAATAATAGAATCATAGAATATCCTGAGTTGGAAGGGACCCACATGGACTATGGAGTCCAAATCCTGCCCCTGCACGGGACACCCCAAAAATCCCACCATGTGCCTGAAAGTGTTGTCCAAAGGCTTCTGATACGAACCACAGGAAAATGGACATTGATAGGCAAAGAACTGCTGAAGGTTAGAAATCTTTGTCTAGTGGAGCTGATGTATTTGTTCACAAAAGGGAGGTTATGGAGCTCAACAGATCCTTTCTAGGTTTCCTGGAACATTCTGAGATTGCAGAGGGATGGCACCAAGACAAAAGAGTGGGTGAGAAAGCACAATAGAAAGTCCTAATTTTAAACACATTTCGTGCACAGCGCTGTAACACTCACAGGAAATCCCAGTGCAGACTTTGCAATGGCAAAAATCATCAGGCATTTCTGCATGCACTTGGACATAGCTCCCCTTCCTTTCTCTGCAAGTTTCTACCTCACTTTGACATAAATTCTTAAGTGATCAGGCAGCAGACCTGAAAGAAATGAAAGAATTTCACGCAGTTTAACATAAAATGAATAATTTACATAGTTTTACATAGTTTTACACAAGATGCATGATTCAATCCTGGAATTCATCATCAGAGGCTGTTATGTAAGGCAGATGTATACAGAGGCTCACAAAGGGTTAGGACCAATTCACAGAGAAAAAGTGACTCAGGAGTTGTGAAGTCTGGTGACTCAGATTCAATCAGCTTCTTGAGCAGGTGTAAATCTCTGATTTATACAGAGGGTAACATTAATCTATACTTGCCTTGTTTCTGATGCTATTTCCGTCAACATCCATTACATTCTCCTCTCAGAGACTGAATGTTGGGCAAGAGGGACTGCTGCCTGATCCAGTTGAGCAGTTCTCACACAGTTTTATTTGCAAATGCAATCCTTGGAATTAAGAGAAAGAAGTAATTTTATGAGCAGAGGCAGCATGACAGCACTAGGAGCAATTGTGAAATGTTTTCCACTAAAAAGCTGAAAATTAAGAGCTCTGTTGTTTGCTTTCTAGCAACTAAATGTTCACATTTCAGTTGGAAGCTAATTAAACAAAAAAAAAATCAATAAAATTTGCTGGTGAAACAGTTGTTTTCCAAAAAAACACACATTGTCCCAAAATAAATAGCTTTTTCTTGCATGAAATAGGAAAACCCAACCCAAACCAAACCAAAAGAACTACCACACACCTTTTTTTCATTTAAATACCATAATGAAATAACGACAAATTTACACTTCACACCCCTCTCTAAATGAATGTTGAGAAATTATGCAAAAATTAAATAATCACTTTTTTCCAGGCAACAGGGAGCTTATGAGAGACAGCCAAAATGGCTTCAAAAAGGACAAACTGTGCCTGACTAATCTGGTTGCCTTCTTTAATGGGGTGACTAGAGGATGAGGGAAGAACAAGTGATTTAATCTGCCTCAGCTTCTGTAAGGCCTTTGCCACAATCAAACACAGCTTCCTTGTCATTGAACTGGGGAGATTTGACTTGGGTGGATGGAGTATTGGAGGGGTAAGGAATTGCCTGGATGACTGCATCCAGCTGGAATGGGTGTCCTATGAAGGAAAGTTGAAAGAGTTGGTCTTGTAGCCTAGAGAAGAGAAGGCTTCAGGGAGACCTTGTTTTCTAGAATATTGAAATCAGGGAATCACAGAATCATGGAATCACAGAGTCATGGAATCATGGAATCATACAGTCATAGAATATGCTGAGTTGGAAGGCACCCACAAGGATCAGCACGTCCATCTCTGGGCCCTGCACAGGACAATTCCAAGAATCCTGCCATGTGCTCGAATGCATTTTCCAAACTCTTCTTGAGTTCTGTCAGGCTTGCTGCTGTGACGGCTTTCCTGAAGAGCTGTTCCAATGCCCAACCACCCTCTGGGGGAAGAAGCTTTCCCTGATATCCAACCTGAACCTCCCTGACACAACTTCAGGCCATTCCCTTGGGTCCTGTCACTGTCACTACAGAGCAGAGATCAGTGCCTGCCCCTCCTCTTCCCCTCACAAGGGAGTTGTAACTGCAGTGAAGTCTCCCCTCAGTCTCCTCTTCTCCAGGCTGAACAAACCAAGTGACCTCAGCTGCTCCTCACATGGCTTCACCTCCAGACCCTTCACCATCGTCATGGCCTCCTTTGAATGCTCTCCAGGAGTTTTATATCTTTCTTACATTGGGGTGCCCAGAGCCTCACACAATATTCAAGGTGAGGCCACCCCAGTGCAGAGCAGAGTGGGACATTCCCCTCTCTTGCCTGGCTGGCGATGCTGTGTCTGACGGCCCCAGGACAGGGTTGGCCCTCCAGGCCACTGCTGACTCATGTTTAGCTTGCCATCGACCAAGATCATTTTCAATGATCTTTGGGATATCTCAGGGCTCTCATTTGGCTTCCAAAAGACACCTACTGACTCTGCAAAAGAGCACTGATTACATCAGCTACTCTTATAAAACTTTTCTATATAAGTATTATTGTAGAGTTTCTTCAGTAAAAACGAGTTGATGTTATTTGGGGTGCAGGGAAGGTGTATTGGTTTTGCACAGTAGATGTTTTAACTGGAAACACCAGTGACCTTGATAGAGAATCAGCAATTTTTGTTTTCTAGGTGGCTGGAAGAAAACAATTAAAAGTGAATAGTCTTTGAACAGTTTTTTAAACTCTTTAAAAGTTTTCAAAAGTCAGCAGCCCAATGAAGCCATCCTAGGAGTTATTCAAGCTCAGATGCCAAAGGCATCCATTTCAATACTTAGTGTATCTCATGGTTTAGGAATCTGCTCAGGACTCTGTACTTAATGCTGTATGAGCAGAGGAAGCAAAGGCTGTGCTGGACTCCTGCTGAGATGGAGTTTTACAGTGAACAGAAGATGGGTAAAATTAATAGGTAGCACTGAGTGGCTAAAATGTCTTGATGAAGTAGCATAACTGTGGGATCTCAGAGGCCACACCAGGTAGGAGCATTCAACCACCCAGCTTGGTAATTAGTATCCTAAATTTTTGCATGTTTTGCATGCTCACAATCAAGATAACGCTGCAATGACAACAGCAGAAGATATTTTTTTAGTCTCCTATCATATGGTCTTTCTGTCTGGTCCTCACTCTTTCTACACTGATATTCAGCTTTAATCTGTCTAGGATTTAACATGCCTCAACATCAAAATTCCTGGAAAATATTTTTCAAAGAGAGGCAATTTTCACATCTCTAAGCCTGATGAAATCTGAATCTATACCTCTCTGCAGAATGCCAGGCTCACTCCAAGATGAATCAATGCTATTCCGAGACACGGACAAACATGGAAAACGTGCACAAACAGGCTGTGCCTAGAGCAGGGAAGCAGTTGAAGCTCATTTTCTACTTGATTTGGGTCCAAAATTCTTGGTTATCTAATAAAGCATAAGGGCTGATTAAGTCTTTTTCTGATGTTTGGGAGTTTTACAAAGCCCCTTCCCCATATTGATTCTCCAATTAAGAATGAAAAGATATTGCATCTTTCTCTGAACAGGGGCATTGATAGGCTCTCTCTTCTCTCTTGTCACCTTGTACTGTGATTTTTGAATCTCTGTCATTTTGGCTCCTCTGTCAAATATTTCTCGCCAAATTTGTTAATTGTGCAAGTAAACTGGTCAGGAAGACTGAAAGAGAAGAATTAAGCATACTTTTCTAGATTTATTTTTGGAATTTCCTGATTTGTGGAGGTCTAACTTTGAAAAAAAAATTTCTTCATGGAGTAGATACGTGAGTTGAGCATGAGATCCAGCAAGAGTCAGATATGGAAGAGGAAAGCTGATGGAGCTGGATTCCTTAGGTGATAAATTCACATTGTTCCATTAAAATAAATAGTCTGGGAGATTCTAGCTGTGAAACCTTAATATAACTACTAACTCCCACATGCCCAACCATCTGACAAAACTAAGGAACAATCTTTCTTTAAGATTTGGGTGCATTCCCAGCACACTTTGGGAAATAAAGTAAGATGTCTAAGTTGGTTGCCATCTCTGTCAGGCATCTCTAGAGGATATTTTAGATTAGCTGCACTAAAACACCTGCTGCAAGTGCTTGTCTTTCTCCTCTGAGTATTTGAGAAACCTGGGTAACTAATTTAGGCTAGGCACATTAAGATTAGTTATCCAAAGTTAGGTGAGATAACTCTCTCCTAAAGCAGCCACCGTTTTGTGACAATCCACCTTAGTGTGCACAGGAATGTGGATACTTCAGGGCAAGAAATTCAATACAGGTGCTAAGAACAACAATTTGTCAGCCTGTTATCTGTGACTTAGGAGGAGTGAACGTTGCTATTTGTGTCTGAGTTCCCCTGAAGGAAAATTTTATAAGCAATTTATTTTGTACAGGGAGAAGTGGTGTCCTGGCACAGCTTGAGGGGATGACAAGGATCGTAATATATAAATAATACATCCTATAAAGATGAAATATTTAGAGGGATTAAAAATGCAATAAAGGTCCAGAAATAGCCATTTTTTGGGCATGAGAAGGGAATTTTACATTCACCTTTTTTATATATACAGATTAAATGTGAAGCCTGATTCACCATCCAGTTACTGAGGTTTTAGTCTCCTGTTGAGTGGAGTCCTTTAGCAGGTAGTGAAGTTAAGAATGTGTGTGGCACCACTGATGGAAAGAAGCTATTGTCTTTTTACTGCATCTGACCTTGCAGTAAGACAGGTCTAAAAGGCTGTTCAAGATATCCTGTGGTCCAGTCATGTGGTTCAGCCTGTGGTCTGTGGCTTCTGAGAAGTTTTTTATTAGAAGGTGATCTGAAAAACAAACACAGGTGGTTTAAACACTAATGCAGACCCTCCTGTGTGCAAGGAAACAGGAGAACAGACTGAAGGGAAAGGGTTTAAAAGTAGTGAATGAACTTTCAGTAATAAACATGTCCTTAATTGAGTGGATTAATAAAACACTTTGGCAACACAGCATGAAGCAAACTCTGTTTCACTCCCCAGAAAAGATAATCCTCCAAAGGCTTCACTGAACTGTTCCACCTCCCAAAATGGTCTCATAACTAACTTTTATGTAGATGGCCAGTTTATCAAAATCACCAGTGTTCAAGATTCAACCACCTTACAGAAGCATTCACAGGTACTTAACCATCCTCAAAATCTGTGAGATTTCATTTCGGTCTAACCAAATTTTTGCAATCACCTCTTTTCTTTTGATTCTCCCGATTTCTAGTAAAACAAATTCCATCTCTTTCAATGTTCCCTTAAAGGCCATGTGTTGTAGACCTCTGATCACACCTAGTGTTGCCTCCTGGTCCTTCTCCAGCTGATTTACACTTTTATTGGATTTCAGTGCCCAGAAATGAACGCAGATGTTCACCTGACAGCTTTCCAGTGCTAAGGGGAATGGAAGGACCAGCTCTGATGTCCTCCCTTCCTTGTGACAGCATGACAACAATTCCTGTTAAACCTTTGATCCACTCTAATCCCCCAATCCTTTGCTGAGAATCTACTGCCCAGAGTGCCACTTCTTTACTCATATCTCCTAAATTCCAAAACAATGGAAATTATTCACTCTGTCACCATCAGCTCGAGAGCAGGCAGAATCCAGCATCTGGTATAACAAGCTTCTTGTCTCAGTGGTCGTCCTGGAAATACCTACCCATCTTAAAGGCCAATGCTATTCCTTCCTACAGCAGGTAACTCAAGTAGGAAGGTTGATTCAGTTCCTGGAGGAGTCAGTGTTCATCAGTTTCAAGGGATACAGATGATCAAATGAGACCAAAGACTTCAGCCTCTGGTGATTCACACAAAGTCAGAATTAAGTCCAAACTCCACTGTATTGTTTTGTTCTTGTCTTATTGAATCACGCCCTTTCTTTCTTGTACTGATTCACCCAAGGTGATCTGGAATTCTAATGTTGGTCTCCAAAGCATTTCCACCCTGATCTTAGGAAATACGATCCATTTTTGACCAGCCAACAGAAGAAATGCACAAAGTTACTGACAGACCCAGCAGACGACTACAGCATCCACACGTTCATTTTGATAGAGGATCACTGCTACCTCTTTCTACTCTGCAGCAGTTTCATCAGGGGTTCTGAAGGGAGGGGAACATTTCTCTGAGCTGATCAGACAAGAAATAAAAGTTGACTGCCCAGGATACACCCCAGAAATGCCTTTGCTCTCTCATCTCTCGGTCTCCTTGTGGCTGACTCCTGTGGCCCAGGGGAGGGTGCATGTCATAAACACAGTGCCCTGCATTTAAGCACTCCATAAACAATGATATTCCTTTAGAAGGGAAAATAACAGCCTTGGCACTGTCAAAGTATGTATTTTAAACTAGTCGTATAGAAATAAATCTCATTTTATCAGTAATGGAGTCTTCTCCTGTGGTACTTAATCATGGCCCCCACGGCAGCTCTGCCAGCGGAGGGCTGCAGATCTGGGCCCAGAGATGGCAGTCACAGGTTGGTGCTGTTCTATTATTCATTGTTAGGCAGTCAGTAAATTACAGAGGAGAGATAGGAGCCCCATTTTATAAGGCAATAACAGCCTGGATTTTAGCAGAGAACAAGTCATTTTGTCTGGATTTCAGGCAATAAATCAAGGCCCAGTTGTTCAGCTATTATTTATAATATTTTATGGATGTTGCCAAATAATTCAAAACTGTGATTAATGCAACCCACTCCAGAAGCTCCGCATTGTGCCAAAGCAAATTATCAAGGGTCTGTTTGAGTAGAGAAAGATGACATAGGAGAGATATCCACACCCTATTTCTTCTTCCTAGGTTAATAGATCAATCTTAAACATCCAGGTTTCCTTGCATGTATTTTCTTCTGAGGGTACTCCACACAACAGCCCTGAAAGATGAGAATTCTCATGAAGAGACCGGTCAGGCACCTCCTGAACTTGTGGCTTTAAGGACTTAACTTTATCTGGTTGCTCTGAGGGGGCAACTCATCCTGTTGCTTTCAGTGGCACATAAGAGGTCTGCATTTTTTCCTCAGACTTCCTCAAATATGTTTGCAAGTGTCATAATTCCAGCTATTCTCTTCCAGCAGAACTTGCAGTTGTGGAGAGAAGTGAGAAATTTATTCCAAAGTCGAAATATACACATGCACAGAGTGATAAAAAGCTTGTAGAAATCGTGGGCAATCAGTCTTGCTCCAGATGACAGCAATACCTGGCTGAGAAAACCCATGGATGATGGAAGAACAACCTTTTGTTTACTGCTTGAAACTTGCAGATCTAGGATAAATTTTAGCAAACTGGTACCTGGTCTTTCTTCTGTCAAAATATTGAGAGATTTCTGCTTGGATATATTTTATACTCAGTACCCATTTGACCACTGAATTAAATATTTTTTTTCCACTTCCCAGTTCACCTCAAAATGTCTTCAGTGCTCAGATATGCACAGATTTTTATCTGCAGGAAATATTACTTTATAGACACTTTCCAAACCTATCACATTTACCTTTTCTTTAGTGAATAATTCTAATAGAGAGTGCTTTCAGGATTAAGGCTTGTGCATTGACTGAAAATGCAATAATTACAGTTGGTCTGTAGTTCCTTTCCCTTCCCTCTGTTCTTCCTCCCTCTTGATTCATAAATCAGAATAGACAATTTCTTGAATTAAAAATTTCCCATGTAAAAGAATCATTATCTTAATTTAGTGTTTTTATGGTCCCTCCATGCTGCTGGAAAAGTGGAGGAGAGCCCAAATGGAAAAATAAGGAGGTCAAGCATATCCTGATGCATAAGTCTACCTCATTATCAGGAAGTATCTGTTCAAATATGCAACTTGGATTATTCAAAAATTTTCCATTATTTTTCTTCCTGTTTTGGTGAATTTCTGAACAAAGCAGTCTCAATGCACTGTTCTGCAGCAGGGACTGTGATCCTCCTTGGCCACTGCAGGAGGAAGTAAACAGCTGGATAACAAGGGATGATTTTCCTCTTGTACTTTGGAACATCCTGGAGAATAAACTGGCAGGAGAGAGGGTGCCCAGAGAGGCTCCAGAAAATCCTGGTTTCTGAGGCATTGCAGTCACTTCGTTACTTAAGGTTAATAAATAAACAAGACATTGCTGCTTCAAGTACATGAAGTAGTTTTATTCAGAAACTTTGCCACAATTAATCAGAACTAGATCAAGTATCTATCTCACAGGAAACATCCTGAATTCAGTTTCTTAAGTATTACAGAATGGGGTTAAATACATAGGATTTTTCTTCATGAGCTATAGATATGTGTATGTATTTTAGATGTTTTATATATATATTAGATACAAAAAGTCTATGTATTACATATAAGTGTACATGCACATTAAACAACGTAGTTATAGTCTAAATGGATATGTGATATAATTATATGAATTATACAATCATATTTCATTTAAGAGTATTTATATTACAGATATATATTTTTAAATAATTGTGGCATATTTTTATTAGTTTATTGCCTATTAGTATCTGAAACTTTTCCCTCGGAGCATTTTACTTTTTGTTTATTTAGGTAGATATGAAAATAAATATTGTTAATCCTGATCTTAAATTCCAGCATGTATTTTTCCTCTAAACAGGCTAAACACAACCATCAGTGCAGGGAAGCCCATGGCACCAAATCCTGCAAAGAGAATCGAAGCCTTTAGCAGCAGTAATTACAATTGTTCCACGTTTTCCAGCTAATGGCTTAATTGGCCTGGAACGTGTGATGCTTACAGGAAAAAAATCATCATTCTTGTAACTGACTTTCTGTCATTTTGTGAGTCCTCTTGGGCACAGAAGTGGAAGTTACTGCTTTTTGTCTTACAGGACTCTATGCCACATTCAGGCAACAGCTATGAATTCTGTTTCTGTTGCACCTGTATGCCTGTTATTAGGATTGCAGCATTTCTAAAGTTACAGATATGAAATAAAATCACTGATTTACCCTTACTAATGGCATAGAATAATCCTGATGTGAGAGGGGATTGGCATTTGCTACTTCTAATTTCATGTACCTGGTGCACACGGTTTCTTTTGAGCAAGTTTGAGCTGCAGTAGCAGGAGTTTGCCTGTTTGCCTTCCTTTGAACTCCTAACCTACATGTAGACAGCAAGATAATTGTCCCAGAAAAGACAATTTTTTATCATAAATACTTTCATCGACTCCTAAGATTTAAGCATTCAAACCAGTCCTCTTCTCAATTTTTTAATTTTCTTCATTTTCTATCTTCTTTTCCTTTGCTTTCACCATCCATTCAGTTAGAAGACAAAGCAAAGAAAAGGGGTTGGAAGTTTTCTGATAGAACAATTTTCCATTTGAAAATGACAATATAACAAAATGTGTATGGAACTGTAACCACTCTAGCTATTTTTCAGAGGTTATTACCTGAAAACTTTGTAACAGGATTATTGCTTTGGCTATAATAGAGGTGCCAAGGAACCTGACCTGATATTAACCAATCAAACAACCCTGCTTTTCCTTGTGGATTGGAGCAGATGACCTCATGAGATTTCTGTAACGTGAGTTAATATAGATATATCCAAGTCCTATGCTACTACAATAAGAAAGCAGTTAAAATATTGGAATCGTTTTCTCTAGAGTCCTAGGATTTTGATTTCTCAACAGATTGCTTGCTTGAAACTAAATTTGAAAATGCCCTAATCCTTGTGGTACTCAAAATACGTATTGAATAGGTTTAATAGGTACACCTAGTACTCTTTTATTCTTTTTGTGTATTATTCCTGGCATAATTAGACAGATGTCATTTAGCCTTAAAGGATTTGGGATATGGTTTATCATGACCTTTGAGTATATTCACAAGGAGAAAACACAAAATGTTAGACTACACTTTAACCTAATAGAAAGCAGCAAAAGTCAGTGCACTGAACGGACATCAACAGCAAGAAAATTGAAGCTGTGCCAGGTAAATGGAACCAAAAATGTATGATACTGGTATTCAACAATATTCATAAGTATAACTTCCATGGGTTGTGGATTTCAGCACCATTGTGTGCCCTTAAACACCGATTGTATGTCTTTCTGTTTAAAAATATATCTCCCACCTTAAATCCATACCGGTGGGTTATACTCAAGAACTACAATATTTTATTTTTTTATGAATAGTATGTTTTGCAATATGATGTACCAGAGTGTGGCTACTTATGATTATGGTCTCTGTTACCTCAACAAAGTGCTGTCTCCTTGAAACATAAATACCTACTTGCTCAAATACATGGAGACCATTCGTCTACCTGAAAAAAAGTTCATGCAAAAAGAACACTTTGGGTTTTTTGAGCCATTTCTCCCACAACAACTTCCCTCTTTTTATAGCCTTTCTTCTGCTCCAAGTTATTATTATTCTCACGCCGTCCCGTATTTCACACCACAACATGTTTATTGGCAGCAATGTGCGATGTCCCAGGCAGCACAGGAATCCACAATTTACTGACCCCCTTTCCCTCCAGTAAGCATTAAAAGATGTTCCAATTGATCTCACGATGCTCCTTGGTGGCCTTTGGGCTCACCTGAGTGGCATCTTGTCCTGTGGGTCACCTGAGGTTCAGGCTAAAGCGCTGAATCGAACTTGTCCAAAACTCATAACTCTCTGCGCTTGTCTGATACTTTTAATTTATGTGTGCTCTGCACAGATTGTGTCTACACTTAGGAAGAACTCTGATTTTAATCCTGAGCAGCATCCTTGAGCTATCAGATTGGTTGCTTATTTATAAAAATTCTCAGGCAGCCCCTGCAATCAAAATCAGCTGGGGACTCTGATGATGCTTTCACCCTTCTCATTTTGCAAACGGTTTTCCCCAGGACCACTTGGTGGAAATGAGTTCAGAAAGGCTGGCGTGTCTTGGATAATTTAGGGACTGGTGAGCCTGTCTCAGTGATAGGGAATAGAAATACATCTCCTGTCCCCTCAGAAGCTGCGTCACTGCCCCAGTCAAGGCCAGAATTCAGTCCAGGGGACCAGGCAGTGACTGCATGCTCAGAAAAAAACTGAAGAGTGTCCTGGACTCTCTTGGCTCTATCATAACTTATCACAAAAGAACCATGAAGGTGGTTAGAGGGATGGAACACTTCTCCTATGAGGAAAGGCTGAGAGAATTGGGATTGTTCATCCCAGAGAAGAAAAGTGTCCAAGGCCAAGTTGGATGGGGCTTGGAGCAATCTGGTCTAGTGGAAGGTGTCCCTGCCCATGGCAAAGGATGAAATAAGGTGACCTTTTAAGTCCCTTCCAACCCAAAGCATTCTATAATTCTATGATTCCATGAATCCTTGAGGGCAAGATTGGAAGCTCAACAGGGCAGCACAGGACATCGATGTAGTCTACAGGACAAAAAAAAATTCCTCTGAACAAATGCAGGAATCCGCTGTGAGATAAAATAAATTGCACCTACAATTTAATGGTTTCATGGCTCTCTCTCCCTCAACTATAAAAAGGAGCACATGGAAACTTGTTTAAAAGGTGGTGCCCAACAGAGAAAACACCCACGTTAAACCCTACCTTCGAGCTCTCTTTGCAGTCAGTGAGGAGAGACCGACACCTTTCCTGAGACTGGAACACGCTGCCATCTGGAAGTGTTCATCTTTATCTGCATTGCCTGCAGACAGAGCCCAGAAACTTTCATAGACTTTATCTATAATTCTAAATGGATACAAGTTAGACTTCACCAGCAAAAATACACTTTTTTAGTATCAGCTCCCCCATTCTGAATCTATCAGAAGGGTCCATGTCCTCAGGGCAGATCAAATCATAGTAACAATAGTAATGCACTTCATCAGACAACTGAATTTTAACATGGTAAATGTGCATGTAATTTAAGAAGATATTTATTGTTTTTCTTCCTTATATAAATGTCCTTAAAACTTAGTTGTGTTTCCTTGCATCATTTAGATGGAGAACATTGTTAAGCACCTAGAGATGTGTATTAAAAGTGTCAAAACCCCGTTCTGATCAAAGGGATATCACTTGAGATAGAGGGACTTTCTGAAGAATTTTATCCTGAAAAGTTTATGTAAATTATGAGTTTTGGTTGCCACAGCTGTTAGGTGCTGGGGTGTTTTTAGAGGTTTGTGTACACAGCTGAACTATCCTGTTCAAAGAGCAGGAAAACCTATGGAAAAGTGGTAATGTTAATTCAGGAATATGTTGAATGTTTTAAAATGGATTCCTTGTATCTGTTATGCTGAAAAATATTTATCCTTAAGCACAGGACTGTGAAGGAGTAATGAAAAACCACCAACAAAAAAAAGTGACAACACCTGTCTTGGAGAAACTTCCACCTGTCCTTTCTTCTATTTCATGCCGCTTTCATTGTGAGTGCCTTCCCTGGTAAAATAATATTCCTTTTATTGCATTCATGGTGTTGTCTAGTCTAAATTTGATTTTATTGTAGTACTCCCCAAAACTGTGGGATTTTCAGCTATTTTTCAGTTCTATTCACCTGGAACTTAGACTAAAGATTTGACATATCTTACAAAGAAAGAGTCTCTGGAAGTTTAAGAATCACTATCAACTCATGCAAAGTGTCCAAGGCCAGGTTGAAGGGGTTGGAGCAACCTGGAATAGTGGAAGGTGTCCCGTGGCAGGGGGTTGGAATGAGATGATCTTTAAGGTCCCTTCCAACCCAAACCATTCTATGGTTTTATGATGATTGTATGAATTCATCTTCATTCTTTATATCTCTGACAGTAAAATGTTTGTACTGTTTACACATATTGCTATACAATTTTATATAGATATATATATATGGAGTAAGAGTATCCCATATTTTTCTTAAGTTTTGATAAGCAGATTACATTGACAGTACCTCATACAATGAAATTCACAGCTCAGATATGCATTGAATAAAAAATGTACTTGATCAGTTCTAAATTTTATAGCTTTCAGTCTTCTGAAAATTTTCCTGTCACATATGGTGAAGTAGGAAAAATAAACTACTGCTGTCTGCCTTCTGAATAATGTTCACAAGCATATTCCATCACTTTTCCCATCATATTTGTCATCTTTCAGAGTGAAATCAGGAACAGAACATGTTTCTCAGTCTTCCATGTGAATTCTGGTCTGTTCTTGCTCTTCTCTGTCCACTGATCTCTGTATCATAAACATGTCTGTTCCAGAGTGGAGCTGCTGGTTGCACTGCTCTCTTGTGCTTGAATGGAATTTATCTCTCTTCCCCTCACACGAATGGAAGGGAGGGAAATAAAAAGGAAGTCCCATCTCCTTCTTGGTGGTCACTGTATCAAAATATCTTTGCATCACTTCGTTATCTAAACCCCCTCCTCTCTTTCTTAAGTACATATTTTCATTTTCCCATCATTTGGCACTGATACAAAAGACTTAGGCTGTGCATCATTAGTCAAAGACTGATTTTTTTTGGATTGTAGAAATGTGTGTTATTAGCCAAAGAGTGATATTTTTTTGGGGTTGTAGTGATTTGCATTCCTCCAGTTAAAGAGCTCTGATGTCAAAAGACAAAGGGCAAAAAGAAGCATGATCATAATCCAGTTTGGACAGTGTGATTCAGACCAGTTAAACTTGGAATCTGAAAGCTGGAGATGTAATGTTGCACCATCAGCTGCTGGTGGGGTATTGCCCTTTACCATGCACTGTGAAAAAGGAAGGGTTGAATTAATTGTCAAATGCAAATGTGGGAAACATTTTTCTGTGGAGAACATGATAGAAATCATGGATTAATCTCCCTGTAGTTTCACAGAGATCTGAGTATACATCCTTTCAGTAACATGTAGATTTAATCCGTAATTTCTATTTTCTGCAGCCTCCTCTGCAGGCACTGGATGGCTCCTATAACACACCAACTTCTCCCTTCTGGTCTTGGCTTGGTAGAAGAAAGAAGAAAAAAAGTCTAGTCCAACTTAGCTTTTTCAAGATGAAGGGCCTTGTGTTATCTCCAATCTAAAGAAACAAAGGAGGGTAAATTATCTATTTTCCTGCAAACTTCATATTTTATAGCCTCTGAAATGTACAGAGAGGAGCTCTTATTGTCGTTGTGAGCTACTGCTTGATTTGTGGCCACAGATGTTTATAAATTAAGGGATTGTGAAAAACTGTGAAGTTTCTGTTTTTCCTTTGTCTAGCAGAGCTCCTTCCTTGGCTAGGAAACAATATTCTCAGCTCATCAGACACAGAAAACAAACATTAGCTTCTGGCTTCCTAATTTCCTCATCGATAAAGAGAAGATTTATAAGCATTAATTTACTCCTTTTATGTCTGTTTTCTGTGTCTGTTCCCATTGTACAGGAAAAAGGAAATGGAAGCAATTTGTCTGACAAAGAACAGATCTGTAAGAGGTATGGAACCCATTTGCATCTTGTTCCACAGCATGTTCTCAGGAAAGCCAGATGTCCCCATGTATTGCAGCAGTTTTTGTCTGCAGCTTCACTATTCCAATCTCATCTGAAGTAAATTATTTGAGGGACAGCCAAGGTGCACAAGGGACACAGCTACATTTCAGGGAGGTGTGAACTAGTTCAGATTTGAGTAACTTTCACAATTGCATAGCAGAAAAATCTTCATTTCTTTTGAAGTGGCTGGGATTGATATTTTCCACTGCAGTAAGCCAGGTTTGCAAGGTCAGATTGATTTTAAGGCCAGGTTTGATGGGGCTTGGAGCAACCTGGGACAGTGGAAGGTGTCCCTGCCCATGGCAGAGGGTTGGAACAAAAAGGGCTTTCAGGTCCCTTCAAACCCAAACCATTCTATGAATCATTCTGTGATTCATCCTCTGATTTTAGTACTCCACCAGACAATATCTAGATCAAAAAGTGCCCAGGGGTGAAAAAAAAGTCTGAATACAGCAGAGCATGAAGTCCTTCCAAGAATGCCCACAACATTCACATGTAGCACATTCACCTTTCCAAATCATTGTCCTTCTAAACAGAGGCTTTGGACTACATTTTCCAGCAGTAGCCACTCGATAGCCTTCATTTAACATCCTTTCCCATTCTTGATTCAATTTGTCAGAGCCAGAGGTTTCTTCTGTGCCACAGGCTACTGAGTCCATGAATCAACATCAACAGGGATACTGAAATTGAGTTTAATAATTGCCACACGGTGAACATCCTTGGTTTTTTACCTCATCAGTGATATAAATCACTGGGTTTTTTTTTTAGATTATCCTAAATATCTACAAAGTCAACTATCTTTCTTCCCACCTCCCACCAGCCCCAAGAAAATCGTTATTTCTTCTATTTAATTTGAGCTGCTGTAGGACTGCTTAGTTAAAAGTTCAGTGAAATTTTATTACATTGATTATTACAACAGTGCATAAATGTATGTAATGTTGATCCTCAGAGTGCTGTATATTTTATAATTTTTCTCAGTTCAGATTAATGTGATTTTATGCACATCAGAATTTTACCTTCAAAGTGTTAACCAGTGATATATGGAAAATATAGCGACATCTCTACACTTCATTGATTTCCAGCAGTTGTCCCAGAATAACTTCTTAATTATTTCTCTAGCAATTATCTTGAAATCTAATTATAAGACCTAATTTGTTGAAGTTACAGAGCTGCTATTATTTTCCAAAACAAAACCAGGCTAGCTGGCAAAATTGTAATAACAGATGAACTTATTAGCTATTTCTCACTTAAATTAAAAAAGAAAAAGAACAAGAAACCATACCGATAGTTTTGAAACTTTATCTAAGCATTTATTGAAGTCTATAGTCCAGTCCTTTCTGCACATTGAAAGACACCTGAGAGGAAATTACTGAGGCATGAATAGGAGGTTAGTTTTCAGAAGAGAAAGCTGTTAGACTATTATTCTTTTAAATCCAAGGGAATTTCCATTGCTTAGAGCATTTCAGACTGTGTGACCGGGCAATCCTTTGGGAATACTCAGTTCTGCTTCAGTAATGGAGTAAATCATCTCTGTATCTCCTCACCACAGTCATAACTGATGAAATCAGTGGGAGCTGCTCTTCCCAGAGAAGAGGAGGTCACAACTTTGTGGCAGTTTCCTGAGAGGATGGACCAGTTTGTCAAGAAATTTACTATTCAAGGGACAAAACCTCTGACCCCCTGCCCACCTTGTGAGGGGTCACACACACACACGGCCACATCAGTATCAAACCTGAGCTTTATCTTCAAACACCAAACCGTCCTGGGACCTCTTCAAGCAGGTCCTTGGGGTGAGGTGACAGCACTGTGCTGTGTCCCCCCATTCTCTCTGCCTTGCTGTCCTTATTGCTACTCCTCAGACTGCCTGTGCCACAGGATAAAACACGCATGCTGTGTTTGGGAAGAGATGAGCTTGGCCTGTCTCACAGTGTAGCTTTGTGGCGATGGTGAACCCTCACACTGCTTTTCTTAACCCCAAGCATGGAAGCGGGACCTGAGTTAAAAGATGAGGTTCACCTCCTACAACCAGTTCTGGAAGCGGAGTTGAAGTAATTGCTGGATGTAGAGTTAAGAGTGTGGGAGAGAAAGAAGAAAAATAGGCTTAAAAAGAGGAATTTCCTTCCCTTGTGACTGTAAAATCCTGAAATGCTGTGAACTCCTACATCTATAAATCAGTGCATTTCACTGAAAGGTGGTGTTTGATCTTTCTGTGGTGTAGGTGTGCTGGGGTATTTTTTATTTATTCATTTTGTCTTTTATTTTTGTGACTATTTTTAAAAATTTTCAATTCTTATATTTTCACTGTGGTATGTGACCAGGAACTGCTTTGACAAAGTTGGGGATTTGAAGTCTGTCAGCAAAAATCTCTCTCTTAACATTTAATTGAGCCCATTCATTGGGGCTGAAATGTTATTGTGTAGTCTCCAAGTTCTGAAAAGAGGCAAAACCAGCACACTGAACAGACATTTGAATGGCAAAATAAAATCTATTTCATAGGAAAGCTTTGTGGGTTTTTTTCCACTTTTTACGAAAAGGCAGCTTCTGGTGCTTTCTCTTTTAAACAAAAAAAAAAAAGTTATATAAAGAAGGGGAAAGAAATCAAATGACTTTCTGAACCCAAACTGAAAATGGCTATTTTAGAGAAGTGCAGAGGTATTTATTTTTTGAGTGCCCCCTTGTGACAACCTTTAGCAGGCAGGTAATACATCACCAGAGGTCTGTGCTTCCAGTTGCATGTCCATTCCAGCAGATTGCTTTGAAGGAGCAGTGTGGAGGACGGAGTCAGAGTCATCAATTACAGCTGCTCCAGACGTGTCAACAGGTTCAGGACTGAGGTTCCTCTCAAGCTTTGGAAAGTCAGAGTGGAAAAAGCTCCATCAGCTGTGATTTCAGTGCCTTTTACACTGCAGGAAAAAACAGAATCTGCCCAAACTTTCCTGCTCACAGCCAGCATTAATTATGCAACGAAATACATTTGTTACTTTTAATATGACTAAACATAAATTTAAGATGATGGGTTTTAATGGTAGGAAAATGGAGAGTCTTGCTTTGCCTACAACCTTTGATGTGTTTTGGCATAACTCTTCACTTCCCCAAGGTTTCATGAAGTTTATAACTTCATTTATGTCGTGGGGCCTCAAGCAATACCACATTTTCCTAGACAGAGCACATACCCTGAGAAGAAACCAGGCATCTCTGGGGAGATGTGAGCAGGGAAAAGGGAATTTGATCCAAAGCCAGTTGAAGGCTGTGGAATGACAACTCTCCCCTCTAAGTTTTGGGTCATCTCTGTGGCCACTTCAGGTACTTTTGTGCCTCCCAGCCCAAGGACTGACCACTGGAATGTCTGTATCGGTGACAACAAGACGAAATTCTAGTCCTCAGTGAGACAAAAGTATTATTTTATAAAGTCGGATTTTCCTCTAACAGCAATGAAACTCCAGCTTTTTGGCACTGGAATAAAGACATACATTTTATTGAAATGAAAGCAATCTTAGAGAAACCAGAGTGATTATTATTTGAACTGAGAAATTCCGGCTTTCATGAGCAGACGGCCTGAATTATGTGCAAGACATGCTGAAATCCTGTGGTAAATCACCTGGGTCTTGCACAGTTAAGCATTCCTGTGCCTCTTAAAGCATTTCAGCTCTGCCTTTCAAGTCCCAGCCTCTGAGTGGTTGGAGACAATGCTGAAGAATTTAGCATGTACAAAATTGGAATCTGTGAGTGATGAAAGAGCCACTCAGAAGATATTTAGATGCATGATGAGTAAGGAGGATTTGCATCTAGACAAAGCTCAGAAAGCCTCCCATCATAAATAGGAGTCTTCATCCCAACATGAGCACCACCAAAATTGATCATTCTCTGAAATACAGGCCATGTTCTCCAATTGCTTTAAATGGTACCAAGTCAGAGGATCAGAAAGTCAGAACTTTCCACTTTAACCAGCAGGACACTCTGAAATGAGCTTTTAAGCTTAGCTGGAATGAATCTACAGAGAAATTTTCATTTTATTCTGAATAACCAAGGCACCCGTGCTTCAAACTCTATTCCCTTCCTGGTGCATGGCAAAGCAGTTTTCAGAGGCCTTGACTCATTGAAAAGCTCTCTGCTCCCCGTATGCACTGGAAGGCTGATTGAGATGACCTTACATATCTGCAGCCCATCAGCCTTTTCTCCTTTCTCCCAGGAAGGAGAATTGTTTATGAAATTACGTTTTCAGCAGCAGTAGAAGGAAGAATTCTGATTAGGCGAGTGGTTTGCCCCTTGGAAAAGGAACGAGGATGATGCAGGAGCCAAAGTTTTAATTGCATTGGCAGTTTTCCCCATTCATAAAAGTTCAGGAGAAAGAAAAATTCAGGACAGGGTCATGTGTAAGTGTGTTGTGCATATGCAGAGCAGTTGTGCACTCTGGTGTTTAACAGACTATTGTAAAGTACTTTATTTTTGGGGTGTGTGCACTTGTATTAACACAGAAAGCATCCCAGTGATCCAGACACACAGTAGCCAGATCTTTTCCAACATGTTGCTCAAGGAGGTGACCATTCCTGTTCTTCCATGCATTGCAGAAGAGCATGGGTGACTTAGCTGAGAAGAAAACTCAGCTCATGCATTGGGTTGTGCAGTGATGTCCTACTTCAGAATATCGAGTCTGTTAAGGCACCTATGCCAAAAAAAAAGGGGGAACAGATGGAGAAAGAGAGTGGTTCATAGAATTGTAGAATCAAAGAATATCCTGAGTTGGAAGGGACACACAAGGATCATTGGGTCCAATGCCTGGTCCTGCACAGGACACCCCAAGAATCCCACCCTGTGCCTGAGGGCATTTTCCAAATGCTTTTTGAACTCTGTCAAGTTTAGTGCTGTGACCACTTTGCTGGGGAAGCTGTTCCAGTGCACACACTAACTGGTGATGAAGGCAGAACTCTCAGATATCAGGCATTCAGCATCTCCCTTGAAATCATGATGAATCAGTGAATTACTGCTGAAATTCTCTTATTAATAAAACATCAGCAACCAAGCGTCCTTAGATAAGGTCTGAAAGCAGCAGCGTGTTGTACCCTGACATGAAACCTCCAGTTATTTACAATATATTTAAGATTCCAACATGGGGCCTAATGCAATTAGTCAAAACCGTTTTGAAAATAGCTGGGAATCCCTAGGACGCCTCAACAGGCAAAAAGGAATCTAAGTAGGCTTAAAAAGATGCTATTAATGACCCTGCTGTGATGGAATAAAATAGAAGCTGTTTCTCCTTGCTAAGCAAATGAAACCAAAGATATAGTACTGATCTCTGCTTCCATGGTCTTAATTCCTTGTGGAAATATTCTGATTTCCTTTCCCATAAACACATTTTCCTCCAGGAATTTGACATAAGTCTTGAACAAATGCCAGATTGCTTCAAATAGCTCAGTGCTGGGTCCAGGTTACTCTGTAATTCAGTAAGAGCTGATATAAATTCCACTGGGGTGTATTTCTCTAAGTTTTGTAAAACGATGACTTTATTTTTGCTTTATAAATTTGGGTAACTGAAAATGTCACACAGTTTAAGTATTTATTATGAGGGTAATTAGAGAAAACACTGTTGTGTGCTACGTTCATTTGAGAGAAGTCTAATGGATCAATTTATAAAAACATGATTAAGGTCATTAAACACGTTACAACGTGTACTGCATTTGAGTTTCTTAGTGTCTTTTTAAGGTTTCTATATTTACTGTGGAGGTTTGAGGGTTTTGTTTTGGGCTGATTGGTTTGGTTTTTTTGGTTGCTGTTTTTCTTCTCCAGATCTCTACCTCGAGATGAGGTGATTTGTTGGTTGATTTTGTTTTGTTGATATTGCCTGGTTGGTTTTTCAGATTTTCACCTAGGAATACAATAATAATTTTAATCAAGGAGGTTAGAGGGGATTGCATTATTTTTTCAACATTAAAAGAAAACAAAGTTTTATTTCCCTGCTAACAGGTTTTTGCAATCTGTGTAGGGGCTTGGAAGTTGCCAGGAGTTCTGCTGGTTTCATAATTGTGAATTCCACCTGAAAGTCCCCAAAATCCCCACACGAACTTCAATGAGATCGCAGGTGCGCTTTTCACAGAATTCCTACTAATAAATCAGAAAGAGCTATTTTTCCAGTGGCTTTTCCAATGGTTTGGTGGTGCCCAGCTCTTAGAAGAAGCAGAAAGAAGCATGAGTGGGAAAAGCAGAACTGCAGAGGGATTGGATTGAGTTTGGAGGTGTATCGGGGGCAGGTATTAACACATCTGTTGTCTGTGGCATATTTCTGGTATTATTTAGAGAATGTAAAATCTAAGCAAGGTGGTGGAAGGAGGGAAGTGAACAGGGTAAGAGAGAGGCTGACTTTCGTGTACAGGAAACTGGAAGATATCCTGAAGGATAGAATTGTCTTCCTGGCTCTGCCACGGAGCTCCTCACTTGAATTGAACAGTCACTGCTGACTGCACCTTCATTTTCTGAATGGAGAGCATAAGGCATTCAAGGAAAGAACTATTTTGGGTTGAGCTCTCCCAGCTACAACAGAAACCCATTGGAATTTGCCTTTGATTATACCAGACCACCAAATACCCTGGGAAAGGAGTGTCAGCCTCTCAGGTGCACTATGACAGGGTTGTGGTTTTTTATAAGTATGACATTATTAATACCTTCCCCAACGATCTCCCACCTTTGCCCAGAGGTGATCTGCAAAGGTTGAGCCAGGAATAGCTCTGAGAAGCTGCTGAGTGGAAATGAAAGGAGTTGTAATGTACGCAGGATCCATCCAGTGAGGAGGAACCAGGTAGGCTGAGCCTTTGCCTCGCCCTTTGTTGCCAGAGCAACCCTTCAGAGTGTGTGATCAGTCAAGCATTTAGTTACAGAAATATTTGGGTCTGTCAGCACGCAAAAAGCTCCCAAATATTCCCCAAATCCACATCTCATATCCCATCCTCTTCTCTTTCTTTGGCTCTGCACTCTTTGGCTTGTCCTAAAACTCCCACTCCAAAGTCCCATTCACTGATCTCCTTTTTTGACTTGGAAACAACATCCACATCATCAATTCTGGCTCAGGATAAACTTTCTCCCCATCTCAGCCTGCCAGGGAACACTCTTGGCCACAGATTCATGTGTGTTGCAATCTTTCCTCCCCAACTGCCTCTTCTGGAGTGTTATATGTCTTTCAGCAGAACGAACAATATTTCCTGGGAGTCTGTAGATCTTCCAACAGACTCAGGTCCCTCTCAGGGTGGCTTTCTGTCTTTTATCAGGCAGTGTGGGACAGGTTTGGTGACACTATGGCAGTGCTGGGAATGGGGAGCACAATGCTGAGAGGGAAGGGAGGATGCAGGGGGAAGCCACATCCCTGGGGTTTCATATCAAACGTCACCTACTATTTCTTTATTTTTCCTCTTTTCTTTTTCAGTGCCAGTGGTTGTGTTCACCAGGTTTGCAGGACGTTTGCATGAAAACTTTTAAAATGTAATCAGCTCACTAATTTCAAAGAAGCTGCAGCTTCTTGTGGTTTCATTTCATGATGCCTGTAAGAAGAAAGTTTTTTTGGGGGCTCTTGTCTCACATCGAGTAATGAACTGAATTTGTAGATTCATCTGTCAGCTGGAACTTGGCTCTGACTCCCACTGAGCCCTGGATCCAAAGGTGGCAGTAAATAGCCAGCTCCCTCTGCACCATTCTCGTCATTTCCCATGAGGAATTGCTCTCTGGCTACAGGATCCTCCTCCAGTTTCCCTGGTTCTCCAGACACGAATATCAGGGATGTATAGATGATCTTATTCCCTGATATTTTTCCCTTAGCTTGCTCTTTTGTTTTCTCCCACAGGAAGTTTGACAGCTTTGGAGTCTGGCATCCCAGAATCTATGCCCAGTGAAAAATCAGTGGTTAAAGCTTGATATCCTGGTTTTATTTTTATGAAATACCTCCTTTAAATCCTCCTGTTTTTGTAGCAAACCCCTCATTTCCAAAGCCATTAACCTGGTGAGCAGGAAGGGACTATTCAGGGACAAGCAGTCACAAACAAGCTGTTCCTGAAAAGGCTCTCCAATTTATCATCCATGTCTCTGACTGTATTGACTCTGTATAATCTGACAAGGTAACAATGCTACAGAAATAAGACAAGTACAGTTATCTGAATTTGTGTATTATGCTTTTCTAGCCACACTTCTGTTTGTGTGACAAAATCCATGATGGAGATTGGCTTTTTGCCAGTGTCTCCTCCCTGTAAAATTACCTCATGGGCTGTGGGCAAGAGGATGTTTCAAAAGAGTATCCAATAAACAGACTGAAGAAAAGGAGAGAGAATAATTTTGGAAAGAACTGTGCGTAATTCCAGTTGTATTTAAACTAGGAAAGGTTCAAAATAGAGCAACAAGGTGATAAAACCCCAGAAATAATTTGGAACTGAGGAATGATTGAGTAGAATAGGCATCTTCAGCCTGGAAAATAAGTGACTGAAAGGAAAGGTGACACAAGACCGCAGACACGTGTAGGGTACACAAAGGTTGTGGAAGGGATGAGAGTGCAGAGTGAGGATTACTCTGCGTCCTTTGTCCAGGGACAAAGTGAGCCCTCTGGAGCAGTTATTACCATTAGTTTTCCTGATCCAGGTTTGTGATATGGGCAGAATTAAAAAAAAAAAAAAAAATCATAATAGCTGTGAAAGAGGTTTCAACAGGTACTGACGAGTTCTTATTGATTTCATAACCAAAGGGAGGAGATGTTTACTGAAATGTAGATATTTCCAGTGCAGGTGGCTACATCTGAACTGTGTCCCTCCAAAGCTTCCTTTATAGTGATGGAGAGTGAATCAATCAATTTAGTGAAGCCTAAGACTTCCTCTCACCTGAAAACTGATACATGAAATGATCAGACTGACTGCACCCTCAACAGGCCTCTTTCATTCCATGGGCTGCAGAACAGAGACCAAGGTTCAGGTGTAGAAATTTGGAGTGCAATTAAAATTGGTGCAATCAACCTTTCCAATTTGTCTGGCAGCCCTGGAGGCTGAGTTCTGTGGCTTTCATTGGCTGCTTGACAGTGATCCCACCTCTTCCCTGGGCAGGCTGTTCCAAATCTTGAGCATCTTTTCAGAGAAGAAATTCTTCCTAATATTCTAATCTAACTGTATGTTGAGGCACACTTGGCTGGAGTGAAGCCGACAATGACTTACCCAGCTTCAGCTGCAGCATGGCAGCATCTCTGATCTTTGAGTAACTTGTCTGTATTTTGTGTCTTTTTAATGTATGTGTGAGCACAGCTGAAAAAAACTAGTCGAAAGCAGTAACAGCACCAGAGGGAAGTGACCATCTGCTGTCTTTAGAGAGAAATCTGTCTTGAAAAATATTATAGAAACTGCTTTTCCTTCTTCGTATGTGTGCTGGACAACTTAAAAAAACACAGAACCAAATGCTCTTGAGTACGCACTCCTGGTAGGTAAGAAATGTATTGCAAGAAATTGTATTGGAAGGGCTTGTGAGAAAGACAGAGAAAGACTTCTCACCAGGCCTCTAGTGGCAGAAAAAGGGACAATCATTTTAAACTGAGAGTAGATTTAAATTGGAGACGAAATTTTTTATGATGAGAGTGGTGAGACTCTGGGGTAAGTTGCCCAGAGAAGCTGTGGATGCCCCATCCCTGGAAGTGTCCAAGGTCAGGTTGGATGGGGCTTGGAGAAACCTGTGAAGTTTAGTGGAAGGTGACTCTGCCCATAGCAGGGAGGTTGGATCTAGATGTTTGAAGGTCCCTTCCAACCCAAATTCTGTGGTCCTCTAACACTGTGCTTTGACACCTTGGCTTTGGCTAATTCTGTGTATCTGTGGTTCTCCCAAAAAGACAAGAAATTTGCTAAAGAGAGGGTATCTGAGATACTGAATAGCAACTGTGAAGTGGCAGCAGTGTCTAGTATCAGACTAGCTTTACAGCAGAATCCAGTCCTGAGAAATGGGGGTTTTTTTTTCTGTTTTCAGGGTTTTCCAAACAGGATTGAGTTGACTCAGTTCCCAAACAGGTCAGGACCATAATGAATAGGAGCTAACAAAATCCCAGCCTTTCTCTTCCAGAGAAGGGATGATCTATTTTTAGTCAATTTACCTCTTAATAATTTCTTATCTTTTCATGACGTCATAGAATCTTATAATAGTTTGGGTTGGAAGGGATCTTCAAGACCAACCAGTGTCAAGCCCTCCCATGGGCAGGGACACTTCCACTATCCCAGGTTGCTCCAAGCCCCGTCCAACTTGGCCTTGAACACTTCCAGGGATGGGGCATCCACAGCTTCTCTGGGCAACCTGTGCCAGCACCTCACCACTCTCACCGTACAGAATTTCTTCCTAATATCCAATTCAAATCTAACCTTTTTCAGCTTAAAGCCATCCTTCTTATCTGTGATGCCATGATCATCGAAAAAGAATAGAAGGCAAGTAACTAACTTTTAATTCATTTAATGGACATCATGATATGCTCATTTCTGTGAATGAAGGACTCAGGTTCCACAGTATCTGAAAGCTTCCCCCCTGCACTGAATATTTTGAGGATGGAAATGTTTCAGCCTTAGGAATCAATGACGTATTGCACTGACTGTTCCCTGTAAAAGACTGCAATGATGGATCCTCAACAGTTTTTTCATTTAATTCATCCTGTTCTGAGGAGGAGGAGGAATCATATACTCTGAGACACTTTTAAAAATAAACTTCCAGTATGCTGAAGCCTTAGTGCCTTTCCAAACTTTGAAATGAGTAAAGCTGTGTGCAATAGAATGGCTCTCACATCTACTCTAAAAACCTTTTCTCACCTCAAATTAGTCAATAATTGCAAAGCCTCAGATAAAATCACTACCTGTTCTTTATGACACAGCCTCAAAACAAAGCCCTCAAACCTGGTAATTTGTGTTAATGGATGACAAATGGAACCACTGGGGCAGATTTGTGGCTGGTGGAGGTTTCAGTCATGCTTCACTTGATTTACACCTATTGAAGTTCTCTTCTCCATGCCACAGATGGGTTCCAAACTTTTTTGAACATGTCTGGTCTCCGTGCATTACTATTAACACCTTCCCACACTCTGGAGTGGGTGTCTGAACCCCAAAGTGGAGCTCTGTGCTTTATTGTCTCTAATAGATGGAATGAAATGACTGTGGTATTTGTTTTCTCCTGACAATCTCCAAAGAATATATGAGAACCAGCATCTCTGTTTTTTGGGATCTTCATCCTCAGAATGTCATAATCATAGAATTGGGGGGTTGCCTTTTTCTTTTTTTACTTTTTTCTCATGCCTTTAATTTTTTTTTTTCTTCTGTGCCGCCTTCCTCCACTGTGGGGGCTTTCCCCATCCAGAGAAAAGGCTTTAATTTCTCATCCCAAGATGTGATCTAGATGGTGTTGGATTTCAGCATATATTTTCATATATTTTCATATCTTTTCAGCTGGGTTCAGACTCTTCCTAGAGGAAGATGATAACAGCTGATGAGAATAGTTTAAGACCATATGTTCCTACAAACCAGAAGAACTGGGCACAGCCCATACAACTGTGCTGCATGGGGAGCAGGCTGAAAATAAAAACTGAGGTATAGCCCCAGACAAAAGCTACAAATACTAATTAGCACCCCCTAGGTCTAACAGACTTTTAATTCTTACTTGTTAACCATAACTGGCCTAATGGCCACTCCATGAGGAGCTCTTTTCCTCAGGAAAGGGGAATATTGGAAAATTCAGGCTTGTGATATCCGTATGTATTGGAACAGTGTGTCCAAAAGCTGTTGCATTCACTAAGAATTTCATCTTCTTGAGGCAAAGCAATTTTTGGCCTGGAATCTGTGGAGTGCTTTGCTAAAGAAAACACTAAAAGAAGTCTGGTTTCTATTGTGTGAAGAGCATGAGGAGGACATTCCACAGTTAGGACACCATTTTAGGGTCATTCCACCTCTGTCCTAGCTCAGCTGCAATAGTTTATCCTGGTTGTGTAATGTATTTTTAACTAAACAGGTGTTTAAAAAAATTTTTAAGAAGTTAGGAATCACTCTATGGTTCTTAATAGGCCTTGGGCCACTCTATTTTAACAGTGAATAAATGTGTATGCAAATTGTTATTATTAACATTAAAAACAAATCTGGCATTTCTTAATTAAGAAGCACTGAAACATTTGTGGCAAGTCCTTCTGTTGTGTTTCTTTTCTTTGATTTAGAATTTATGATTCAACCAGGCATAAATCCTTCCTCCTGTGTCTTGTTCTTGTTCTGTTCTTACAGAATCATGGAATTTTCAAGGTTGGAAAAGACCTCCAAAATTAACCAGCCATTTAACTGACCCTGCCAGCTCCACCACTAAATCATGTCCCCAAATGCCATATCTTCATGCCTTTTAAACCCTCGAGGGATGGTGACTCCACCACCTCCCTGGAGAGCCTATTCCAGTGCCTGACCACCCTTTCAGTGAGGAAATTTTCCCTGATATCCAATCCAAACCTCCCTTTGAAGGGAGGATTCTGCATTCTTCTCCTGCTGCTTTTTTCCCCATTTAAAAAGCCTGGAAATAGTTAAGTTGCCTGGAAAATTCAGTATAATTTCACACATTATCCTCTGTAGAGCAGAATCTATTTCTTTTTCTGTGGCTGTATCATTAACAGTAAAATATTTCGTATTTCTCACTGTGTGTATATATAATATAGATATACTCCCCAGCTCTCTGCAGAGTTATAAAAAGCCTCCGCTTGCCCCATGTGACCTTGTCACCACAAATTGCTTTTAGATTCTGTGCCATTTGAACAAACGCAGCAATTCACTTTCATGTTCCTGCAACTGCTAAGAAAGAAAGAAAAAAAAAGAAAAAAGAGGGGAAAAAAGGGTGGTAGAGTATGCAGTGTATGTCCAGGCTCATTCTCACTTGGACACAGATTTTTCCTCACCTCCCTTTGAGGCTAAAATTCAGGGAATTCATGCTACTGACATGGAACAGTTTCTATTCAGTCACACTTACATGGAAACGTGTGTTCTGCTTGGGCTCAGAGGAGGAGCTGAGCTGTACTCTGAGAAGGAGAACAGAGATGGATTTGGTCTTATGTGAAGTTATTTCAGTGAACTGGTAAATGAAGGGGCCCTGAACTGAGCAGCTACAACACCAGACTGAAAATGAGGTCTCCAGTGTTTTGGTTTTCTGTCCAGCCATCCCCTGGGACATATTTGTAATATACTACGTGAAACTTAGGAATTTATAATGTATTGCTAGGAAATATTAGGAAACAGCTTTCCCAGAGATATTGTGGCTGCCCTGTCCCTGGAAGTGTTCAAGGCCAGGTTGGACAGGGCTTGGAGCAACCTGGTTTGGTGGGAGGTGTCCCTTTTGGAATGAAATGGTCTTGAAAACCTCTTCCAGCTCAACCCATTCTATGATTCTGTGAGAGAGGATGGACCCAGACTTCTCAGGGGTGTATTATGAAGGGCTGCAGGTAACGGATGCAAGTGGTCAGAGGAGAAATTTCTGTTTGGTATAAGGGAAAAATTCCTCACAAAATACATAATCAAATATTGGAACAGGGGCCCAGAGGGCTGGGGTGTCATCTTCCTTGGGGATTTTCAAAACTGAGATGATGAAGCCCTGAGGGATCTGATGTATGAACTTAACCAGGCTTTCAGTAGAGGATTGGTCCAGTGGTGTCCAGAAGAAAAGGGAATTGCAATTATTTTAGAATTCTGCATATTAGGAGTAATTAATACCTTTACTTAAAAGCACTGGCTGTAGGGCAAAATGGACTTCTCGATCAGCCAGAGGCAGTAAATCTCGTGAAGACTTGGAGAGGAAATGACCATTCAAAGAAATATTTCTCCATTGCACCTCACACACAACTTCAGTCAGTGAACAGCTTCCCTGAGCACAGAGGTAACAGCTGATAAAAGAGCATCACATCATGTAACACACTGGATTTTTCTGGGTTTCTTGTCTGTTCCTTGAATTTCTGCCAACATGTGATGTCCTCACAGGCTGTTTTTTAGCTCTAGTTGTATGTAGACTCTCTCTGTAAACAATTACTTGAATTACATTTCAGAATTAATCAAAATAATATTCTAAAACCCTTCTTCCAAGTTTTCTTTCAGGTAAAATTTAAGGAAATAATATAGCTTAAAACACTGCTATAAAAAAAATTTTATTAAAAAATCATTCTGGAATTGGACTTTCAAAGCCCATGACAAAAAGAGTTCTGGCAGGCATATATTGCCTAATTTAGAGAAAAAGAAATATTTCTTTATGCTCATGTAGCCATATGGGTGTCTGTCTATATTTCCCTGCTCTGTGTGGGCATTGGAGAGTGGAACTGGCTTGGGGATCAAAGCTCCCCTCCACTGTCTCATGGAGAAAAAACATTAGTTCCTCATCTAGAAATAAACTCTTTTTCTGGCTACATCAGTTCCCCTTTGCCTGTTTTTCTGGCTAGATTTTCTTATTTATACTCAAAGAGATGCACATCAGGGTCCGAGTCTTTCCATTTTCCTATCTCAATTTAAAATATTCATGGTCTCCTCCTGTGATTACACCTTCCTGACTCAGGCTAAATTCCCTTCTTTTATTATTTTTTGGCCCTTTAGCACTCACGTGTTGCATAAAGGGTGAAGTTCAGCCCCTATTTTTGGGCTGAGATGTAAAGCTACAGGTGCTTGGGTGATGCAAAGCCAATTCAGATGCACCCAAGAGCATCGATATCCTGTCCAACCCTATATTCTTTGTGACAGGGGAAATAGGAAATGATATCTAGGAAAAACACATCCTGAGTAGTTTTTGTCATTCATTCCCCTTGAATTCTCTGAGCATGATCTGTTAGTGATGCTAGAGGGCCTGTCTCTGCCTAACTTTTTTAGTATCTATTTATGGACCTGCTGTCCATCAATTTATTTAATTTCAGTTTGAACTTCTCTGGTCCTGTCTGTGTCTGTTCTGTGGCAAGAATTTCACCAACCATTGTATAAAAATGTACTGGTGGAGTAAATATCTGCTCTGCAATCCATGGGAATCCCATGGACGTGCCCTGGTGGGAGTTGCAGTCCATGGAGAGCACACAAAGGAATGGGCTCCTGGCAGGAAATGTCTTGCGGGGAGCAGCCCATGCAGGAACAGGAATTCTGGCAGAACCTGTGACCCTGTGGAGGGCCCATGCTGGAGCAGTTTGTTCCTGAAGGGCTGTACCCTGTGGAGATAACCCACTCTGGAATAATTCTTGACGAGCTGTAGCCTGTGGGAAGGACCAACACTGAAGTTGTTCATGAAGGAATATATCCCATGGGACAGACCCCACAGGGAAGCAGGGGAAGAGCATGAAAAGGAAAGAACAACAGACATGACCACATTTCCCAATTCACCATGAGTCAGGAAATGAAGAGTCTGGAATGAAGGAGTCAAACTAACCCTGGGAATAAGTGGCTTTAGTTTTTCCTGCTCACTAACCTACTCGATTTTTTATTAGCAATTAATTAGTCTTTCCCAAGGTAAGACTGTCTTGCCCACGAAACTAAGTGGCGAGTGATCTCTCTGTTCTTATCTTAATCAACAAGTCTCTTCATCTTCTTTTCTCCCCCTGTTCTGTTAAAGAGTTCAAATGAGAAAGAGACTTGATGAATACCTGGATTTTAGCCAGCAAAGATTAACGATCCACATTCATCAACAGCCACGTACTGGATCTCATTTGAATCCACAGAAAACAACCTTAGGGGTGTCTAATCTTGAAGATGTTCACAGAGCACGGAGATTAAAACAGGCTTTGCACCAGGGACAGAAGGTCATGGTCACAGAACCATAGAATGGTTTGGGTTGGAAGGGACCTTAAAGTTCGTCTCATTCCAACGCCTGTCATGGGCAGGGACACCTTCCCCTAAACCAGGGTGTTCCAAACCCTGTCCACCCTGCCTTGAACACTTCCAAGGATGGGACATCCACGGTTTCTCTGGGCAACTTGTTCAAGGACCTCACCACCCTCTCAGGGAAGATTTTTTCTTAATATCTAATCTCCACATACTCTCTTTCAGTTTGAAGCTATCCCCCTTTGTCATGTCACTTCATGCCCTTATAAAAAATGTCTCTCCATATTTTTTGTTGGCTGCTGTGGTGGTGCATCCCCCCTTCCCCCAGGCTGCAGTATGATCTGAGAAATGCTCATCAGGCCTCAGCCTTGAGGAGCTGCACCTGGTCTGAGCCCCTCTTGAGCTTATCAGAAACAACAACAGCTCCCAGGAACTAACAGGTGTTTAACAAGCTTCTATGTTTTAATGAACAGCCTCAGAAACTTTTCTTGCCTGAACCCAAGTGGAACAATATTTTTGTTATCCAATTTCCAAAGAAAGCTGCTGTCCTGAGCCAAAATGGAAACTTACTAGGAATAGAGGCAACTTGAATATAAGCAGTGGTCCAGAGTGAGACCCTTTGAGCTTTCCTGGACCACAGAGAGCTGTGACCAACATCTCCCTCTGAGTGGGACATCTCAGAGCCAGAGAACTCTCAAGTTTGCTGTACTAGGAGGAATGGTGAATGATAACAATGGATCCTGTTGATCAAATCCAGGCTCAGTCTTGTATGGAATCTACTCTGAGCCTTGTGACCCAACAGGAGGGTCTTCCATATTCCTTTTGATCTTTACCTTTTCCTATCCTTTTGTCTCCACCTACCCATCCACTCTAAAATAGATATTTTTAGGTTTATTTTGGTTTGGATTGATTGACTTTGGATTTTTGTTTCCTTTTTTAACTCTGTGTGCTTTAACCATTTAGTAGAGTGAACCTTGCCAACGAACTCTGTCGTGCTGTCACTTTCATATTAAATCTGGTTTTGCCAATACTTTTGTCAGTGATTCTTAAAACCCTCACTTGTGACAGCTCCCTTCAGGTATTGGAAGGCCACAGTTAGGTCATCCCGAAATCTTCTCTTCTCCAGGCTGAACAAACTCAGTTCTCTCAACCTTTCCTTGGAGGAAAGAGGCTTCATCCCTCTGATCCACGTGGTGGTCCATCTATGGTTAAAAAGCGAATTACAAATTTCCATGAGTCTATCCCAAACACAATAAAAAATATCACAGAAACAGACAAAAATGTTATGAAAATCAAGACTGTTTGAATTTTCTGTAATTTCTTTCATTCCAGTGCCAAACTAACACAGGATTCCATGTTCTGAGCACTTGGATGAGCTAATGATTAACACTTCAAAACAATAATGCTGAGGGAAAATCAGACTTTAATGCAGGCAAGCAGTGGGCAGTGGAATGCACACACCATGCAAATTGATGGAGGAATTAGTCACGACCAACAAGGAAAAGGAGAAAGATCAGGCTCTGCAAAGACAAGGTAAACCCCATAATTTTTCTTCCATTTTTGTCCTGTTTCTTTCTTCCTATCATCTATCCATTGCTCTTTTTTGTTTTTCCAAGGCTTACCTCTAGCTCTAATTCTAGGTTTTATTGTAGGACAGAAATATATTTCCTTACAACTTGAACTCATTAAATAGGTCAGGGAACATAAATGATGATATAAATTCTAACACCCACCCAGCCTGCAAAAAACTCAGTTAATTTGCCTCTCATCCAGAAGTACCTAACACCTGAGGATTGTTTTAGCTTAAATTCTGATACTGAAGAGAGACTAATGTGGGAACCCTTGATACTATCCTAATTCAGCTTAATTCAGGTAAAACCTGTTAACTTTTATGCGCATTAACCTTTGACTCTGTTAACATAATTAATTGAAATATGAATGCATGGATAAATCTCTATGGAATAATATTTTTTAAAAAATTAAAGAGAGATATTTAACCTTCCCTAATACACCAAGAAAATGTCTAGATTATGTTGCCCCTGTGTAATCTCTGAATTTCCTGGGAGCAAGGACATCCTTAATGGCTCATTGTGATGGCAAGTGAAAGGATGACCACTCTGTGCTGGACCAGATTCCACACATCAAACTTCTCCTTTCCTGTGAATATTTTCATAAAACCAGACTCTCTGGCCTCTCAGAGTGACACTTTTTTATGACAGAAAAAATCAATGAAATAAGTAATTATTTATTAAGATAACAACTTGGATTAAAAAGTGGACTGAAATTTGTTTAAAAGGTTGTGAAGAACTGGGAAATTTTGCTGGAGAAGGTTTTCTCCACATGCGTCCTCTGCTTATACTGACTTCCTAAAAATCAGCAGCTGATTCTGCCTGGAGATTAGATCGAGTGCACCCTCAGTCTTCCCCAGAATGCCTGGTTTTACTCTAACATTAAGACAGTTTGTGTCCCTTGCATATCTTAGGAACATGTCAGGGATAGAAGCTTGAGCAGAGAACACTCTCCGAACTGTCATACCCACAGGAAAAGGGAATTACTCTTCAATCTTGTCTTGGATGTGCATATGAAAAGTGTTCAGAACTGTTGAGATCAAGAGCAAGTCTGAGGCAACATTTAGAGAGAATTCCCCATTTATTTAAGAGTGGGGTGCCTGGCACATCACAGCTGTAACTCCATTTTTACCTGTACCTTGGACTCCTCTCCTAAGAAGAGAAATATTCTACTAAAAATGTGTGTGTGGGAGGAGGGGAACTGAAAACCTTCCCGGATTTTGCCATCCACCCTTGAGGTGAATGTCCTCCTCACTGCTCCATGGAGGACAGAGAGGTGGTATAAAATCACATTACTGAGTTTCTGTCTACAGTTGCTCTTTAGATACCTGCCTTGCTTTTGGAAACATTTTACACAGAGTATATGAGTTGTTATTACTAATATTTTTCTTATCTCTCTGTCTGTAATATCAGCTTCCCTTACAGCCTTGACAACTGTACACAGTTTGAGGAAAGAAAAACATTAACCAATGACTTTTGGAAAACACTAAAAGCTCTCTCATTTTCCCCTCTGCATGTCTAAACAACCTTAAAACAAACTGAGTAGTAATAGAATTAGGGGGTGCTGGTTCTGCTTGTCTGTAATTCCTTTCAGATGTTTTCCTTCATCACCTGTCCCCTTTTATTTTCAATTTCATTCTTTCTTTTATTTCTTTTTAAACTCTGAGAATGCACTCATTAGCCTTGTAAGCTAATTTAGGACATTTGTCCAAAAATTGTTGTGTAGCATATGATAGCATTTTTCTACGGTCTTGGTGTGCACAGAATTTCATTACATGCTTTATAGACATAATATTACAGACAATTTTAAATCCAAGGCCCATTCAAAACCTTTTTGTCATTTATGATCTTTTTAGGAAGCAATGTGAAGTTTGATTGAAAATGACAAGGACACAAAGCTTTGATCAAAGGGCTTTATTTTTCATTCTTTTAGCCATCAGAAAATAAGGTTTTAAATAGATTACATCTCCCAATCCAAAGTTCTGATTTAAGCAGTGGTTTTTTTTTTCCTGTTTGTGATGGCTACTTTTGTATTTTTTCCTTCACTATTTTCTCTCACTGTCCAATCCCTCAGGCTGGTTCTTGGCATGAACACAAAAACCCCAGATACATCTTCCTTACAGGTGTTCACAGACAATCAGCGTGTCAAGCTGAACAAAAGACAGGAGTGTCAGATGGTCTGTGCAGACCTGCTGGGCAGGGAACATAAGGATGTTATGAAAATCAGAAAAGCAGGAAATATTCAACATGGAGCTCCCAACTGATGGGAAAGTGGGTCTAAGGTATCAGACATGTCCTCAAGGGAGGGACTGTCTCCAGCTCATTCCAGGTTTGTGTAAACGACTTCAGAGAAGTGTCCTTGTCTCTGGAGGGACTTTTATTTCCTGAAGGTGAAGCTGAGATCATAACAGTAAAATTTTCCATTTCACATGGGCATGTTGTTTGAGTGTCTTTAATTACTAAACATTCAATGGCATGCAGCACAGCTGGGCTGCAGTTTCTCTGGGAAGGAGCAGTGAGATTCTTCTGTGTTACCACAACAATAACAATTAATAATGAGTTATTTTAGTTAAGTACTAAAGATACAGTAAATTTGATCTCCTCTTGGAGAACTTTTTACAAAATTCTGTAAGGAAAGCCAAGAGGAAATGGTTTTAGGCTGAAAGAAGAAAGATGATTATTTTTTTTTTTTTTGGTGAGGGTTGGTAAAACACTCCACAGGTTGCCCAGAGGTGTGGATAACCATCCCTGGAAGTGTTCAAGGTAAAATTGAAAGAAGCTTTGAGCAACCTGGTGTAGTAGATGTTGTCCCTGCTCATGGCAATGGGATTGGACTGAAAGATTTTCATGTCCAAAGAGGAGCAATGGGGCTGGTAAAGCAGTGAGAGAAAAAGGAAGGAGCTGGGGGTGTTTATCCTGCAGAAAAGGAGGCTCAGGGAAGACCTTGCTCTCTACAAATACCTCAAAGGAGGTTGTAGCCAGGTGGGGGTTGGGCTCTATCTGTAGAAGGGAACAGAGAGGATAGAGGGCCTCTGTCAGCTCTTCTTCCCTCTCAGAACTGCGCTGACAAAAATTCACCCTTAAAGATACTGATTAAATCATTAAAATTTCCCACCGGCTTAACTTCCTTTTAATATCTTTCTTCTTCTGATGTTCTTCCTAATTCCTGAGCTCCCAGGAATATGCACTGTAGTATCAAATTAAATGTTCAGATGTCCGGAACACAGGATTTTCCATACTGGATTAGGCCATGAAGCCACACCAGTCCATAGCATGCCTGACCCCATGGCCATTATCTCATAGCTCAGAGGAGGCAGTAACCAGGCAGAAAATCTAAATGCTGAATTTCCTTCTTGCCTGAAAATGCCATGGACTTGCCTCTGGGCTTTGGAAGTGGAAAATATCCAGTGATATTTTGCTTGCCACTGCTTTTGAATTTCATTATTACCAATCTTCTTCAATTTCATTATTGACATTTCAGGAAAATTAATTTAAAAATAGAAGTTTTTCACTCTCTCTTAACACTCTGAAAGTGGAAAATATCCAGTGATATTTTGCCCATGACTGCTTTTGAATTTTCATTATTATCAATCTTCTTCAGTAAAAATTTTATACTTGAGAGCGAAATTGGAAGCTTATTGTACTCAAATATGTGTATGTATGTATATATGTTAGGTAACTTTCACACTGATGTTCCAGTAGCCTCCTATTTCTTTGAGTAAATTCAATGTTGGGTCCTGGGCTATAAACACTCAAAATTGCCATAAATATACAAAAATACATAGTAAAATATGAATATGTGTATGTGTATAGGTGTCTATGATCTCACTACAAAATCTAAAGCTGTTTCTCAGTTTTCAAGCCAGTATGGAATATCCTGGAAAAAATATATTTCTTTTCAAAGACATAACACAGGGATTTTTGCTCTTCCAGTCACTGTCTTTGAAGGATGTAAACATTTACTTACAAGCTGTGGGGCTTGAGCAGCAGGAAATAATTTAAATGTTCTGTCAAGTAAGTTGGGATACTGATTGGATGTCAGAAATGTAAGCAGGCTTAACAAGAAAATTAATGAACTTATACGAGATTAAGACATTAGAGTGTTTATTTGTCATAATCCTCCTCTCTCTTTCAAAAGTTTTTATCAACAAATCAAGAGAAATATCCCCACATGCCTTTGCCTGTGGTAAGCAATCGCAAGGAGAGCAAGTACTGGCAGGAAACAGTGAGAAAAAGGAAGATGTTCCTTTGGAAATACGATCCAGGAAACTTTCTTATCTACATAAACCCTCAGTGAACAAACCATTCATGCACAATTTTGTTTGACCCAGATAGAGCTGAGTTACGAGGGTCTGAACAGTCAGCACTTGTCAGCTTAGCTGCAGTCACTGACCACAGGCACATTCCTGGCATCCAGCAAGTAAGAAATAAAGCACATTAGTTTGATTCTCAGGGAGAGGGAGTCAAACACAGTGAGTCATGACACTTTTTACAAGGAGCAAGGAGTGTCCTTAATCAGTTATCCAGGCTCAGCTAACATTCAGAAACTTGTTGAGCTGTGGTTGCTTATTTGAAATATTTTTATAATTCAAATCCAAGTGCTCAAGAATTAAAAAAAAAAAAAAAAAAAGTGATGTGGATATAAGAAACCCTTTTTTTCCCCATGAGGACAATCAAGCAGAGGAACAAGGTGCCTTAAGAGGTTTTGCAGTCTCTGTTGCAGATTTTCACTGCTCAATGCCCTGAGCAGCCAGGTCTGGTCTCATCACTGACAGGTTTGAGTAGGATCTGTTTATTTGCACAGTGGGTTTTTTGTTGTTATTGGGTTTAGTCTATGTAATGCATTGAAAAATGCTCTAACAGAAGTGGTATGAATCTGCAAAGTTACACTAAAGTCAGTAGAGAGGAATCAGTTTGGATGAACTGAAATTCTTGCCCCTTAATTTAATTTCCATATGCGCTTATGAAGTTTTGTGCACATCCATTGTGTTGCTATATTTCAAATTTTTTTTTGGAAAAAAAGATTGCCTGGTGTGTTTTCATTAAAATCCAATATTCTGCTTCTGTCAATATTAGTCTTTCAAAAACTTATTGATATTTAAAGTTACTGTCTTTCTTCTCTCTTTTTAATTGACTCAATTTAGAAAAATGAATTTAAAAAATAGAAGTTTCTCTCTCTTTCTTGAGAAGAAAATTGTAGTGCACAGGATATTTATTTGGTCAAATATTGCCCTCAGCTAAAGCTGCCACTGAGAACAGGTGGCTACATCTAGTTGGGAAATTTCTTCCCTGATGGATGTGACCTTTGTTGCAATTTCGTTTAAGTCAAAATAAATAATTCTGGACTGTTTAGAACTCCAGTGGCTGGAGGTTGGTGTCAATGACACACGATGGTGCAGCACTGGAGAGCGCCTTGCTGTACAAATGGGACAGAATTACTGGATTATCTGTATTTTACCAGGTCCTGCTCAAATTCCCCCCTAATATCCATCATAGGTTGATCTGTGGGTCTGAATCCAGCCCTCATCTCCATTTCCAAAAGAGGCTTATTCAATTATTTTGTTAAAAACTGCCCTAATTTGAATCCAGAATTAAAACCCCAGGGCCTTATGCTCAAAACCTGAAAGGTGCAGCTCTGTTCTGCTGCACTTCTCTATATCCATGTCAACAATTAAATCTTGCCCAAATTCTTGTCAGATGCACTTAGACAGTCTGGACTCAGCCTGATCAGCTCTCAGCTTCCCTACAAAACTCCCCAACAGGCTCCTCTCTTTCTCTTATCTGTTGCACTCCTGTCCCTTTCAGGATGAGTTCTATGATTCTATGGGACAATCTCACTGCAATCAACTGGCATTAGGTACCCTGAGTCTTATGCTTTAAAATACAATGAAATAAAATAAAATAAAAAATAAGATAAAATAAAACAAAACAAAACAAAACAAATAAAATAAAATAAAATATGTGTGTTCAACTTGCACACTGGGAACAGCTTAGCTTAGTCCAGAATGGTCAAGTTCCATTGCTGATGATTTTCTCTGAAAAAATTGAATTTTTTTAATGACTATTACAACAATGACGATCTCCACACTTTTACTGTTTCTGTGATCCACCACTCCTGAGAGTTTTTGTTCCTACTGTTACTTCTCCCAGTTGCTTAGAGAAGTAACATCTTGTGGATAATGTTATTCAGTAGCTGGGATTAATTTATAGGATCTCACTTTCCAAACTGTTTCACATCTTTAGATGACATGCAGCTTCTTGAACACTCTGTCATCCCAAGACCTCCAAAAGCAAGAAAGACTTTTTCTGGTGAGTGGTTGTTTGAGAAAGTCCAGCAGTTCATCAAAAAGCAACGTTAAAGGATTGATTCATTTCCATTCTCCCATCTCACCAAAAATACCAGTATCCAGGCAGGAGACAGGATATTTGATTACGTGAGGCTTGAGGGACTATTTCAGTATGAAAATTTCAATACAAATATACTATTATCTATCTCAAAATACACTGGAATAGTCACTCCCACACTCATCACCACAGTACCTGAACACCTCAGGGATGATATAATAATGTAATTGATCTAAAAAAGGCAGTGCAATTATATAATTATACCTTTGCTGCTATATTTCACACGTAGAGACTATTTATAATAAATACCCTTTTACTTACTTTTGAAAGGATCTATTTTCTTCAATGGGAGACAGTGGGATAATTTATAGACAGTAAAGCTTTTTGATTGGGGAAAGTATTAAACCTTAAATGAGAGGCTCAGT
The DNA here is from genome assembly GCA_013397115.1 of Edolisoma coerulescens. Lineage (NCBI taxonomy): Eukaryota > Metazoa > Chordata > Aves > Passeriformes > Campephagidae > Edolisoma > Edolisoma coerulescens. The sequence goes on along the minus strand of VWZW01000313.1, from coordinate 126,675 downwards.
GTTTTCATTTGAGCAGTTGATTTCCTCCTTGCACCTCAGGGCTCCTCAACAAGAAAAGATATCAAGGCTTGTTTTTACCCCGATGTGTCTTCTCTGGTTGGATTCTCAAGAGAAATACTCATTATTTGGGGAATTTTACCCAAGTTTAGCAGCTAAAATGTAAACTTTTAGTCTGAAATAGTCATCCTGGCTCTTCTGCAGTTGATAGGGAGAAACTAGAACCACCAAGAAGAACAATTTATGCCACCAAGGGTGTCTGCTGTGTGGGACAACAGAGCATGGGTGGAATTCCTTAACAATCAATGGAACCATGGAATCACAGAGTCATAGAAGAGCCCCAGCTGGAAGGGATCCACAAGGATCTTCAAAGTCCAGCTCCTGGTTCTGCACAGAACAATCCTAGGAATCACACTAGGTGCCTAAATAATCTGAATAACCAATTCCAGCTGGTTCCTGGATGAACACAAGCACTTCCCTACATTTGCGAATTTGGGCTGTCGTGCATTAGGGGACAGATTTTCCCTTCAGCACTGCATTTTTTCTTACTGTATATGAAACCCAAAATACCTACAGAAGGCACAATTTTATACGATATATTTCCTTATATAAAAATATTTATAGATACTTGTTACAGTCACTAATTAGAAAAATAAAGTGATACTACAGCGCACAAAGAGGTCTGGCATTGCAGTGCCGAAGGGAGCACAACAAAACTTCTGCATCTCAAGCAGCAGAAACAAAAGAGAAACATGAATTCCTTTACACATAAATATGTGCCTGTTCCTGCTGCTTACCTGGGAAATGTTTTCTAAAATTAGGGAAAAAATCTTCAGTACAAGCTTAAATCCTTTTTCAGGGAAGTATTGAATGGAGGGATTTTTTTTTTGTGTGTATATTTGAGTCTTACTGCCTTCAGGAGGACTGAGAAACATGCTAAAGTTAAGTAAATGTCATCGTGGTAAAATAATGCATCTCTCTAAATTGGGAAATGTGAAAGGATGGCTGTAATTGATTGGACTCCTCTCAAAGGTCAAATGCTGCCAAGAATTGGTATTTGGGTTTTTTTCTATTGTTGTTTCTTCAATTGACTTTCCTTTCTGTAACACAACTGTTAAAAATTTCATTGCAACATTTTAATTCACAAATTTAATTATAGTTCAAACACCTGCAAGCAGTTATTAAAATTTCCCTTTAACCATATTCTCTTATATGATCTTCACACGCACACAAGACCATAATTAAATTTTGTTTGTTTTCATGCCCAATTTGCAATTTCTGATTTCCCCTTTCTTCATTAATAAGATAAGGAAGAAGTGATAGGCTTTTAATTACTTAAGATATGTGTGAACACATCTTCATTTTCAATTAAAGGTGAGATAGGATGTTTGAAGAGAAATTAACTAACACAGTAATATTTTATTATTATCCTGACAGAAAACATATATATCACAAGATGCTATCAGCAGACCTATTTACATTTCTTGGGAATCTCTTGGCTATGTCATAAATGGAAAGAAATTCAATTATAGGAGGAAGAAATAAAGGCCCAAATCTCAAAAAAACCCCAGTGAATGCAGCACCTCTGGGTTCTTTCAACAGCATCATTCCCTGCTAGGCAAAACCTAATTTCTCTGGAGGATTTTACTGGAGCAATGTGGCACTTGGTGTACAACCCCTCCAGTGAAGAAAATTCTGATTTCAGGGAGTTCAAAGTCAGATTTAAAACATACTGCTAGTCCACCTTCCTAATTTTATGAGCAAAATATGCATATGAATTGCTCTTAAATGATCTTCTTAAAGGGAAGGAAAAATCAGTGGGATGATAAATGCCAGTGAGTAGAGAATAAATACACTGGGAAAGACCACAGGCAAATCCATAACTCCCTGCTCATTCTCAGTACTAAAGAAGTGAATTACTTGAGTGGGCATCTAACACATCTCTGATAAGGATAGCTCGTAAATCACCAGGTATCAGCTGCAGAGTCTCCTAACTCACCCTTGGGCCCTGCAGAGCTACAACCAGGCAATTGTGGCAACTCATAGAGCCCTCTGAGTCATTTGTCAGGAATGACAATGGCTCTGCCTTGTCTTCTTGTCCTCCTATCCCAAGTGCTCTGCAAAGCCCTTCAAACCTGTCATTTGTTCTCTGCTCTGAATAATGTAGAAATGGATGTCTGAACCAAAGTTGTCAGAAACATTTAGAGATAAATAAACTACAGCATAAAGGGTACTATTTGTGTATACTGTAGATTAGCTTAACCTGGTTTTAGGAAATTGCAGATATACCCAGGACATTAAATGTGTTTTCTTCCTTATAAATTATGCAAAGAAAGTAATACCAACTTTAATGGAGACATCTCTCCAAAATGATCTCAAATCATCAACACTGAGCATGTCCCATTGGTTCCCGTTATTTCAGCACATTGCAGCATTGGGATGACAGTCTGCTTCAAAATTATATGTGTTAAATCACAGAACCCCAGAGCCATGGAATCAGAGATGTTGGGAAAGCCCTTGAAGATCATTGAGTCCAAACATTAACCCAGCACTGCCAAGTGCATGACCAAACCATGTCCCCAAGTGCCACATCTACACATCTTTTAAATCCCTCCAGTGATGAGGATGCCACCACCGCCCTGGGCAGCCTGTGCCAGTGTTTGGTAACCCTTCCAGTGAAAATTTTTTTCCTTATCTCCAATCAAAACCTGGTGCACCTTGAGGCTGCTTCCTTTGTCCGATTACCTGTTACCTGGGAGAAGAGATCAACCCCCACCTGGCTACAACCTCCCTTCAGGTGGTTGTAGAGAGTGAGAAGGTCCCCCTAAACCTTTTCTCTGGTCTCAGCCTCCCCACCTCCATCAGCTGCTCATCATGGCACTTGTTCTCTGCTGAGGGGAGAGGCTGAAGGACCTCAAAACAAATACCACAGACATAGTTATGAGCCTGTCATAGCTTTGAGCAATCCAAGGGCCTCTGCTGTGTGAAGAAACCATTGTTCTATAACTACAGGGGCTCTGGATATTGCCCCAATCCTTCTAAAATGGAGTTGAACCTTAGAACTGTTCTTGATTCTACTGTTTAGCTGAAGGCAGCCCTGTTGCCTACACAGTGCTCAAAAACCTAATATTTGGAACAGCTGAGGCACAGAAATTTATAACCAGTAACACGTTTCTTAGCTTTCTATTGTCACTGTAGTCTAAAAAGATTTAGGATCTATAAAATCTTAAGGACAACACTGGTCAGGACACAAAGACTCCATAAATTTAACAGTGTTTGGGCACAGACCCAAGAAGGTGAAGTGCACCTTTGATAATCTTGATCTCAATAGTCCTTGACAACCTTTGGGTCTCAAGTACCTTAGAGTCTTCTAAACAACAGCAAGGCAGAGCTCCAGAATTACCCCAGTCCAGGGACTAACTGGAAGCTTGGAAGTGGCCATCATGTCGAAGACTTGGAGAGTTTGATTGGGTGCGTATGGTTTGATTATGTGAGTGGATATCAGCTGGAGGCCAGGCTGTGGAAAGTCCTCAGCTGAGGTGTAACTGAGGCAAGGACAAACGCTTCATTCTGTCTACATTGGACACTTGCCTTGGATCACAAAATCAAGGAATGGTCTGGGTTGGATGGGATCTTAAAGGTCCAACTCCCTGCCTTGGGCAAGGACAACCAGACCAGGTTGCTCTAAGCCCGTCCAACCTGGGCTTGGACACTCCCAGGGATAGATTGGAGTTCCCCACTTTGAGGAGTGTCAGTTTGGCACTGTCAGCTTATCACAGGTGGTTTGCTCAGACTTGCCAGGTATCCTGAAGGCTAAGGATAAAGGAGGCAAATAACACCATTTGTAGGATTCCTTGGGTCATCTTGCACAAATCCTTTAGACTTTGTGTCATACATTTTCCCTGCTTAATGAAAAGGGAGAATATCTGGCAGACTTTGCAAATGTCTGGGTTAAAAGGGTTGTAAAATGGGGCTTTGCTGTGTCTGTCATTGCTGCTTTTTTAAATTGTTTGGGTTTTTAAAGCCCTAAATTCCGGTAGAGATAATGAAAGCTTTTTCGAATCTAGTTCAATAGCACTGTGCTATGAGTCCTAAAGGCTGCTTTTTCCATGAGGAGAGTATTCTGCCCAAATTTCCTTCAGCAGTTCTGAAATCTCTAAGCAGTCACCTAAAATACATCTCCTGGTTCTGAAAGGATTGGGCATTCACTGCTGCTTTTTAAATGAACTGCTGAATCCTCACTGCCATGGGAAATGAGATCATTTGTTTGTCAGGAATTACTTTGGCTTTGAAGTACCAACGAACCCAGGCTTTCTGGAAGACGTGAGTGATTTTGTGTGCCTGGATTTGTAAGGTGGGGTATTCAGACAAAACATGACCAAGGGTTTTGAATTGTGAAAGGTACCACACGGCAGCCCTAAGAAAATCAGATCTTTTTAAGGTGTTCCAAGCTAGATATGCAAAATGAAAGGTCACATTTAAAAATCACCAAAGATACCCACAGGCAATTATTGTATTCAGAATTCTCTGGCTTTAATTAGCAGAGAATGAATCATTCTATAGGGGGTGAGTCAAAAAAAAGCAAAAGAGATGCAGGGTGGGAGCGGTGGGGGAAATGAAACTAAATTTCAGCAATAGACAAATACTAGTTCAGGTCCAGGAAATAAAATTGCTTGAAATCAGACCCAAAGCGAATGATAATGACACAATGGAAGTTGTTTTTCTATAATGATTTTCAAACTTTAAGTAATCAAAAGCTTCTTTTCTCTTTCTTTTTTTTCTTCTTTTTTTTTTTTTTTAACAAAACAAATACATGAACTGCATGCTTAACTACCATTGAATGTTGTAAAAATCTGTATGGATTTATTTCGCAGTTAACAACATGGCCTATAGCAATTAATACTTTTTATTTACAGAACTCAGTGCTGATAATGGACAACTGATAGGCATGTTTAATTGGCTTTTAACTACCGATGTCTTTTTATAGTATTTTCTTCTTTGCCCAATGGCAGCAACATTCCTGAGGATTTCAATGTGAGTTTAATATGAAGCTGATTTTTAATTACATTTTTATTGCTTATGCAAATGCATGCTCATTTGTATGCCAAGCCAGTGGTCGGTAACAAGGACAGTTTTGTCACGTTTCTCTATTCAGGGCCTGCAATCAACAGCATTGCAGCTTCTTCCTGTTCAGTTTTCCTAAGTGTGGGAGAATTGGCCCCTTCTCCAACTTCTTGCAGAAGAGTTCACATCAGGAGTGCAGATATCCTGACTGGTGGATGGTGATCCAAGCTTTTACCGAATTATCACTCCAAAAATTTTTCTCTTTGAGGGCAGCAGCCCTAAAGGAAATCTGGCATCTCCTGGATTTACCAGCTTGTGTTTATGAACTTTCCTCACTCTTGCTGGCAGATGTGGACTCCCCATCCCTGGAAGTGTCCAAGGCCAGGTTGGATGGGGCTTGGAACAACCTGGGATACTGGAAGGTGTCCCTGCCCATGGCAGGGTGGTTGGAACAACGTGATCTTTAAGGTCCCTTCCACCCAAACCATTCTGTGATTCTGTGAAAAATATTGGCCAGAGACAGAAACTCCATGGAGACTGTACATTCTGGCCTCAGAGCTGGAGGAATTGGCACCTTTATTTTGGAGCTTATTTCTCTCTCCTTTTTCCCTGCTTTCTTGAAAATAGAAATATCACTGGAAAGGACATAACCCAAACAACAAACTGTGTAGTTTCATAGAATCATGGAATCATTAAAGTTGGAAAAAGGCTGCAAGATGAACAAGTCCAATCTTCTACTGAACATCTCCAGGGCCACTAAACCACATTCCAAAATGCCATGTCTAATCCCCTTTTTTAAAGTCAGTAGCCAGTGGGGGCTGATTTACGTCTCCCGAGCCTTTTGAAACAACTCAAAATCTTGGACACAGAGCCAGAAGAGAGAGAGAATTAAAGTTTTTCATGAAGCAGGACATGTTTGGGAAGCTGAGACAGGGATCTCCACAGCTATGAGAGGATTCAAGTCAAAGTTGTCTTGTCTCCCACTCTGCAGCATGTTCTCTGCTCCTGGGAACAAGATAGTCAAAAATTCTTCCGAGGGGCTTATCAGCAATGATCCTAAATAATTGAAGGAGAAAATTACTTGTTCTGATGTCAGTAGATGGCACTGTTTCTATGGACTACTGACTCACACCCCCAGAAATGCAGCTGCATCTCCTTCGTATTTTCTACGCAGGGAGAAATCTAAACAAAACCATACAAACTAACAAAAAAATCTCCAAACCAAAACCATGCCCCCACAGCAAAAAAAAAAAAAAAGAAAAAAATAGCAAAGTAACATTTTTAAAGTGTAAGATTAGTACCCTGAAGTTTGAAAATGCCTGAATTAATGTTGCTCATTATATTTTATCTTACCCTTGCAGGCTTTATGCAGTGTGATATTGTCTTCGCTCATGTGCTCATGTTTTCGATTTCCAGAGGACTACTGCCTTAGTTAATGCAAAGAATAGAGTTGATTTGAGGATAAGAAATCTGTATAGGATAAAGAAGAATATCCTTTATGAAATTCCAGGCTTCAGTGGTCTTGTGTATTGAGGACTGGGTGGAGGCACAGCATTTGTGTCTGAGAAAGGAGATGTGCGGATGGTCCCTGAATTACACATGAAGAGAGAGCCCCTATAGCACCTCCCAGTGCCTAAATGGGACTTACAACATGGATGAAGAGAGACTTTTGACAAGGGCATGTAGTGAAAGGACAAGGGGGAACGGCTTTAAACTGAAGGAGGGTAGATTTAGAGTAGGTATTAGGAAGCAATTATTTACTATAAGGGAGATAAGACACTGGCACAGGTTGTCCAGAGAAGTTGTGATCTCCCTGTCCTTGGAAGTGTCCAAGGCCAGGTTGGATGGGGCTTGGAGCAGCCTGGCCTAGTGGAAGGTGTCCCTGCTCACGGCAGAGGGTTGGAACTGGATGATCTTTAAGGTCCTTTCCAACCCAAACCATTCTATGATTCCATGGTGATTCTATGGTTCTATGATTCTATGATAAGAGTGAACTTGTTGCACCCAAGGTGTGCTGGATGTGTTCACACAGTGACCATTCACCTGGCTATCCAGCCACACTGAAAATATCTGGAAATATCCAAAAAACCAAATTCCTAAAATGCCCACTGAACAAAACCTCTGCACAGAACAAAACTGAAGATACATTGAAGGAACGTGTTTTGATCTCATGGACATCCCAAACAGCATCACTCGACAAGATCCATCTCATTAAGATATCTGTGGTATGGCCTTAGGTTACCTTATTTATAGTCATTTCATGTGTTTTTAAAATATGATTTCCTTGTTTGTTTTTGAATCAATACAGAACAAACATGTATCCAACATCTGTCATGCGTCTCGCTGATCTTGGTGATGCTGCTATTTTTGTCAAATTTGTCAGTTGTCGTTTTTGTCTTTTTTTTCTTAATCAGTCCTGATCCCTGCTTCCTGGCTCAGTTCCTTGTCTCTGTCACATTCCCCTGCTAAATTCAATCCCCATTTCCATATCACCGTTTTTAACTTCCCATTGAATTTTCTCAGGTTTTCATGCTGTCCTTCCCTAGCATCCTGCTGTCTGCCTGTCTTAGTCCCCTCTGTCCTACCAGATGTTATTTCACCTGACAATGAAGTCCCTGTTGAGCCTATTATTTGCAACTTATCCTTCCCAAAATCGGTTTAATTTCCAGTCTGTCCCACCTTAATGTATCCACCCAGTTAACCACCCCCATCAACCCCAGTCTGGCATTTTTCAGTCCTCTGTTTATCATCAAATTCTGTTTTAACTAGCTGTTGGGTGTATTCAGTTTTTTTAATCCCAGTCTTTCTCATCCTTGGTTTTTGGTTTGTTTGGTTTGGTTTTTTTCACTCTTGCATCACAGTTTTGTCCTTTCTATGCCTATTTCCTGCTATTTCTTGGAAGTGCAGGACAGATGTCAAGAGAACATGAGAAGCATGGGCATTGGTGTCTCTTGATGTGTCCATTTTTCCTGACGTGAAAAAGTGTCTCAGAAATACATGAACAGTTACTTACAAATTTTCTAGGAGTATTAAAGGTAGATAAGTTGGAAGAAAAATGTTTGGCAAATGAGAAACTTAGACAAAGTCACCAACCTAAAAACGTAATTTTGAATGGAAAAAGACAGGCTACTTTAATATAGGTAGAATTATAATTTTCTATGGGAAATGGTAACTTCCTGAACTTTAAAAATCTTCTCAATTTCTTATAACAATTTGTCATGCAAGGGAAGTAGCAAAACCAGGGATGCCACAAAGACAGCTAGAAGGATGTTCTCCTGCCCTTCCCTGAACCAGTTGTAGTTCTGCCTCCTGTAAGGAGCAAAATTACTTCAGACTCAATATTTCAACCTCTAAAGTGTCTCACTGGAAATTCCTCTTCACTTTAACCTGTACAGTCAAAAGGAACTAGAGAGAAATGAGTCACTTCACCTGCTGGTTCCCAGCCCTGGCATTTAGGAATTTCTCAGAGACAACATTTTTCTAAAGAATATATTTATCTTTGGCATCCTCTTTCTATTTTCTGGACTTGCTTTGAGGTGCTGACAGCCTCTTGGGGAGGCGTTTCTCTGGAGAGCCACTATCACAGTCTGGAGTGATCCCAACTGTTCCTGCCATCCCAGCAGCTACAGATCACCTTTACAGGAGCCTCTGTGAAAGCTGCCACACCTCTGCTGTCAGCCTTTGTTCGACTGATTTAATGAAATCACATCAGGAAAAAGAAAGAAAAGACAAGGCTGAAGTCCTCTGCTGATAACTTTGAACATGAATTCCCTTCTTTCCTGACAAAGAAGGAGCAGAACCAAAGTGGCACCACATGGGTTTGCACTGTCTGTGCTGTCCAAATTCCTTCAGGCTCAGCAGACCCCTGGGAGATCTTGAATCCCAGCTGGATAATGTGTTCAGAAGCCACCACAGAAAACATTAGACTGAAATTATCAACCTGATTAATTTTCCTAGAAAAAGCACTTTTGACTATAGCAGAGATTGAGCACAATTTGGGGAAATGACATTTGCCTGCTTTCGCAAGAGGATCAGCTCTGGTATCCTCCACTAAACCCAGGGGAAGCCATTGCCTATATTTAGATAAAAAGTAAGTGATTAACCTCTGTTTATTACCAGCATTTATTAATCTGAACCCAAATCTTGCTCTCCAAAAATCCCTGAGGCTCCATATATTGTACACATGATGCACAAAACAATTGGGAAAATGTACTTGCATAACATCTTACTTTAAATACTGCTTGAAAATACTTTGGGGTTTAATAAGTTTTTCAGTAGTAGTGGAAAATAAAAAAAAAATTGGCACCACTGCATTTGAATGTTGCAGTGGCTTTTTTTTTTTTTACATTTTTAATGACAAGCTGAAAGAAGGAAATGCTCTGTATTTTCTTCAGTGCAATACACTTTGGAATCTATGGATTTACAGGGCTATTGCAGAGCTGAGTATTGCTATTATCACTGTGGATTGCTATCAGGGAAGATATCATGGAACTGATCTCTTTTTAATGATGTTGTACTCAATTACTACCTACCCCAGTCTTTCTCCTTCCTGTGTTTCTATTTCTGGATGTGTTCAAAAAGAAGGTGGGGGTCTAGGGAAAGGGAGAGGCATTTTTCCTGGTAAATCAATTAACTTCTCCAATCCAGCAAACTGTGAAAAAATACAATAACTCTCTTTAAATGTTCCATTAGGGTCCAGTAACAGCTCATTAGATTATACAAGGTATGTGTAATTGCCCAGAAAAGATGCACTACCTTCCTGCAATGCTTAATTTAATCTCCACTCTTTACATACAACTATAACCACCCACTAAACAAGATTCATGGCCTTGTGCCCGATGCTGTGTGTGTACAAGTCTGTGTTGTAAACGTAAGAATGTGTTTAAAAGTCAAAACTGGCATGGCTTTATTTCCCCTTGCTTGCTATAATCTTACAAAACAAGTCTGTGGAGGTTGGGCATTTTCCTTACAGAACATTTTGCAGTTGGTTGGAAGCACCTCACTGTGTTTTGTGTTTGCTGCATGGAGGGATTGTCCCCCTGTGCTGGGCACTGGTGAGGCCACACCTTGAATCTTGGGGTCAGTTTTGGGGCTATCACTACAAAAAAGACACTGAGGGGCTGGAGCGTGTCCAGAGAAGGGAACAGAGCTGGGGAAGGAGCTGGAGCATGACTCTGGTGAGGAACAGCTGAGGGAGCTGGGGGGCCTCAGCCTGGAGAAAAGGAGGCTCAGGAAGGACCTCCTCACTCTCTACAACTCCCTGACAGGAGGTTGTGGTGAGGAGGAAGTTGGTTTCTTCTCCCAGAAAGCAAATGGCAGGATGAGTGGAAAAGGCAAGTTGCACCACGGGAAGTTTAGATTGAATATTAGGAAAAATTTCTTTACTGCAAGCATTGCCCAGCCCTGGAGCAGGCTGTCCAGGGAAGTGGTGCCATCGCTGTCCCTAGAAGTTTTCAGACGGTGTGTGGATGTGACACTTATGGACATGGCTTAGTGGTGGACTTGGCAGTATTGGATTGGACTCAATGACCTTAGAGATCTTTACCAATCTAAAAGATTCTGTGATTCTCTGTGAGGTCCTGAAGTCACTGAGCTCTACTGGTAAAGGAGAATTAATCTGTGAAAATAGCTGTTGAATGTATAGTTCTACTGCTAGGTTTTTATGCAATAGAGGTAATTTTTTCTTTCTCTTAGCTGTCATCGTAGAAGATGCAGAGACTTGAATTTCTCCCACAAAGCCTTGGCTTTTTCTGTGTGCTTCCCTTTAATATTAAAACATGAATTACTAAATATCCTTCCCTTCTCCTCCAGCACAGAAATGAGATCCCCATGAGCAGCTCTGGCTCTGTTCACCTCTGCAGCCTTCACAGCCGAGTGCTTGAGCACCCCGGAGTCCTGCCAGGGCCGTTCACACTTCCATGCTTGAGAGTAACCACATTTCCTAACCCCTGATTCCTCAAGTCCTGCCAGGGGAGGTTTAGATTGAATATTAGGGAAAAAAAAAATATTGAAAATTTTTTTTAAGCATTGCAACAGACTGCTCAGTGAAAACTGAGCATCCCTGGGACTGCTCAAAAAACTTGTAGATACAGCACTTGAGGACACGGTTTAGTGACGAATGTGGCAGTGGTTCTGGATTAGTGGTTGGACTTAATCGATGTAAAGATCTTTTCTAACCTTAACGATGTTATGATTCTATGATTCAGTCCAAGAGGGATCATTGGGATAAAAACCTGCTTTTGAAATATTAAGAATTCTTTCTTCACCTTCAGGTGAATCAGGACAGCAGGCAGTATTTTGTTTATTATCATTACAATTATTTTCACTTCCTGCAAATGGAAACATTTGACCAGCTTGCCCAGAGAAGTTGTGGATGCCCCATCCCTGGAAGTGTCCAAGGCCAGGCTGCATGGGGCTTGGAGCAACCTGGTTGAGTGGAAGGTGTTCCTGCCCATGGCAGGGTGGTTGGAACAGATGACCTTTAAAGTCCCTTCCACACCAAAGATTTCTATAACTCCATGAAGTCTCTCACAAGAAAATCTGTTTTCCTATGATCAATCAGATAAGAAATGGAGAAACAGCTAAAGCTTTGGGACTCCTCTGTTCCTGCAAGAGTTATTTTTTTTCAGTAAACTTTTTTTTTTAAATAAACACATTTTACTAGAAAATCCCCCCCCCCCTGTCCCCCACCCTCTTCTCTTTCATATTCTGATAACTATAATTTTT